>JAWHQI010000301.1:600000-1192500 GCA_033032865.1 Dactylorhiza incarnata | reverse complement strand
CAGTGGTGATCTCATTGAGACTTCTGGCTTCCTTGATTGGCTAGATTCTGGAGTTCCATGTGCTGGGGAAGCACATAAGAATTTTGTCATTAATCTCTGTGAGTGAGATCACTTTGTCCAGAGACTTCAGCTCATTTATTATGAGGCTGAGCCTATTGTACATATCAGCAATATTTTCTGATTCTCCCTTCTTGAAGTTCTCATATTGAGAAATCAGATGAGATCTTCTATCTTTTCTTTCATCTGCTGAGCCTGCCACCATGTTGTTGAGAGATTCCCAAATTTCTCTTGCTGAGGTGCACTCAACAACCTTCTGGAATATGTCATCTGACATAGTTAGGGCCAGAATGTTCATGGCCTTTGCATCTGCATTTCTTTGCTTCTTCTGAGCTTCAGTCCACTCAGGAGGTGGAACAGCAGTATTGTCTGTTGTTGCTCCAGTGCTAGTTGATGTTGTAGGTGCTGGAGGCCCTGTTAGAATAACATTAAAAATCTCTGCATCAATGGAGTTCATATAGAGCCTAATCCTTGCTTTCCATAGTGCAAACTTATTGAGATTGCACATAGGAGGTCTTGTGCTGGAATATTCCTTATTTTGTGCCATGAGTTTTAAATAAGATAAAAATAGAGAGAAAGAAACTCTTAGAAAAATTAAGATCTAGTTGATCTTTGTGATTCAGGTGTTAGCCTGTAAAGAATTAACCTACCTCTGATACCAATTGAAAGTGGAGGTCAGATCTTAAACTACTCTAGAGGGGGGGGGGGGGGGGGTGAATAGAGTATTAAAACTTTTTGTTTAGTTTTATAGCGGAATTTAAAATACTGTTTAAGTATATGTGTAATCAGTGAGAGTTAAAGATAAAGACAGAAATAGTAAAAGGAAAACAAACACAGTATAAGCACAGAAGAATAAGCAAGCACAGAAGACACAAGGAGCTATAGTAGTTCCCCAATAAATTTGGGTACGTCTACTCTTCTACTACCCTTGGTAGGAATCCACTAGGAGGGTTGATCAGGTGCCCAGGCACCAAGGGGTTTTTGATAAGGTGTCCACACACCAATAAGCTTTTGATAAGGTGCTTAAAAACCACACAAGGATTTTTTTGATAAGGTGTCTTGCCACCACTGGGTAAACTTTTGAAGGGAGAATTAACCATGTACAAGATGAGATAAAAGGTTTAGAATGTTCTTGTCTGTCAATGATCTGAGAGAAGACAAATGGTGTTGAAGCAGAAAGCTCCCCCTGTCTGATGAGAGTTGATGACAGTTTGTGGACAGAGCTTTCTCAACCAGAAGTCTGTAGCAGATTATCTGGAAGAAATTAATCTTCAGATTGTTATTGCTCTTTGAAAGACTTTATATTGCAGCAGATCTGAGAAATTGAATCTTGTTCTCAGAATGATGAGGATGCTGCCTTGATGAGGAAGAAAACTGTAAAGAATAGTATATTCTCTTCTTCTTCTTTCTCTAATACTTCTTCTGTTCTCCTTGTTCTGTGATAACAGAGAGACTGAGAGATGGTGAAGTTTTTCTCTGTTCTCTGTAAGAAAATCGACTTTCTCTGTTGATCATTTTCTTCTCTGATAACTTGTCTATATTCAAATTCAAATCTTCTGCTTTTTAAGGAATATATTTTTCTGACTTAAATCCTTCTTGGAACTAGGTAGCCACCCAAAACCAATTTTGGTAGGTCCTTTCAATTCCTTTTGTCGAGAAAGATGCCTTGACATTAAATGTCAACGACTATTTTTTTTCTTGGAATAGAAAGAATATAAGGATATAATAAATAAGAAAGATATCCTTACATGGCTGACTGAATACGTCCAAGGAGAAATAAATATATCTGTTATTATGTTGATTTGTGTTCAGAGAACTGATATCCAACTGAGAATATTAATCTGAGCTTCAGAAATGAATTTGTCGAGCGCTGGCTAGAATTCGTCGAGCGCCGCTAGCCATTTGTCGAGCGCTGGCTAGAATTCGTCGAGCGCTGCTAGCCATTTGTCGAGCGCTTCTCAGAAAATGTCGAGTGCTGGAACTGGCTATATTTCTTCAGTCTGCTGGAAACAATTTGTCGAACGAATCTGGTCATTCGTCGAACGCCACTCGCCATTGATTGAGCTTGAATTTTCCTAAGTTCTGACTAATCTAATCAGCCTAAAACTTGACCCTAAGACTATACAATGGGGTCAATACAGATCCTAATCAACATATAGTGATCCTAGCCCAAATCAGTAATAGGGTTGTTCCAACACGCTGACCGGGCTTTTTGATGTCAATAGGGCAGGAGAACTCACTCGGAGAGGCATGTGACTTATTTTGGGTTAAGGCCCCGAGAAGAGACCGCTGGCCGGGCTTGGTGATGCCGGCAGGGCAGGAGAACTCACTCGGAGAGGCAGAAAGTCGAAAGTTGGTTAAGGCCCCAAGAAGAGAGAACGGTGCGCGAGCTCTCGTAAGTCACCTCCACTTCCAGTTGAGCTAGACTCTCTGGAAGGTGTTGAGTTGTCTCCACTTCCAGTTGAGCTAGACCCTCTGGAAGGTGTTGAGTTGTCTCCACTTCCAGTTGAGCTAGACTCTCTGTAAGGTGTTGAGTTGTCTCCACTTCCAGTTGAGCTAGACTCTCTGGAAGGTGTTGAGTTGCCTCCACTTCCAGTTGAGCTAGACTCTCTGGAATGTGTTGAGTTGCCTCCACTTCCAGTTGAGCTAGACTCACTGGAAGGTGCTGAGTTGTCTCCACTTCCAGTTGAGCTAGACTCTCTGGAAGGTGTTGAGTTGTCTCCACTTCCAGTTGAGATAGACTCACTGGAAGGTGTTGAGTTGCCTCCACTTCCAGGAGCTAGACTCTCTGGAAGGTGTTGAGTTGCCTCCACTTCCAATTGAGCTAGACTCACTGGAAGGTGTTGAGTTGTCTCAACTTCCAGTTGAGCTAGACTCTCTGGAAGGTGTTGAGTTGCCTCCACTTCCAGTTGAGCTAGACTCTCTGGAAGGTGTTGATTTGTCTCCACTTCCAGTTGAGTTCGACTCTCTGGAAAGTGTTTAGTTGTCCCCACCTCCCGTTAAGCTCGGTTCATGGGAAGGTTGTTGAGTGGAGAAAAGGTTTCCTTTCCTATGCTTACTTCGGTTCTAAACGTTTTGTAAATAGTTCAACCCCCGAGTTCTCATCGTTGGTCTCTCCGAACCACGGGTCATCCATTGTTTTTCCGGGTTCGAGTCGAACCCGAAAAAAGAGGGGATTGTGTATCACTCGTAATTCGTCGAGACCAGACCGAAAATAAAGGTAACCGAGACAAAGTGGAGCGACCGCTCGGAAGCGACTGGATGTCACTCGCCTAGAAAGAAAATACAAACCCCATATTTGCAGAACGCATACAGCACAATGTGTACATGGTCGCATTAATGAGGATGATCGTAACAGGGCAAAATGGCCGTTCGAACAGTCGAAAACAACCGCAATCAGAAAGGGCAGAGTCCCCACTCGCCCGCCCCCTTAGGGGCGAGTGGGGGAGATCCCACTCGCCCCTTTGGAGGGCTGGTGAGAGGAAGCCCCCCTCCCCACTCGCCTGCCCCCTTGGGGGTGAGTGGGGGAGATCCCACTCGCCCGCCCCCTTGGGGGTGCGTGAGGGAGATCCCACTTGCCCCTTTGGGGGAGAGGAAGCCCCTCCACCCTCGCCCTCCCCCTTGGGGGCGAGTGGGGGGGATCCCACTCGCCCGCCACCTTGGGGTGAGTGGGGGAGATCCCACTCGCCCGCCCCCTTGGGGGTGAGTGCGGGAGATCCCACTCGCCCCTTTGGGGGCGGGTGGGAGGAAGCCCCCCTCCCCACTCGCCCGCCCCCTTGGGAGAGAGTGGGAGAGATCCCACTCGCCCCTTTGGGGGTGAGTGGGGAGGATCCCACTCGCCCACCCCCTTGGGGGCGAGTGGGGGATCACACTCGCCCACCCCCTTGGGGGCGAGTGAGGGAGATCTCACTCACCCTGCTTGGGCAAGTTGGGTCTCGCGTAACTTTTTTTGGATCTTTGATAGAAGCGGGAGTCCCATCCCCCCCCCCCCCCCCCCGCTTGCCTTGGTCGAGACGTCAAGTTAAAGTCGGCAGGGAGCTGCGAATAGAGGAATCTTGGCTATCTACAGCCCATTTTGTGGAAGTCTATAAATAGACCCCCATAGGCACCTTGGAGAAGGTTGGTTCTTCTCTCCCCCTCGTGTGTTATTTGCGAGCTAGCACTCCTACCCCCTGTTCGACTAGTCGATAGGCAAGTGTTACTCAGTGCTCTCCAGGGTGCCTAAGCGCAGCATTGGCTTAGGAGGGGAAGCTCTCTTTGATCTTCCGGGTGTGTGGCGGGACCTCCTCGCTGCCGCTCAAGGGGTCTGTTTAGGGACTTCAAGTCTTTTTGGTGCAAGGTTCTTCGACTCTCCATAACCGGTCACGTGTTCAGGCTTAGGTGAAGTAAGGGTCAGCTGCATCCCCCTTTACGAACGTCGAAAGCGGTTCTCTGGTTTCAACATGCACAAACTATCGAAGCACGCAATTTTAGACAGCATATACGTTCTTACAACCATGTATTTTCCTTCACCTCTATGGGAGTAACATTTGATTAAAATCTTCCAGCATTTAATCAGGGCATCTACACTTTTAGAGCGCACGGTGCAATTTATCATAAGATAGGCTCTCTTCTACCAGCTGACAGAGTGCGCCCACGTTACCTGCAGATGTTCATTTACGACACCGAGCATGAGGTGGAGAATAGATTGCAGGAGAGCCCAGGTCTCCATATCCCGACACTGGAAAAGATTTCCAGCATACTCGATGCGGTAAACCTTTTCGTACAAACAATTAGACAGCTTGCAAAACAACCGAACCTTCAGCAATGTAGATTATTAATTAAAGAAAAGACATCATTTGAGCGTCAATACTCTCTCCCAACGGCATCACAAGTTGCAGCGATATTAGTGGGGGTTGAGGACTTCATGGAAGCCAATGATAGAGACATAATCATTGAAACAACTTCAGGCATGCTATTACCAATAAACGAGTACTCTGGCTACTACGACCCTTTAGAATACTCATTGCTCCTACCGCATGGATCATACGGCTGGCAAGGAGATGAAATAATTGGTCGTGCAGATCGAACAAGCTGTTGTGACTACTACTCTTACATGATACAAGTTGATTAGAACTTATAACAAAGATTATATGCACTCAATAACTTGCAATTAATTGATAATAGCCTTCATGCATGCATCAACGCGAAGACACACCGTCCATACTACACCATGCTGAGCGTTTGCTACAACAATACATTGTTGACATGTACATTAAAATCGAAACACAAAAACTTCGCTGGATTCGGTCACACCAGAGTGACATTAGGGCTGAGGTTTATCAGGGTTTACAAGATTGCTTACATAGCGGCGAACAAGATGCAAGTATATTTATACTACATAGATGTTGCAAAATAAACTGCAGAGCTTAAATTATAGATGTGCATGTTAACTCTTTACAAGTAATGTGGGTCGTAGAACAATCTTACCATCGTCCTTTATTGGAAGCCCTAGAGATATGCATCAAAGGTATCAGGATGCTATGGCAGTTGTGCGTAATAACGGTAAGCCAGATATTTTCCTAACAATGACGTGCAATCCATCATGGCCGGAGATAACTACTGAGCTTTCAAATGGACAAACGCCTCAAGATCGACCAGATTTAATCTCTAGAATTTTTCATGCAAAGCTAGAATGTTTAAAAGATGATGTTTTCAATAAAGGCGTCCTCGGTAGAGTTGTCGCGCATGTCCACGTGGATGAATTTCAAAAGCGTGGACTACCTCATGCACACATGCTCTTTATTTTCAATGAGCACAATAAGTTGAACAGTCCAGACGATTATGACGGCGTCGTCGTAAGGCAGAAATACCAATACAATCCGTAGAACCCGAATTGTACAGTGCGGTACTTAAACATATGATTCACGGACCGTGCGGACGATTGCGGCCGAACGCGCAATGCATGAAAGATAATGTCTGCAAAAAGGGTTTCCCAAAACCTTTCACCGAATGCACAACGCATGGAATTGACTCATACCCCCTATACCGGCGCCGTGATGATGACATGATAATAACTTCGGGGCGTGATGACAATTTGATGGTCGATAATGGGTGGGTTGTTCCGTACAACTCATGGCTTCTTCTTAAATATAATTGTCACATAAATGTGGAAATATGCAGTAGCATTAAGAGCAAAAAATACTTATACAAGTATGTTTACAAGGGTCCCGATTGGGTTGCGTTCGAGGTGAGATCGGGTCAGAACTACGACGAAGTTAGTAAATATGTGGACGGTCGATGGATTTGCCCGCCTGAGGCTTCATGGAAGTTGTTCAAATATCATATGTACCAAACATATCCTTCAGTAGTGAGATTACAAATACATCTGCCAAATCAGCACCAAGTTCGGTTTCAGGCAAATCAGTATATTGAAAATGTGCCCGCTAATGAGCGCAATTCACAAACAATGTTAACATATTTTTTCAAACTTTACAACGAGGGACTTGAAGCAGAATAATATTTATATGTTGATTTTGCAAAACACTATCGATGGCTCATACCTTCAAAAAATGGATAAAAAGTGCTAGGAATCGATTGGTTGTTGGTCGCATATACGCTGTATCACCAACCCAGGGTGAGCGCTTCTACTTACGTCTTCTACTTAATCACATCCCAGCACCAACATCATTTGGTTACCTATACACTGTCAATGGTCATCGTTGTGCCACATTCAAAGAAGTTGCTGAGCTACAAGGGTTGCTTGAAGAAGACAATAGCATCCGAGAATGCCTATCGGAAGCTAGAAATTTCAGGATGCCACCAGCACTTCGGAGATTATTTGCAACAATATTGTTGTATTGTCAGCCAACCGGGGTAAGAACCCTATGGCATGAAAACCACGAAGCGATGATCGAGGATTATGGCAGCACCAGCACAACAAATAGTGATTTTTTAGTTAACAGATTACTTTGCGATTTAAATATTGTCTTCGAGCAATATAACAAGAACACAAAAAATTTCGACTTGCCAAGATTAAGTGATGGCATACAATATTCAGTTGACTTGCCAGGTTTGATTGACAACGAACTATCAATTCCAATATCAGCATTGGGTTTAAACTCAACAGCATTCCTAAATCATGGACAACAAACAACATACAATATTATATGCACTTGCATAAGAGAAGGAAACAGAGCTACTTTCTTCGTTGACGGCCCAAATGGAACCGGTAAAACTTTTCTCAACCGCTCTATATTAGCGACTTTTCGTAATGAAGGTCGTATTGTGATTGCAACTGCAACTTTCGGAATAGCAACAAATTTACTTCCAGGTGGCTGCACTGCTCACTCCCGGTTCAAAATACCGATAAAACTCGAGAACGTACTAAATTGTGGTTTCAGTAAACAATCCGATATACGTAAATTAATCGAGCTTGCATGTGCAATTATTTGGGACAAGTCACCAATGGCTCACAGAATTTTTTTCGAAATTCTCGATCGTACATTGCGAGATGTGCTAGAAATAGACAAGCCTTTTGGTGGGAAGATTCTTATTATGGGAGGTGATTTCAGACAGGTAACACCCGTTGTCGTAAATGGCACAAGACTGGAAATAATTCGGTCAAGCATTGTTGAGTCTTATTTTTGGCCCGATGTCAGGTTGCTTAAACTAAACGAAAATATGAGGGCACGCAATGACGTCCAATTTGCTGAATTCTTGCTTAGGGTTGGAGATGGTGAGGAGCCAAAAGCAGAAAATGACATGATTTGGCTTCTCGACTCAATTATTATCCCTTAGGAAGGAGAGCACTCAATTCAATATTTAATAAATTTTGTATTCCCCGATATGCAAAATTACAGTGTCAGCAGCAACAACATCGAGTATTTAGATACCAGAGCCCTAATAACTCCATTGAATGAAGATGTTAACAAGTTAAACGAAAGCTGCATGCTTTTGTTCCCAGGGGATAGCACAATGTACTACTCTTTCGACTCTGTTTCAGATGATAACCATAACTTATATCTTCCAGAGTTTTTAAACTCCATTAATCCCGGTAATCTACCCCCACACAAGTTAACATTAAAGCGCGGTTGTCCCATTATGCTGCCCCGAAATATAGATCCAAAAATTGGATTGTGCAATGACACAAGACTAATATGTCTAGGTTTGGAAGAAATATCATTGAAGCAACTATATTGGTTGGGCAATTCAAGGGTCTTAGAGTTTTAATTCCACGCATATCGCTTAAGAGTGCAGAAGATTACAAAATGTCATTTGAGCTAATGAGGAAACAATTTCCTGTCAGATTGAGTTTCACATTGAGAATTAACAAATCTCAGGGCCAAACAATTGGAAATGTAGGGATCTATCTTCCAAATCACGTATTCAGTCATGGCCAATTATACGTTGCTTTATCACGAGGGGTTTCAGCACAGACCATAAGAGTTTTAGTAAAAAATCATGCAATCGAGGGTCATGAGGGTGTGCACACAAAGAACGTTGTTTTCAAAGAGATATTTGCACTAGTAGATTCGAATCACACAACTTGAATGGTATGACAGCAGATTCAACCTAACAATATTTGGGTTCATGCATTCTTTTACTAATTCTATGTTTACACATCTAATTATTTATATTCTATGCTGCCAGCGGTGCAAAAAGAAAAGAATGATGGCAAAATCCACATGTGTCATGATTCATTGAAGACTGAACGATGGTTGTACGTCTTCTGTGACTATCTGATTTTAAAAGGAAGATTCATACCAAAGTCATACATCGTGATAACTTCATATGAAGAACTCCATAAGTATGGACTTAACGGTATGTACTTAGTTTCCAAAATTTATTTTCACCCTATTTTTAAAAATTCTAAAGTTTTTTAATTATAAGAGACGAATATTACTATATATTATGTATATTTTTTTAATTATTTAAATTCATTTGTTTCAGGCGTTGCACCGCAATTTATAAAGTCTTCAGTCAATTTTATTAAAGGTTCACTGCGTATGTTAGGAGAGATTGAAAATGTCTACGGTAAAACTAATGTACAATTAGCTAACCTCATCGCTCAGACCTACTGGTCAATAATTACGCATGTTACCAGAGATTGAAGATATACATGATTACATGACTACAAATTGGGCAGTCCTCAGATTTTATATTGATATTTTATTACATGGTTAACCTAAGATATTTGACTCTATTTTGTTATATAATGTTGCTCACATTACATGCTTTGCGCCCACGATGAATTTTTGTCCCACGATGAATGATGCTATTACGACAAATGATGCTCTGCCGACAAATGTTGTAACCACGATGAATGTTACCCCCAGGACGAATGTCGCCCCAGGACGAATGTCGCCCCCAGGACGAATGTCGCCCCCAGGACGAATGTCGCCCCCACGACGAATGTCTCCCCCACGACGAATGTCGCCCCCACGACGAATGTCACCCCCACGACGAATGTCGCCTTGCATAGGGCCGGAGGCCCTATGTGACGCTCTCTCACGTCGGGGGAGGCCCACATTCGAGCAAGTTGCGCCCTCCTATGAGTGGGCTGCGCTCGCATATGAGCGGGCTACGCCCACTTATGAGCGGGCTGCGCCCGCATATGAGCACTGACTTTTATTCAAAATATATACATATGAGTACTTGAAAAGACCGTAAAAAAATATGAATCAATATTCTTATTTTTATTTTGTAAAAAAATTTACATATTTATCTAAAAAATCAATTTATCTCTACCTCTCTCTCCCTATCTCTATTACTATCCCTCTCTCATGTAGGTATAGGAGGGCTATAAAGATTCTCTCTCCCTCTCCTCCTCTCTCTTCTTTCTTTCTTTCTCTCTGTCCATTGTAAGGATGAGATCAAAAATTTGTCTCATTTTGAATGGCTAGAATTTTTTATTACCACTCCAAACTACTTCATTATAGTAGTTAAGATATATATATATATATATACTAGTGACATTGCACGGGGGGCCCCCGTGCCTCGCGCGACAGTACCCGGTCGGCGATGGCGTGCCTCGCCGGACATGGGGCTCCGCCCCTACAACCAAGCGCGGCAATACCCGGCCCGTCCGGCGACGGCGGGCTTCGCCCGCCCCCTCCCCCGTTAAAATATATAATATAATATGCGTTCGAAATCTAACTCAAAAGCTTTCATTCCGTAATGGTTAAGGGGTGGGATTTTGAACAGGAGGTCGCCAGTTCAATTCTCAGTAGGCACGATCAAGTTTTTTTTAAAATTCCTTTTTCGTTTAGTCCCACACTGGCTAAACATAGTGAATTTTCGAGGTTAAATAGAAACCCCCGCCTTTGTTCTTTGAACTGTGTTTTTATTGAGTTGTTGTGGGCTTGTTTTCGCCTCGTTTTGGGCCGGTAGCGGAAGGGTTGTGGCTAACCTGAATCTGAATTTCTTTTATGCGTTATATAGGGGCAAAATCGTAATTTTATAGGTTTAGGAGACCTAGTAAAATGTGGAGAGAGAGTGCTGTTTGATTGTTCGATCGGACGGCAGCAGAATTATGAACCCGTGATCAGACGACTATTCTAATTTCGAAGCCATACATTTATATTTCTTTTATAGTAGTTAATATATATATATATATATATATATATATATATATATATGTATATATAGCTGTGGGAACTCATTTTTATTCAATGGCTTCCATGGCAGAGCAAGAAAGAACGATGATTGTTATTAATGCGTGGAATTTTTAAAGAATTAGGTTGAAATGTATTTTTGGTTAGAAATAATAATTAACATGGACTAATTATATTAATTACACATGATACTCATTGGTCATTAATATGGACAAGCATGTTTCATATTTGTATGGACGGCTTAGATCACGTGTGGACATTGAGCATCGTTTCACGTTGATATGACGGGCTTAACAACAATCACATTAGGCGTTCGCAATAAAGATATTATTGTCTCCCGATCACAAGACATCGTTATATTCTCATTCAGCTCTGATATCTCATCGCTATATTCTCATTCAGCTCTTACATCTCATCACCAGTGAGAGCAAGATGCGAAGCCATGGTCTACATCATAGCCGGCCTCCTAGACTTAGAAGATTCGTAGCCATATATATTCATCTTCATGATTTCATGTATGTTTCCGCTTACTTTTCACCATGATATTTAAAGGGTGCTGTTATAAGCAGACCCCTTTTGGTTGCTAGCAAACCAATTTCTATAAGTTATTACGCGCCTTTTGAAAATACGCTTTGTACATGCATTTTTAGGAAAAGTGGTCAACACGAAAATTGTAGATCTCGTCGACATCTACAACTTTCTTGTTGAACACTTTTCCTAAAAATGCACGCACAAGGCCCTAAAATCGCCCTAATCGTAACTATAGTGAATTTTTGAAAATAACAAGAAAATACGCCTTTTCCTAAAAATGGATGTACACGACGTATTTTCAAAAGGCGCGTAATAACTCATAGAAATTGGTTTGCTAGCAATCAAAAAGGGTTTGCTTATAACAGCACCCTATTTAAACTATAGCCAATCTGTTAGGGTCCGTTTGAACGGAATTGACTTTCTGAAATTGACATTGGGGATTAGAAATTTAATTCCCATGTTCGCCGCGACTAAATTTACGTGAATATTGACTTTGAAGCAAAAACCTATGACTTTGCTTTTCACTAAAAAATTAAATAGCCAATTCTTACCTTCGCCCATGCGACTAAATTTACCGTCATCATTTCACAAATTCGTTAGGGCCCGTTTGAATGGAATTGACTTTTTGAAATTGATATTGGGGATTAGAAATTTAATTCTCATGTTCGCCGCGACTAAATTTGCGTGAATATTGACTTTGAAGCAAAAACCTATGACTTTTGTTTTTCACTAAAAAAACTAAATAGCCAATTCTTACCTTTGCCCATGCGACTAAATTGACCGTCATCATTTCACAAATTCGTTAGGACCCGTTTTACGGAATTGACTTTCTGAAATTGACATTGGGGATTCGAAATTTAATTCCCATGTTCGCCGTGACTAAATTTACGTGAACATTGACTTGAAGCAAAAACCTATGACTTTTGCTTTTCACTAAAAACTAAGGCTTTATTTGGCGTGGCGGTGGCGGGCGGAACCCGCGGGAGGAACCGCGGCATTCAAACTGGAGGGAGGGAGCGACGATTCCTCCCGTGGCTTTTTTGGAGCTTTTCTCAGGCGCGGCGGGTGCAGACGCGGCAAACGTCGCCGCTGGGTGTTTGTTTACCCCCCTTACGGTGGCATTTGCGGCAAACGCGACCTCCAAACACTGCGCCAAATAAAGCCTAAATCATCAATTCTTACCTTTGTCCATACCACTAAATTTACAGTCATCATTTCATAAATCATGAAGATTAAAATTTAAACAGTGAAGTTGATATTAAAAAAAGGAGAAGTATTGATTCCAACAAAGACAGCACAAAGAAGGAAAGCAGGTGAGGAGTTTGAGAAGAAATCCAATAAGTTGTAGTTGATTGATGTGCAAACGCTGTCGCTTCTCTGCATGACGGTGAACGCAATACCCAAAGGACTATAGCCCGAGTGTTTCCCTTTTTGAATAAAGGTCATGCTATTATGGCCCTTTAATTAATTGATTAATTAAAGCATTACTTCTTTCTAATTAACTAATTATATATCCCGATTATTGTTTTTAATTACCTATATAGCATAATTTATATTGATATGCTAATAATTTAAGCATTATCTTTATGTCAAAGCTGTAAATACTTGAAGTTGACGGCATTGCCACTATAATAGAAAGTCACGTTGTGATAGGGTGTGCAGTTTTTAAAGTAGCAATATAATATATATTTAAGAAAGTTGTAGAAAAATTATTGTGATTTGATTGATATTATATATGAGGAAAACATTTTTCACCTTCATATGAATTCTAGTTTGATGGGATGATAATCATTCTATATCTTATAGCATCAAAATTGTTGTCAACCATCCAATGGGAGGTGATAAAGTATATGTGAAAAAGAATTGATCATATAATCATTCTAGCTCTCCTATAGTATCAAAATTGATGTCAACCATCCAATGGGATGTGATGAAGTATTTATGTGAAAAAGAATTGATCATAGTCTTTTGAGATCACTGCAACGACCCTAATCTCAAATCCTAATATATAATGATCTAACACAAATCTCCAAGAACAATAATCTTGGTTTCTTTGGCCTCGACCATTGGTGTGGGGGATCATCTGTTATTCATAAACTCTTCCCCAATGTACCAAGATTACCTCAACTAATGTCAATAATTTTGGTTTTAATCTCTCTCCACCTTAAACAGGGTCGCCCCCCCCCCCCCCCCCCCCCCATATTAGACTTTGTAGGCCCACCTTTCGTGGCCACTGGATGTGAGAACTGAAGATCGAACAGCTAGAAATAAGAGTATTGACGGAACTGGGTCCCTCCACTACCACGCGGTGGTATAGGTATCACACCGCGCTAGCTCTACTCGACAAAGGCTGTCTCATCGATATCGTCTCGACGATATGATACCGCCATTGGTAACCCCTATCATTGGGCATTAGCATCCTGCTACCAGCATTCTAGTCGACATAGGTCCAGCTTCTCGACGATATTTGAAATGTGTCTCGGCAATATGGTCTCACCGATATGGACCATGTCTCGTGGACATGCACATAGTCAAGCCGACACGCTGCAGACTTCAAGTAGATACATTATATCATCCAGGCGATGTGCTATCGTCGGCGGTAGGATTACCGCACGGTGATAACTTCATGCTTTTAATCTGATTTCTCTTTAGGGGTTGGACCCCCAACATACTCCCACTCCATACCATAAAGAGGAGTCTAAGTTCAAGCATGAGATTATTCATCCACAATACCTCCTTAGACACTTCCGTTAGTGTTATATATTCTGCCTCATTCGTTGATAGTGCCACACACTTCTACAACCTTGACTGCCACGACACAACTCACCCTGCATAAGTAACAACATATCCAGATGTGGACCTCTTCAAATCAACATCCCCTGACATATCTGAGTCAGAGAACCTGTAACACCCCATTTTCCATGATTAAGAAATATAAGTGCCAGGACAAGTGGTAGCTGAAAGCTAACGCGCCGTGGTAGGAGTTTCCGCCGGTGGTAGCCATTTGCCTTGTCTAGTCGATGTAGGTCATGCCGTCGTGAAGAGGCATGTCGTCGAGATAGTGTCGTCGAGAGCTAGCGCCGCGCGTTAGCATTACCATTGGTGGTAGGGTATCATCAAGAAGGTTGTTGTATCATAGAGGAATTGTGATGATCACGACGACCCGAGACAGTGAGTGGTTTTCTCTAGTACTATCGCGGCGCGGTTGCGCTACCGCCGGGCGGTAGCTTGCAATACCAGATCCGTAAATAGCATTTTTCGGGCGTCCGTTCTCCTTGGATCTTGATCAAATGGCCCAGATCAGCGCGTCTGTGTGCCCTAAGTAGGGCAGAGGAGCTCTCCCCTCTTTTTTCTCAAGTCACTTGTGATTTTGGGGCTGGCGTGGGAGGGAGAGCTTGGAGGAGGAAGAAGAGCAAGATCCACCATTGTTGGAGCTTCGGAGCTCCGTTCGTCAATCCGAGACCGGCTTCGCGGAGAGGGCTCGAAGGCGCTCTTTTCCATTCGTGATTTTCGGTCGTTCCATGGCGTGGAAGAGATTTCAAAGGGTAACAACATCTCTCCTCTCAGTCTTAGGATTTGTGTGTGGCATCTCTTCCTATTGTCTTTCTTTTATTGCATTTTCTTGGCACCAGATCTCTCAAATGAGAGGGGTTCGGGGCGCCTTGGTTCAAGTGGAACCATCGGGTCGATTGAGTCCATCTCCAACATTATTTTGCATTAGTGATCTTCTTGGTTAGTAGATTAGGCATTATGGGTGAATCCTTAATCACGACCGGTGGTCTGATTCGGTGATGTTGATTAACGTACATTTTAGGGATTTTGCTAGAAATCTGATTGCGCCAAAAATGTCGTTGTGATGCCCTTCTTTTTTCGTGTGAGAATGAACGTTGGCTTGAGCTGGGAAAATTTATGTGTGTTGAATGACTTGTGATGCTTGTTTGTGTGTGAAGGTGTGGCTTGGTCTTTGTGGTCGGCTGGCTAGCCTATGAATGTTGAAATTTGTTGAAACCAATTTCTTGGTCTCTTGTGAAGCTCGGTCCCTACACAAGTTGAGGGGTAGCTAGCACTTACTGACTCCTTAGATGGAACAGACCGGAAACTCAAAACAAAACTTAGACCCTTGGTCGCAGCGAGGAGGTCCCACCACAAACGTGGAAGATCTTTGAGCGCTTCCCCTCCCAAGCCAAAGCTGAGACTGGGCACCTTGGAGAGCTAGAGAGCTAAACCAAGAGAGCCTAGGGAGAAGGAAACTCTGAGTACTCCAGTTCGACTCTTCTCCCAAGGTGCCCATCAAGGTCTATTTATAGTTTTTTGTTCGTGTTCTGCTAATAGCAGAATCCCACCTTATATTCTTACTATACGCATCCCAAAATGGTCTGCCAGCAGCCAAACTCCGCTGTTTGGAGGGGCTAACTGCAGACCACCAGGGGCTTTTGGGTAAAAACATCCCTGGTCCCTTGCTGGGAGAGCCGCACCAGAGGATCCCACTCGCGAACCGTAAAACTTGATTCGCATGTCTTCTTGCGAGCTGATGGCGAGAGCCCAGCTCGCCCGCTCCCTGCGAGCGTCCACTGAGGAACCGGATCGCTTGCCTCATGCGAGCGGCTGCTGAGGGGCTTGCTCGCCTGCCTCATGCGAGCGGGCCCTTTGATTGACTCTGGCTCGCCCTCCTTGTTACTTCTCTCGAATGTTGATCTATCAATCTCTGCTCATCTCCTGGCGAATATCGGGGTTGTACACAATACCCGCTCTTCGTGAGGCTACCTAGGCTCATGAAGAAACATCCAACCCCCGGTACTTGCCAGCCTCTTGATGAAGTGGCGCAAATCTTTTGTGGGGTCATTGCCCGCTGCTATAAATATCGTTCTTCCCGGCTGGTGTTCAAACTTTTCCCTCTCCTTTTTTTCTTTTCCCACTCGCCGTGAGACTTAGCGCGATGTCCAAAAAGGATGAAATATTGGCTCGCGTGAAGGCCTCGCAGGCATCCCAGAAAGGAAAAGTTGCAGCGCTTGCTTCTTGGGCCTCCCCACAGCGTGCGCCTCCCCCGCCTCTACTCAAAACAGCGAAGTCCGTTCGACGCTCATCAAGAGAGGATGAATCTTCTCCTCAATCCCCACTTCCCCGCGACGGGATCGCCTCGCAGGTACTACCACTAAGGATCTGGTAAACCCATATACTCTCTCTTATTGATGCTGCTTTATGACTCGCAGAATCCACCCCCAGGGGAAACTATCCTGGGCCAAACAACAACGGTGACTCGCACCTCAACCCCTGGGAGGATCGACCCTGCACCCCTGGTCGTGGAGACATCTGATATGCGGCCTCCGTCTTTGCGGCAAGGTGAGTAATTCGTCTCGCCCTCCATTGTATTTCTTCACTCGCTGAACCCCTTTTATCCCTTATGCAGTGTCTCCTCTCGCGAACCAGGGAGAGCGAATCACCACTCTGGTGGGCTCGCCGCTCCCGCCAAACCAGACCATTATCACCCCAGGGTTCGGCGTCCTCGGCCTTCGAAGTCCAGGCGGGACGCTGCTTGCCGAACCTGGGCTCACGGCAGGAGTGACACATCGCCCCGGCCTGGGGAAAACTTTCACCCATGCTTTTGTCGAAGCCTTCTGGGGTCAGCCCGACATATCTCGCCCGCGCCCCCATACACTTTTTACTCTGTCAACCTATACTACTTTTGCCTACAAACTTCTCCTCCTCCTTAACGCTAGCTTTTTTCTCGCAGACGGTACATCAGCCACCTCTCCTGGGGTGCATCTCGCGCAAATCGATGATTATATGCGACTAATTCAACGCGAGGTCCAGTCGGTCCGCGAATACCACTACCCGCGAATTCCTCTGCGCTCTGGTGTGCGAGGTCGTGGTCGCTGGAAGTGGGTTCGCTACTAAAAAGCTTTTTTTGTAATGTGTCATTTGCTTTCCTTTCCCCTCCCCTTTATGGGGGTTACAAACAATTTGATGATCTATAATAACAATACTTTTGACTCGCTTTCGGGTCCGCACTTTTACTTTTATTTTTTCTATCGCTTTATCTATCTCGTTCGTCCATTGCTGACTCTTCTAATAAGAATTATACTTCGGCCACCTCGCTCTCGCGGCTCGTTTCTATTCTTTACGCGGCCTTTGACTCGCCGATGTCTAGTTGGAGGGTTTCATCATGACGCTTGCTCGCTTGGAGCGGATAAGTCTCCTATAGGCTGAAAAATACCGCGCAGATCCGCTATCCGAGACACCGGCGCTTCGAATTCTTCCCCCCTTTCCATTTCTATAAATAGTCTCCGTCTTTTTTAATTTTTCTAACCACCACATTTACTGTTATTCCTTCGCTCTTCTCTTCTTCAAGCTCTCTCGCAGATCCCATCTCACGCTCGTCACTTCCCTGACTCGCCGTCCTACAACATCATGGTCGCAGATGCAGAATCCGAGGGGCGAGCCAAGTGTGTTGGAGCCTTTCGCGAGGGCCCTTTTTTCTGCGCCACACTCACCACGGAGGAATATCTTGCCACGGTGGACAAGTACATCCACTCAGGGTTCGTGGCTCGCCGCCTAACCGACAGAGACACCATCAACGATCCCTCCACATACGAGCTCTCCATCCCCATCGCCCATTTTGAGAATGGGCTGCGACTCCCACTATGGCCTGAAGTGCGCCAGCTATTTTTTTCTTGGCCATAACATTTTTTGCTCGCCTCGCAAAGAGCATTCTAACCCTTACTGATTCTTCTAGGTACTCAAGTACTTTGGCGTTCTGCTGAGCCAGCTGACGTCGAACGTGATTGTCGTGGTGGTCGGGTTCGCCAGCTATCTGCAGGCAGAGAAGATCGAGTTTAGTCTGCTCGTCTTCCGCAAAGTATTATCTTTCCGCTCCTACAAGGATGAGACGGCTCACTTCGCGAGCCAACACGTCACCATCTGCGAAACAGCGAACAAGACCCACTACTGGACGCAGAAGTATGTCCTAGTGAAGGGTCCATTCGGCAACACCTCCTACTCCCCCCTCCAGCGGAACGAGGCCACCTACCTCCCCCCGGCCTAGCTGGGGGCGACGACGCAAAGCTATACCAATACCTGAGCGGGAAGAACTTCGAGGTCGCCTTCCTCCGGCAGAGGGTGGACTCGCTGATGCCAGTCCTCCAGGGAGAAGGTCTGACTCGCTCTCGCAAACTTCCCCACTCCTTTTCTATCTTATTTGCTCACCTTTCTATCACCTTTGTAGGAGAGCGCGATCTTCCACTCAACCCTTTGCACTTGACTGCCTCATCCCTTGCCACTGGTTTGCTCGCGGCTGTGGCCGCCGTGGCATGTCATGACCCCCCGAGCTCATCATCGGGAAAGAAACGTCCATCGGGCCGGCTCGCCCCGCAGGGATTGGCGAAGAGGACCAAGAAAGCCCCCCTCGCACCTAAGGGGAAGGATATCGTGGATTTGTCCTAGCCGGAGACCTCCCTCTCCCCGCCGATGAGTCAGAAGCCCGCCGATGAGAGTGGCGAGCCCGGAGATGTCGCCAACAGGCCTAGGCCGGCGAGCCACAAGAACTTCGGGCTCGGCGCGAAGCTCCTGGACGCGGTCGGCGAGCCGGTGCTCGCGTGGGACCCGGATCAGAACAAAATTGTTTGTTCTTCGCTTCTCCCCTCCTGGGTGGAGAGCGATAAGGTTTGGGGTGAGGCGTTCTCCCTCGCTTTCGGGCTCTACGTCCGCGAGGACGCCTCCCTCTTTAGGGCCTTCAAACCCAGGGGACTCGTGTATGAGGCTATGCGAGCCCAGTTCCGGGCGATGGAGCTCACCCATATGGTGGGCCGTCGGTACTTGACCTTGGATAGGGAAATCAAAGAGCTCAATAGCAAGCTTCAGAAGGCCACGGACGAGGTCGCGCAGCTTAAGGGAAAGGAGGCCTTGTCTGAGGGCCTCCTTGCCATCCTCCAAGGCGGCTTGGTAAGTGATTCGTACAAAACCTCTTCTTTGCTCGCCACTCTTTTGTCTTTTCTAACTTCTCTTCTGCAGGATGCTGAGTCCGCGAGTCAACTTGCTGCGAGGAACACTGACTTGGAGATGGAGAATGCTTATCTCAAGGCACAGGTTCGCGAGCTGGGACTCGAGGCCAGTCGCGAGGTGAAAAGGAGGCGGCCCGCAAGAACTCGATTGGCATCGCCGAACTCGTCTTTGACACCCTCAAAGGGGAGGGTCTGCTCGTTCCTGACGCGATGGAGCATACCGTCGAATACGTCGTCCCTGATCTATTTGCGCCGATCTCAGAGGTGGAAGATCATGGGAGCGACTGAGGAACTCTCCGGCGAACAACCATGATATTTTTATTTCTTCAAATGTAAAGACTTTGTTTTGATCGGCGAGTTCGCCGCTAACTGTAACCAGCTTTTGAGAAATGATAAAGAAATATTTTGTCTATCTTTTAATGTCATATATTTTTTTCTTATCTCTCACTCGCGCTCGCGCTTTTATTCATGCCCGCTCGGCTGTACCTTTCTATGCTTATGCTTTTTTCGCGCTCGCATCTCAATGTCTTCATTTGCGTTCGTGGTCGCATCTCATTGCTTGACAATTCACTTATCTCTATGTTTTGTCATGTTCGCTCCTACACCATCCTCTTCGGCGATGGTTATAAGACTACCTCTTTTAGTGAACTTTCTTTGATTAGAGACTTCGTTAGAGAGGCCCACTTAACTTTCACACCAGTGTGAAGTCGGAGCCGCTTCGGTCCTACGGCTCGCCCTATAGGGAACCTTGCGAGCGGGCTCAACCTTACCCTGTCTCGCTCGCGCTCGCTTCTTGCGAGCTTCCAATGCTGCTTATTGACTGCCGCGCCAACAGACCCTTCCTGGTTTGCTACTTTTTCATATGCCACCGAAATTTATAAGTATATTCACGAGCCAGGGTCCGACTCAGCGAGCTTTGCGACCACCATGCTTAGTTGCCCCGCATTTACCCTTGGACTTAGGCACTTTTCATCCGTCGTGGCTTTTTCTTTCACACAAGCGAGCCTTTGGGCTCGCCTCGCCTGGGTCTTGAGATTTTTGCGAAACCAGTCCCTTTTCAGGAATAACCTACTTACCAGCCTCTCTGTGAGATCGACCTGACCCACCGGCCAGCGAGAGCCCGGTAGCAGAATCATCCGGGGCGATCCAGCACCAACCTTTGTTACCTTGCCAGCGTCTCCGTGAGATCAACCTGACCCACCGACCAGCGAGAGCCCGACAGTGGAATCATCCGGGGCAATCTAGCACCAACCTTTGTTACCTTGTCAGCCTCTCCGTGAGATCAACCTCACCCACCGGCTAGCGAGATCCCGGTAGCAGAATCATCTGGGGCAATCCAACACCAACCTTTGTTACCTTGCCAGCCTCTTCGTGAGATCAACCTGACCCACCGGCTAGCGAGAGCCCGGCAGCGGAAACATCCGTGGCATTCCAGCACCAACCTTTGTTACCTTGCCAGCCTCTCCGTGAGATCAACCTGACCCACCGGCTAGCGAGAGACCGACAGTGGAATCATCCGGGGCAATCCAACACCCACCTTTGTTACCTTGCCAGTCTCTCCGTGAGATCAACCTTACCCACCGGCTAGCGAGAGCCCTGCATCGGAATCATCCGGGGCAATCCAGTGCCAACCTTTGTTACCTTGCCAGCCTCTCCGTGAGATCAACCTGACCCACCGGCTAGCGAGAGCCCGGCAGCGGAATCATCCGGGGCAATCCAGCACCAACCTTTGTTACCTTGCTAGCCTCTTGGTGAGAATAACCTGACCCACCGGCTAGTGAGAGCCTGGCAGCGGAATCATCCAGGGCGATCCAGCGCCAACCTTTGTTACCTTGCCAGCCTCTCCGTGAGATCAACCTGACCCACCGGCTAGCGAGAGCCCAGCAGCGGAATCATCCGGGGCAATCCATCACCAACCTTTGTTACCTTGCCAGCCTCTCCGTGAGATCAACCTGACCCACCGACTAGCGAGAACCTGACAGCGGAATCATCCGGGGCAATCCAGCGCCAACCTTTGTTACCTCATGCTTAAAAGAAATATTGAACACAACATGCAATGAGTCAGATATGTAACAAGGCAATTATGAAGAAATGTTTAAGGGTAAAATCGCTTCAAGTCATCCCGAGGTGGTACCCTCCCGACTTGAGCACGTGACTTACAATATATGACCCTTCCTAGTTGGCTCGAGCTTTCCTACCGCGGCTCTCCTTCCGGCCGCGTCGACCTTCTTCAATACCAAGTCTCCTTTCTCGAATTGTTTTATTCGGATGTGCTTGTCAAAATATCGGGGCATCCGCCTTTTGACGTCTTCTTTCCGGACGATGGCTAAGTCTCGGAGCTCTTCAACAAGGTCCAGAGACAGCCTTTGTTCTTCCCCATTCTCCGCCAGCCATTCGTCGTCACCTTCGCCTGCGGCAACCACCCTGGTGTTTTTTACTTTGAACTCTACTGGGAGGACGGCCTCTAACCGTGGGAGAGCTTGAATGGGGTCTCTCCTGTGGCTGTGTTCGGAGTGGTCCTCAGAGTCCAGAGGACCGAGAATAACTGCTCTACCCAATTCCCCCTGAGGTTTTCAACCTTCTTCTTTAACAAGTTTACGATGATTTTGTTTGCCGCCTTCGCTTGCCCTTTGCTCCTTGGGTGGTGGACCGACATAAACCAAAGGTCTATGCCAAGCTGGGTGCAGAAGCTGACGAACTCAATGCTTGCGAACTGTGGGCCATTGTCTGTAACAATGGCTAGTGGGACCCCATGCCTGCATATGATTTCTCCCCCATAAGAAATTTCTAACTACTTGAGACGTTATCTTGGCCAGCGCCTTCACCTCTATCCACTTGGAGAAGTAATCAATCATCACCAACAAAAACTTCCTTTGGCCACTCGCTTGCGGGAAGGGGCCTACCAAGTCCAAGCCCCATATAGCAAAGGGTCAGGGAGCTGTGATGGTTCGGAGTCTTTGGGCTGGCAGGAGCTGGAGAGGAGCGAACTGTTGACACTTTAAACACTTCCTTGCGAACCTCGCTGCATCCTTGTTGAGGGTGGGCCAAAAATAGCCTTGCCTTAACACTCTCCCCTCTATGGTTCGACTCTCGGAGTGGCTGTCACACTCCCCGGAGTGAATTTCCTCCAGGACCCTCGGGACCTCTTCCTCTGATACACAACGGGCCAGGAGCCCCGAGAGTGTTTTCCTGTATAACCCACCTGTATGCATGGAATAATATGCCAACTTATACCTGAAGCACCGCTTATCCACATCTCCTTTAGGGAACTTCCCAGAGTTTAATAAAGCGATGAAGGGGTCCATCCATGACGCTCGCTGATCTACCTCCATCTGCTCCCCTTCTTTGATGGAAGGTTGAAAGAGTTCCGACACCGCCCCCACCCCCCCCCCCCCCGCTCGGGGACCGAACTTGGCTAGAAGGTCGCCTGGGTGCTCTCCTCGCTCGGCACATGCTTGATGGAGAAGGTGCAAAACTGTTTGATGATCCCCTTGACCTTCTCTAGGTAGAGCTGGAGGATCGGCTCCTTGACTTCGAATTCTCCCTTGATTTGGCACGCTACCACCATGGAGTCCGTTGAGACCTCCACGTCTTGCACTCCCAGCTCCCGGGCCAGTCACAGGCCCTCTATCACTGCCTCGTACTCGGCCTGGTTGTTGGTGATGTGAAAGTGAATGCTTATGGCTTGCTCGATCTTAGTCCCCTGGGGGCTCATCAGGATGACCCCTCCCCCGAAGGAATGCTTCCTTGACGCCTCATCTACCAGCATCTTCCATGCCACCAGGGGAGGTGACTCATGCTCTTCCACCTCGGTCGCGTAGTCGGCCAGAAAGTCTGCCACCGCTTGTGCCTTGATTGACAACCTTGGCAAAAATGCGATGTCAAACTCACTCAACTCCACGGACCACTTGGACAACCTCCCCGAGTGCTCCACCCCCTCCATGACTTTGCGAAGTGGGTGGTCGGTCACCACCTTGATCTAATGTGCTTGGAAATAAGGCAGGAGCTTCCGGGCCGACACCACCAATGCGAAGGCCAATTTCTCTAAGATGGGGTATCGGAGCTCTGCCTTCCTCAGCACTTGGCTGACGTAGTAGATCAGAAGCTATCTTCTCCCTTCTTCTCAGACCAACACCGAACTTACTGCCTCAGATCCTACCGCCAAGTATAGGGATATATCCTCTCCCTGCCTTGGCCACTGGAGTAGAGGAGTCTGAGCGAGCTGCTCCTTCAAAGATTGGAAGGCTTCCTCACACTCTGAGGTCCATTCAAATTTTTTGTTACCTCTTAGCACCTTGAAGAATGGTGCACACTTCTCACCCGCCTTAGAGAGGAACCTACTAAGCCCGACCAATTTTCCCGTGAGGCTCTGGACCTCCTTCGAATTTCTTGGTGACCCCAACTCTATGATTGCCTTAGCTTTATCTGGATTAGGCTCCACCCCTGCTGGGGTGAGCAGGTGACCTAGGAACTTTCCTCGGCTAGCCCGGAAGACACACTTCAGGGGGTTGAGCTTCATCTTGTACTTTTGCAAAGTCCCAAAGGTCTCTTCGAGGTCTTGGAGGTGGGACTCGAGATCTCGGCTCTTTATCATGAGGTCGTCAACATAGACCTCCAGGTTACTTCCCTTCTGCCCTCGGAAGACCCTATCCATCATTCGCTGGTACGTGCCCTGCATTTTTAAGCCCAAAGGGCATCATTTTATAACAATAGCACCCATCCCCCGTGATGAAGGAGACATCCTTGACGTCGGGGGGGGGGGGGGGGCATGCAGATTTGATGATAACCTGGAAAAGCATCTAAAAAAGACATCATAGAGAAACCGATGGCTGAATCAACCAGCGAGTCGATTCTAGGCAAGGGGTAGCAATCCTTGGGGCATGATTTATTAAGCAGTGAGAAATCAACACACATTCACCACTTACCTCCCCCCTTTTTCACCATAACTACATTGGAGACCCTGCCTGGGTACTGGATCTCCGATACAAACCCTGCTTGAAGGAGCTTGCCCACCTCATCCCTGATGGGGCCTTCCAACTTTTCGGCGATGGCTCTCTTCTTTTGGCAAATAGGTCGAGAGTCGGGGTCGAGGTTGAGACGGTGGCACGCCACATCCGCATCAATCCCGGGCATCTCCGCCGCACTCCAGGAGAAGACGTCCATGTTCTTCTATATGCAGGCTAGGATTTTCTTCTACTCCTCCAGGCCGAGCTCTCCGCTGATTCAGACCTTTTCCACCACCCCAGCCCGGGTGGTGACCTCTAGCTCCACAACCTCATCCACGGCCTCCGGCCAGGAGTGCTCTCCCCAATCGCCTTCCTTCTCCTCGCCATAAGCGAACACTTCGGCCTCCTCCTCTCTTCCTCCTTCTCTGACTGCTATCAGCTCTTCCGCCCTTCCTTCCTGGGCCTGACCTCCTTCTTCTTTCTTCTCCTCCTTTGCTTCCTCTCCGAGACCTGCCGGCTCCCCCATCTCCCGATCCCACTCCTCTGCTTCGGCCATCAAGGAGATGGTGTTCACGGTCGTCACGTAGCACTGCCTGGCTAGCTTACGGTCACCCCTAACCCGGACCTGAACTCCTCCCGAGTTGAACTTAAGGCATTGGTGGAAGGTGGAGGGGACGCAGTGGAACGCACTGATAAGCGGCTGTCCGAAGATGTCACTATAGTTGTTGGGGGCGTCCACTATGACAAAGCGATAATTCGGGGACTGCCCCCCCCCCCCCCCCCCCCCCAGGAGCACATAGAGTCCCACTCCTCCTTCTACCTCCTTCCTCTCCCCGGAGAACCCAAACAACGGGCCATCCGAGGCCAACACCCTCTTGTTCTCCACTTTCATCTCATCGAACGCCTTCTTGAAGATGGCGTTAACTGAACTTCCATTATCTACGAGGATCCGGGCCACCATAAAGTTCTCAATGGCGGTCCGGATGACCAGCGCATCGCAGAAAGGGTCTTCATGACCCGGCATGTCCCTCTGGGAGAATGTAATTTTTTCAGCCAGGGGTGGGGCTTGGGAGGTCGAAGCTACGCTCCGACGATAGATGGTATGGTGATGAGTCCCAATTATATACACATTTTTGGACTCATCTGGGCCGATTTTCTAGTCTTTGCACTTCACTTTAGACATGTTTTCATTCCTATTTAATACTACATGCTAACTGCACTTCTAGGCCCGTTTTGGTGTTATTTCTTGTTCATCTTCGTTACTAGTTTTCATGCAGTGTTAAGTGCCACCTTCAGTGGCTAGACTGGTGTTGTATGCTGGAACAGGAGTCGTGCAGGTGTTCCCGGTACAATTCTGTACAGGAACACTGCGCACGATCACTGGCTCTATCACGCACGACCACTGGTCGTGCGCCATTGATCGTGCGCACTTAACGCCCATTTTATGAGTTCTGTCTGGCTTATCGCACGACCATTTACGATAGTGCGCACGACCACTGGTCGTGCGTCTCTGGTCGTGCGAACATGTATTTTATAAATTTCTTTCATTTCAGGCTCCCTCCAGGCAGCGCGCACGATCGCAGAATTCTAGTGCGCACGACCACTGGTCGTGCACCAATGACCGTGCGCAGTATTCAGTCTAGCGCCTATATATTGCCTGTTCCGATTTTAGGGCGGGATCGAGCCGCCGGGAGCGCGTTTTGCAGTCCGTACTCGGACAATTTCCATCCTTGGACGCCTCCACTTCATCTCCTACGCAAGGGGAAGTCCTCTCCAACCATTACAAGCATTTCTCCATCGTCCGGGAGCATTCTCCGCCATCCGCAAGCACTCAAGCAAGCCGTCCTCATTTCCGTCCGGTGAGAAGAAAGGAAATCCTGAGGTAGAAGACGACGGAAGCACGTGGAGAGGTCGTGACAGTCTCTCAACGCCGGAAGCATAGTCCGCCCGAGTCCGGAGGTAGCTTGACAAACTACCGTTCCGGCCGTGAACGGCCGGTAGTCTTCGTCCATTGGTTAACTCTTTCTTCTTCCCTTTGTTGTACTTTTGTGAAACATTTAAACTTGAATATGATGATGTTTAGTTTGAATGTAATGAAGGTTTCTTCTTTGTTCATCAAAATTTGCTTGTGATGCGCCTCACCTCAACTCACTCACTCACGCACTCTTCGTGTTCGATTCGCGTTAGCAAGAGCTAGCGGCGATTTGTGAAGAGGTGTTTGCGACCCTCAACCTCCGCACTAGTGATCACTTCATTCGCTTGCGCACCGTCCATCCGCCTCACGAAGCTCGGCATTGCGGCCGTTGCACTCATCTCGCCTTGCGAAGCGGTGATTTCGACCCGCATTTCTTTTATTGTTGTTAAAAGTAGGAACCCAAATCAAAACCCCATTTTCTGTGTTTGATCCCGCTTGTGTAACAAAAGTCACACAACGCGATTCGTTCACCCAACCTGCATTCCTCAAGAGACCGACACTCGGGGATTCTATTCCCAAACTTTATTACTTGCGCGACCGGTGCACTTGCCGAAAATATCGCATCAAGTTTTTGGCGCCGTTGCCGGGGAGTGCAGACGTGATGAATTCGTCTGTGTGAAAAATCGTTGCACGAGGAACTTTTCTCTTTTATTATTTCTCTTTGTTTACCTCTGTTGTCTTTGCTAATTTTTTTTACGCACATTTCTTTACCCTCGTTCTTTCCATCGCGCGCTAATCTTTTGGGTTTTAAGTATTCCTAGCATGACCTCCATTCAGGAATACATCTATCAAGGAAGTTTAAATGATCTAAGGGGTCAAGCACAAAGGAACAATCATGACTTCGGGATTTCCTCCGACATCATTGAGTATATGACTGGGAACTGTAAGTTCAGTGGGGATAAACATGAAGATGCGGTACAACACGTGCAGGACTTCTTAGAAATTTACTATACATGTATATTCAGTGGAGTTGAAAATGACCCGCAAAAGATCCTAGCATTTTCATTTTCCCTACATAATAAAGCCAAAAGATGGTATTGGGATTTCCGGAAAAGAGAGGCGACCTCATGGAAGCAGCTCGAGGGGAGATTCTTGCATGAGTTTCAACACCGTACTCGAGTGTTGGACAAGTACAGGGAACTCAAAACCTTCGGTCAGGAAAAGGAGGAGACGCTAGTTGATGCTTGGGAGCGTTTTCAATCCCTGCATCGGGGATGCTACCGTGAAGATCTATCAGAAGCCTTTCTAATTCAGATTTTCTATTTCGGCGTGTTGGATAAAATTCCGTCTGTTATTCGATGTTGCAGCCGGAGGGGCCCTGTTTAATAAATCGGGGAAGGACGCGTGGGAAGTGGTCGTGAATATTGTTCACACCAGCCAGCACAGGAGTCATGTCATTCTTTCCCCCAGTACTGCTGAAGTGAATGCAGTAACATTCCACGGAGCAGCGGGTCACGTGCCGTCCGGGAAAACGGAGCCGTTAGCAGCTTTGGTGGTCGGAATGCTGGATAAAATGAATGACCAATCTTCCGCAATTCAACAGCTTCACTCCACTATAGGGATTCTTACCAATGTTGTTTCTGGGCTTGCAAGTCAGCATCCGGAGTCTGTGAATACCATGCGATTGAGAAGTGGTAGAGGTGTTGACAATCCTCCTCGACAGGAACCACTTGTGAGGCCCACTGACAAGTGTAATTCAGACACGGCCGAGAAGCAGACTCAGATTCATGTTGAGCCAGACCTCGTGAGCGAGGCACGACCCTTGGGAAGTGTTGTTCACCCCCCATTCCCCCACAGGTTGCGAAACGAGAAATCCGAGAAGCAGTTCCGCAAATTCCTGGAAATAATGAAAGGAGTGCAAGTGAGCATCCCTCTGATTGAAGCCATTTCTCAAATGCCGGGCTACTCCAAATTCTTGAAAGACTTGATTTCGAAGCGGAGACTGTTGGAGGATCTCAAGACTATCGACCTCACGGAGGAGTGCTCCGCCATCATCTCCAATATGCCCACAAAGTGCAAAGATCCGGGCAGCTTCACTATTCCGTGCAGGATCGGTCATCACTGTTTCAGCCAGGCGCTCTGTGATTTGGGATCATCAATCAACTTGATGCCGCTCTCTATCTTTCGTGAACTAGGTGCAGGGACCTTGAAGCCGACACGGGTAATGCTACAGCTAGCTGATCGGTCGATCAAAAAACCATCTGGAATTGTCGAGGACCTCACAATAGTAGTAAACGGGCTCGCATTTCTAGCCGATTTTGTCATCCTCGACATGAAGGTTGATACTATGGTGCCCATTATCTTGGGGCGGCCCTTTCTCGCTACAGCTCGTGCTATCATTAATGTGGAGCAGGGGGAGCTCACGCTCAGATTGGGGGAGGACACTATATCCTTTAACGTCCACAACCCGTCGCAACTCTTCCAAATCACGGAATGCAAACCGACTGAGCTGCTTGAAGAATTCGATGACCAGATCGATGTGGATTTGGATGACTGCGAGATGTGTTGGCGGCGACTTGGGCAATGACGATGCTCATTCGAACCAGCCCGATAGTCCACATTCAATCGGAGGGCCATCCAGTGATTCTGCTGATCCAAACATTCACCCGGATCTCAAACAACTACCGGATTCTATAAAGTACGTTTTTCTTGGAGAAAATGCCACGCATCCAGTTATTATTTCCGCAGCTCTTTCCGCCGCCAACGAAACTGCATTAGTGGGTGTGCTGAGAAAGTACCATAAAGTCTTCGGACGCTCTCTTGCAGACATTAAGGGAATCAGCCCCACGGTCTGCATGCATAAGATCCTTCTTGAAGATCAGTACAAACCCTCAGCACAGCCCCAAAGGCGTTTGAACCCAAAAATGCAAGAGGTAGTGAAGGCAGAAGTGATAAAGCTCTTAGACGCTGGCATCATTTACCCAATCAGCGACAGCAAATGGGTCAGCCCAGTTCAGGTGGTACCGAAAAAGGGAGGGATCACCGTTGTTGCCAATGAAAAGAATGAGTTACTACCTACCCGAATGATCACCGGATGGAGAGTCTGCATCGATTACCGCAAGCTAAATGATGCTACACGTAAGGACCATTTCCCACTCCCCTTCATTGATCAGATGTTAGAAAAGTTAGCGGGGCAGGACTACTACTGTTTCTTGGATGGGTACTCAGGCTACAATCAAATCTTAATAGACCCGTCTGATCAAGACAAAACAACATTTACATGTCCCTCGGGTACCTTTACATTTAAAAGAATGCCATTCGGACTGTGTAATGCCCCCGCAACCTTCCAACGCTGTATGCTCGCTATTTTCACTGACATGGTGGGAGACTTCCTCGAAGTTTTCATGGATGACTTTACTCTCTTTGGCAGCAGCTTCGATTCTTGCCTCGCGAATTTGGCCAAGACTTTGAAGCGGTGTGAGGACACCAATCTTGTCTTGAACTGGGAGAAATGCCATTTTATGGTGCGCGAAGGAATTGTGTTGGGGCATAAGGTTTCCTGCCAAGGGCTCGAGGTGGATCAAGCGAAGGTAAGTGTTATTAGAAACCTCCCTCCGCCTACGTCAGTGAAAGGTATCCGAAGTTTTCTTGGTCATGTGGGATTTTATCGAAGGTTTATTAAGGACTTTTCATCCATTTCGAAGCCTTTATCTCGCTTACTCGTTAAGGATGTCCCCTTCCACTTCGACGATGCATGCATGCAGGCCTTTGAAACTTTACGAGGACAACTCATCTCGGCTCCAATTTTGGTGGCACCCGACTGGAATTTACCCTTTATTATCATGTGTGACGCAAGTGATGTAGTCGTAGGTGCTGTACTCGGTCAAAAGAAAGATAAGACTTTTCACACCATTGCGTATGCCAGTAGAACTCTCAACAGCGCGCAAGCAAACTATACCACCACGGAGAAAGAAATGCTAGTCGTGGTCTTCGCCTTTGAAAAATTTCACTCATACTTGGTACTTTCCGAAGTAATCGTGTACACGGACCACGCTGCACTCAGGTATCTTTTCAGCAAAAAAGAATCCAAATCGCGTCTAATTCGTTGGATTTTACTTTTGCAGGAATACAATTTTGAAATCAAAGACAAGAAAGGGGTGGAGAACGTGATAGCTGGTCATCTTTCGCGGTTGGAGTACGACATGACGGCCGACATCCCCAACAGCTTTGTGGAGGAAACGAACGATTATTTCCCGGATGAAAAGTTATTCGCAATCACTACGCCTCATCCAACAGCCCCATGGTACGCTGATATTGCTAACTACTTGGCTTGTAAAACCCTTTCTCCGAATCTGTCCCCTCAGCAAAGACGGAAGCTTGCCTCTGATTCAAAATACTATTTTTGGGAAGACCCGCTCTTATTCCATACGTGCAGTGATGGAATTATCAGACGCTGCATTCCTGAAGCCGAGTTTCAGTCTATACTGCAGCACTGCCATGACAGAGAAGCTGGCGGGCACTTCGGGTCGTTCGAACAGCGCGAAAAATCTTGCAATGCGGATTATTTTGGCCAACCCTCTTCAGGGACGCCCATGCTTATGTCACCAAGTGTGACGAATGCCAAAGGACCGAAAATATCTCCCGGCGTAACGAGATGCCCCTCAATAATATGCTGGTCTGCGAACCATTTGATGTCTGGGGGATAGACTTTATGGGTCCTTTCCCAATGTCTCATGGTAAGCATTATATCATTGTGGCAGTTGATTATGTCTCAAAATGGGTGGAGGCCGAGGCGGTTGCCACGAATGATGCCAATACGGTGCTACATTTTATCCACAAGAATATCTTCTCCAGGTTTGGGACGCCGAGAACTATTATCAGCGACGGCGGTAGTCATTTTTGTAATAAGCAGTTTGTGCAGCTCATGAAAACGTTTGGGGTCCATCATAAAATTTCCTTAGCGTACCACCCCCAAACATGTGGACAAGTTGAAGTATCCAACCGCGAGCTCAAGCGTATAATCGAGAAATCAATACATTCAAATAGGAAGGAGTGGTCTAAAAAGGTCGACGACGCATTATGGGCTTACCAGACCGCTTTCAAAACACCTATCGGCATGACTCCGTTTCAATTAGTCTATGGCAAGGCATGCCACCTTCCTGTTGAGCTGGAGCATAAAGCATTATGGGCAACCAAACTATTGAACATGGACATTGGAGCCGCGGCCAAGGTGCGTCATTCACAACTCAACGAATTGGAAGAGCTCCGACATTTCGCTTATGAAAACGCTCGCATCTACAAAGAGAAAACAAAAAAATGGCATGATCGACACATCATCCCTAAGGAGTTCTAATCATTGTTTTAATGCTTCTTGCACCACTTCACCTGGAGAAATCGCACGGTCGTGCGATTCCTTGACGCACGATTTCAGCGACCGTGCGATTCCTGCAGTACTTATAAACGGTGATCTGCCCCGGCTCGTGCATTTTGTTCGTGCACGGTCAATTTTGATCGTGCGTGAGCAAAATCGCACGAGTTTCCCTCTTTTATCAAAGAATTTATGTCATTTTATAATTTTCCAGATCGCACGGGCGTGCGTTTATCCTTCACGCACGATCTGGTCGATCGTGCGCGTTCATTTGCGGCCCAAAATAGCATTCTGAATTTGGTCGTGCGTTTTTACGCACGGTCGTGCGTTTGGTCGTGCATGGACAAAATTCTGCAACTTTTTTATTTAAACTGCGATTTTTTAGGTTTTGACGGCCCGAACAGTTCCGCGATTTCTTCCGCCGTCAGGGCGGAAAGCTCCGTTTTTCTCTCCTTCTTCCTCCACCTTTTGCCCAAGGCCACCTCCATCATCCAAGTGCTTCAAGGAGAGGAGGCTACACTCATCTTCATCACTAAGCTAGGAGTTCTTCGCAGCAGACATGGCCGGATTGTAGTTTACCGGAGAAGACAGGTTCATTGGGAGGAAGTGACAACCCTCCTCTACCCCGGACGATAGCTGGGACCGAGCTAGGACTCGGATTGACAACCCGACGATTCCTACCGAGAATCTATAGCAAGCCTCCGGATTTGGTCGTATCTCTTGCATTTTTCTCTTCTTAGGTTATTGTTGCTTGCAGTGTAATCTTCTATTTTATGATGATGTTAGTACTCTGCACTTGCTTTAATTTATATTTCATTGTTAAGCAATGATATCATTTGTGTATGAGTGCTTGAGGTGAGCTCTTGTGGTGATTATGGTGTGAGCGATTTGGTTTTGCTACACTAGCAATTACTAGGTGTGTGCTTTGTGACGAGGTGTTTGCGACCCTCATTCCGTCGGTGCAATTCACTCCATCCGCAAGCCTCTCGTCCATCCGCCCTTGCGAAGCAGCGTGCTCAAGGCCTGCATAGTCTCCATCCCGCCAAGCGAAGCATTGCATAGCGGCATTGCATAGAGTAGTTGTAGTAATTTCTCTTTATTTTCCACAATGGAAAGCCCTCATTTCCGCATCCATCCGACTTAAGGACTTCAATCTCAAGCCCTTCCTCAATAGTTAACTCCACCTTACTGTGTTCCTTCGAGATTGATACTTAGGGATTCACTCCCACATTTTATATTACTTGAACGATCGGTACACTGCTGTTTCGTGCCGCAGTCTTGCTACCGCCTATAGCGGTGTGCTAGATTTGCGCATCATCCCCCTAAATGCACTCTCCCCATATGTGAATGCTCCACTTATAAGTAGTCTATCATCTTAAGAATTAATCATGTTAGTGTTGGATCGGTAGGCGCCCTTAGAGGGGGGGGGGGGGTGAATAAGGGTTTTAAAAACTTATATTATATTTTGAAATACTTACTTATGATTAGAGATCAAAATAGTGATTATAAATAAAGATCTAAATTGTTTTATAATAAAGGAGAGGATAATAAACAATTTAGAGAAATGAAGAACAAATCAATTTTATTACACAAAGAGAGGCATGATTATTATTAATAAAATTGATTACAAAATTCTGATTTCAATGAGTCTAGAAATCAAAGCGAAATATGAAAGACTCTTTTTGTTTTCTATACCAACTCGTATCCCCACGAACCGGTTGGCTTTAGTTGATCCTTCCCTGGATACGGCCTCAAGCCGCTCTCGCCAACCCTTCCCCGGATATGGCCTCGAGCACCCCCTAGACCTACACCCGAGACCTAGTCGCCAACACGAGGCAAATTTCTGCCCTAAGTCTACCCAGACCTAGTCGCCAAAACGAGGCGAGTTCACTAAACGATTATAAGAAAAGATGTGAATAAATAAACAACAATATAAGAACTTCCTATATGGATCTCTTGGAGAAGTAGACGAAGAACCGCAGAGTATGATCGTAGTCGATGCGGTCTTTCATCACGATGATGATGCGTGTTGAAATCTTCTCCACGGATCTCCTTAAGCCTTCATGGATTTGTGGGAGTATCTCTCTGAACCTTCCTCTCTATGATGTGGCACGAAGCTCTGGAATTTTGGATCTCGAGAGGACGAGGAAGACGGAGCCAAGGGGTCCTTTTTATAGACTTGGAGCTAGCGCCTGCGCTAGTGCTACCGCCGATGCTATCCCATTTTAGGACATATTCTGCGCGGCAGAATCTTCAATCTGAGGAAACAATTCTCTCTTGCCTTCTGTGCTCCGCGCTACCGCCTGCGCTATCGGATACCGCCAGGCGCTATCTCCTTCTATATGTGCTCCCGGAATTGCGCTTAAGCATTCTTTTCGTCGATCGAATTTTCGTCGACCGGAGTTCGCCGAGCGGGCTTCATCATTCGTCGAACGGAAATTCGTCGAACGCAAGATCGTCGAACGCAAGATCTATTTCGTCGAGCGCGGCTTACAGTTCATAGAGCGAAAGCTAGCGCCAGTGCTAGTACTAGCGCACCGCGGTAGAGTAAGTAGTTCGTCGAGCGCCAGTTTGCATCTCAGCGGTTTTCCATCCCAGCGGTTTCTTCTCAGCGGTTCCGTCTCAGCGGTTTGGTTTCTTCTTAGCGGTTCCTAAGCGCTAGCGCTAGGCGTTAGGTGATACCGCCGGCGCTAGAAGGAGTGTTGGATTTGAAGGCTCAAATTTGGGGGCAACCTTCTTATGTAATCCTTGAGTCTTGTGGACTTTGTTATCCTGCACACTTAAACACACAAGATCAAATACATATAGGTTTTGTTATTCTCAAACCTAGGAGATGCGGAAGACCATGTTCCAACAAACTCCCCCTTTTGATAATAACAAAACCATTAATGATAAATCAGAGCATTAATATATATAAGCATGATGAACTACTTGTGTGTGTGAGAGAGTGATGACTTAGGATAATTATTGATTTTAGCATTTAGAATTGCTCCGCCTAAATACATGCTCCCCCTAAGTTAATGTTCCCTTAATATGTAAGCTATCATCTTAATTAAGCATGTTAGTTTTCTATTTTGATAGCAGATTATATTTATCATATTTATCATGTTAGTTATCCCCCTTTTGTTATTAGCAAAAGTGGGTAAGGAGGCAAAACACAGAAAAGTTTTGATTTAGAAGATAAAGGCATGATCGAGCTTTTTAGAGAGAATGAAATGATAAGGAGTTTTAGAATAATTTTTATAGAGATATATCAGAGTTTTAGCTTAAAGATGAACAATATAACATTTGTCAAGTACTCAATATTATCATGTTAGTTTTTCCTTTTTATATAAGAGTTTTAAGCATTAAAAAATGTAATGATTTCCAAGTAACTAAACTACCCAGACAATATGACTACACACTCCCCGTACTAAGTGACGGATGGGCATGAGGAGCTGCATACATGTCGTAGGTTGGGGTGGTAGTCCCATATGCAAACACTAGAAAAAACTCAACCCAACACTCTTTCCCCCCAGTGCCTCGCAAGGCCCCACTGGAACCCTTCCCGGTTAAGGACAAGACATGACTTAGAGGTTAGGTTATCTAATTTCTACAACCCTACGCCCCCGCTATGGTGAGATATGTAATCATGGATAATAATTATTGGAAACATTTAAGCGTTTTAAATCAAATTATAATTTCATAGCCAATGAGTTTTAATATTTGAATTTTTAGAGAAAAGTTCACATAGCTGATCCATTAATAAATCAGAGTTGTAGTATTACAATATTTTTATAGAAATAAATCAGAGTTTTTAGCATAAAAAAATATTCTTGTTTAAAGCAACCAATATAAAGTTTACCAAGCAAGTCTACCACTTGTTGAAAGAAAGGAATGTTAAGATTCAAGTGAGGATGCACACAAAATAAAAGACTTTACATAAGCATGAAAGTGCAAGGTAAAACAATTATATGGTTATGATGCAGAAGACTTATCGAAATACAAGAAACATCTTATTGTAACCAATGATGATCCATAAAAAGATATATGAGTTAAATTTCAAAAAGAAGATGTTTTTGTAAATCATTTTTCAATTAAAATCTTTAAGTTTGACAATAAAGTAACCAAGCATGAAATAATGTTATCAAAAAGAGATTACTACAATGTTACTTTAATTCACAATTTCAAAACATACCAAACATTGTAGAGAGCATGCTAGGTTATCTAGTGCATTTTATAAATAAAGAGTTGTATAGAATTAGCATTAGGATCCAATACTCATGAGAAGAAGTGTTATGGAAGATAATGATGTGCACATAAGTGTATTTTTGAATAGAGTAAACAAATGTTTTAATCAAAAATACAAGAGATATGTAAAGTAAAAAGCACAATAAAACACAAATAATTTTACTTCCACACACTTCAATGCACAAACAAAATGTACAACTACCAAGGTTCTTTGCACACACAATGCTCATCAAGACTTATCAGGGTGCAAAGTAGTGCTTGGGGGATCACATATTTTATTTTAATGTTGAAACTAGTGATCCGGTGTACTTAAGAGTAAGTGGTTTTTATTTTGAAAGAAAGATATGGTTTGCACAAGATACTTTATTCTTCTTTCCAAGGTGCTCAACCTCACAATGCTTATTAAGACTTATCAGGAGGATCAAGTAGTGCTTGGTGGAGTTATCTTTGTCACTTTATATTATGATTTTTGTTTTGTACAAAGTTCTTCGAATACACTTGTTTTGCAAACCAATATAAAGTATGAAAACATAACCACTTTTCTTAACTTTTAAAAGTGCAAATAAAGGTAGTGTAGGTAAGATACTTGTGCAATTTTAATTCATTGTACTAATACAAAACATACACAAGCACTCTTAGATTAAACACATATGTAGACAATGCCAAAGTGAGTGAATAAATATCATTATCAAACATAAAATATTTACTCATACTTAGAGGCATGCTAAGCTTGGTTCTACACAACTTTTACAATATAATTGATGCACATATTAATAGATATATCAAAGCATGATGAAAACAATGTTCACAGTAGTTTGAAAAGATAAATTGCAACATCATAGAAGTTCTAAATAATAGATTAAATCGTGCTTGATTTTCAATGAAGTCCATATAGTATTTTTGATATTTTGAAGAATAATTTTGATTTAAAGTTTGAACTCATAAGATTGATCTTGGACTTCCCGAGGTCTACCCTGTGAGAGGTTCGCCCGGTACTAGGTGATGTGATGGGATGATAGCCCAAATCACCCTTTCGCAAGATACATGTAAATAGAAAAGTTAAGTTCAAAATAATTTTTGATACTTGTCTTTTTTTTATATATTTTTTTGTTTGATTTTTGCTTTTTAGAAATAGAATTTAAACAAATCACAAAAAAGGCAAAACATATTTTTTGTAATTTGGCTTTTGTATTTTTGTATTTAATTTTTCAAAAATGAAATAAAAGCAGAAGTGCAAAAATAAATAGTACATATAGATTGATATATTTTTAAAAAAAATTTCAAAACTTTAAAAATACAGAAAAACAAATAGGTGCACTAGCGCCGACGTTAGTTCTAGCGCGGGAAACAATACACGATTTTTGATGATTTTGAAATTTTTAATTGTTGATCTTGATTAAGTGTCCTAATAGTAGTTTCATGCTGAAATTTTAGATTTTTAGGAGATGTCTAGATAGTGCAAATTTCATGAAACATTAGCGATTTTGTGTAATACTTTACCAAATAAACTTTGCATGAGATGACATGAATGAACAAATCAAATATGCATGATTTTAGTGATTAACCATAATGTTCATGCACAAGAATACCATGGATAAGCCCTAGATGAGAATACCCAGCCTGTATATCTTGGTAAACATATAAAGCCTAACATAGACAAATATTCTTTAGGCGACATTGTTAGTATGATAAGTTTGAGATTAATGTTATACCAAGGTTTGATAGTGTTTCAACTTATAGACCTAGAATGGAGTGACGATTCTATTTGATTTGATATCAAGATGATTCAAAGGTCTAAACTAGAAATAAATCACAATACACATATAATACACAAACCATGGTATGTAATTTTAATATCAATTGTCATCAGTTAATATATCAATTATAATTCACATAAATGTGATACTTTTGATATGTCTTAAGATATATTATGTTAGAGAATTTTAGCAAAGGACATCAATTGATCATAGTGGTGCTTGTGAATTCAATATTCATTATGAGGGTAAATTCTTTCAATACATTTTAGTGATTTTCTTTTTAATTAAGAATTTTGAATATATATATATATGTGTGTGATTTTTGATAGGTGAACAATAGTGATGGTTTAGATCATGTTTGACATTAAGGAGTGAACATAATATAATTTTTTGTTGCAAACAAAGATAACCATATTGAAAGTTGAGCTTTCATTTAGATCTTGAACTTTCTTGTAGATTATGTTATTTCTCTAAACCACTTGTTGGTGAAGGCTAAAAAGCTTAATAGCCTAGTAACTTGATTTAATTTTTAAAATATCTTATAGCAAATTTAGAATTTGATTTATATGAATAATAAAAGATATTTATAGATAATGAATATGAGAGAGATAAATAGGTCATCAAAATTAGATATGACTTTTGAATTTGATCAATTTGATTTTATAAACATATTAAGCATTTAAGAGATAGGATCATATTTTCAATACTATATAGGATGACCATGACATGATAGTTCAAAAGGAAAACAACAAGAAAAATAAAAAAGGACATTAAAGCACATCATGAAGTAGAAATTTGTATATCTTATTTTGAAAAGTTTCTACTTCATGCATTTGATGATACCTAATGAATAAATGTTTTAGGTATCCAAAGGGGACCATGTGGGATGGTTCCTTTGGGTACCCAAATATAGCGAGATGGCTTTTGGGGAGACAAGTACGAATGGATCCTTTCAAGTGGAATTAATGTTTCATCTTTAATTTTGGGTCTCCACTCATACTTAGGTTTAATATTATAATTTTGCATTAAATTTCCATATTTATTAAATTTAGGCTTAAAATAATGATGACATTTGAAATCATTTTTCATAGGAAATTTTTGCATATTTGAATTTACTTTAGGAGATACATAATTTTGTAAATAATGGTGATTTTGATTTAGATGTACAAATCCTTTATGTTCCTTACTCCCATTATTAAACTTAGTTAAGGTGTTCATATTCATATTCAACTTGTTTTTAGATATAGTTTGATATTGTGAATTTGTATTTACAATTTTCGTAAGCAAGTTGATTTTTGATTTTAATTCATCATTCTTGATCTTTAAATTATGTCTAGCTTTATTATAAGCGATTGTGATATTTTTAAGAGTGGAAACAATTGAATCAATATGATCTTGATAGTTGTTTCTATATTGATCAAATATTTCATCCATCTCTTTAATTTCAATTTTATATTCTTTACACTTAGCACAATCATTTTCCAAAGATGAATTTTCTAAACATAATCTTTTATTTTGTTCTTTTATAAAAAGAAGTTCCTTGCATTTTTCTTTCAAATCATTTAATTCTATACAAGGTGTAATGTTTTCAACTAAGGAGCCTTGGGTAGAACTTGATAAATTAGAATTTGATTCTTCATTAATTTTTGCCTTTAATTTTTTTTTCTAAGCGCAAATGTTTATTAGCACTCTTTAATTTCTTAATTTTACGCTTTGTAATTTGAAGCAATTTTAATGTAGAAATAGAAGTACAAAAGATGGGATTTGATTTCCTTACATTGCTTTCGGGAGAGGCATGATTTGAACACATAGTTTCTTTTACATCTTTTTGGCACTCCTCTTCCGAAGACAGTACTTCTTCTTCTTTTCCATTTGATGTGTGCTCCATTGATCCGTCATGAGAGGAGCATTCTTGAAGACTTGTGCAAGCTTGCATATTCTCCGGTTCTTGTGATTGTTTCATACCTGTAGAAGGAGAATCATACATTTCTTCAAGAAATTTCCATACTTTGTATGCACTAAAAAACAATATATTAATTTGAAAATATCTTGGGATAAAGCACAGAAAATACTATTTAAAGCTTTTGCATTTAGATGGTGTTCCTGTTTATTTGATTCATTCGATGGTCTAACTATTGCTATATCCCATGCATTGATATCTAAATTTTTAATAATTTTTTCATTAAAAATTTCCACCCTTTATAATTTCTCCCTTCGAATAAAGGTGGTTTAAGAGATTTTTCTTCTTCATAAAAACTTACCCCACTAATAGAAGCGAGATCATGAGACGCCATTATTCCTGGTTGTTAAGCCGATTGGAATAAAACTGCTCTGATACCACTTGTTGGATCGGCAGGCGCCCTTAGAGGGGGGTGAATAAGGGTTTTAAAAACTTATATTATATTTTGAAATACTTGCTTATGATTAGAGATCAAAATAGTGATTATAAATAAAGATCTAAATTGTTTTATAATAAAGGAGAGGATAATAAACAATTTAGAGAAATGAAGAACAAATCAATTTTATTACACAAAGAGAGACATGAATATTATTAATAAAATTGATTACAAAATTTTGATTTCAATGACGCTAGAAATCAAAGCGAAATATGAAAGACTCATTTTATTTTCTATACCGACTTGTATCCCCACGAACCGGTTGGCTTTAGCCAATCCTTCCCCGGATACGGCCTCAAGCCACTCTAGTCAACCCTTCTCGGGATATGGCCTCGAGCACCCCCTAGACCTACACCTAAGACCTAGTCGCCATCACGAGGCAAATTTCTGCCCAAAGTCCTACCCAGACCTAGTTGCCAACACGAGGCGAGTTCACTAAACGGTTATAAGAAAATATGTGAAATAAATAAACAACAATATAAGAACTTCCTATATGGATCTCTTAGAGAAGTAGATGAAGACCCGCAGAGTATGATCGTAGTCGATGCGGTCTATCGTCACGATGATGACGCGTGTTGAAATCTTCTCCACGGATCTCCTTAAGCCTTCATGGATTTGTGGGAGTATGTCTCTGAACCTTCCTCTCTAAGATGTGGCACGAAGCTCTGGAATTTTGGATCTCGAGAGGATGAGGAAGACGGAGCCAAGGGGTTCTGTTTATAGACTTGGAGCTAGCACCTACGCTAGTGCTACCGTCGGCGCTATCCCATTTTAGGACATATTCTGCGGCAGAATCTTCAATCTGAGGAAACAATTCTCTCTTGCCTTCTGTGCTCCGCGCTACCGCCTGCGCTATCGGATACCGCCGGGCGCTATCTCCTTCTATATGTGCTCCCGGAATTGAGCTTAAGCATTCTTTTCGTCGATCGATATTTTGTCGACCGGAGTTCGTCGAGCGGGCTTCATCATTCGTCGAACAGAAATTCGTCGAACGCAAGATCGTCGAATGCAAGATCTATTTCGTCGAGCGCAGCTTACAGTTCGTCGAGCGAAAGCTAGCGCTAGCGCTAGTACTAGCGCGTCACGGTAGAGTAAGTAGTTCGTCGAGCGCCAGTTTGCATCTCAGCGTTTTTCCATCCCAGCGGTTTCTTCTCAGCGGTTCTGTCTCAGCGATTTTGTCTCAGCGGTTTGGTTTCCTCTCAGCGGTTCCTAAGCGCTAGCGCCAGGCGTTAGGTGATACCGCCGGCGCTAGAAGGAGTGTTGGATTTGAAGGCTCAAATTTGGGGGCAACCTTCTTATGTAATCCTTGAGTCACGTGAACTTTTTTATCCTGGACACTTAAACACATAAGATCAAATACACATAGGTTTTGTTATTATCAAACCTAGGAGATGCGGAAGACCATGTTCCAACAGTTAGTTCTCCCCATTTAATAGCGTTTATTATTTATCATGTTAGTTCTCCCCCTTTTGTTATTAGCAAAAGTGGGTTAAGGAAGCAAGAGACATAGAAAGAGGCTTTTTGATAAAAAGATAAAGCATGACTGAGCTTTTAGAAGAAATATAATGATAAGGAGTTTTTAGCATACATTTTTTTACAGAAATAGGTCAGAGTTTTCAGCACAAAATAGAAAGTATGCATGTTAGAACAACTTAATATAAACTTGTTGAAGAAAAATGAATTTTGAGATTTAAGATAAAAATATGACTTGAAATAAGCATGAAAGCGCAAGGTAAAAGTTATAAGGTAGTATTGCGGAAGACTTATAGAAATACAAGAAACATCATTTTGTAATCATGATGATTTATAAGACGTATGAGTTAAATTCCAAAATAAGGTGTTTTTGTAGATCATTTTTCTTTTAAAACCATTTTAAGGTTTTACAAAATAGCCAAACATGAAAGAAAAATATCAAAAAGAGAATACTACAATGTTATTTTAATTCCCAAATTCATACCAAACATTGTAGAGAGCATGTTAGGTTATCTAATGCATTTATATAAAAAGAGTATTATAATTAGCATTAAGAACCAATATTCATGAGAAGAAGTGTTATGGAAGATAATGATGTGCACAAGAGTGTATTTTGAAGAAAGTAAACAAATGATTTAATCAAGAAATACAAGACATATGTAGAGTAAAGTGCACAATAAAACACAAATACATTTACTTCCACATACTTTAATGCACAAAGAAAAATTGTACAACTACCAAGGTGCTCTGTGCACACAATGCTTATTAAGACTTATCAGGGTGCTAAGTAGTGTTTGGGGGATCACACATTTTTATTTTTCAATATTGATTTTTTTGTTTGTAATTCGGTGTACTTTAAGAATAAGTGGTGTAGAAAAAACTATGGTTTGCACAAGACACTTTACTATTCTTTCCAGGGTGCTCAACCTCACAATGCTTATTAAGACTTATCAGGAGATTCAAGTAGTGCTTGATGGAGTAATCTTTGTCAATTTATTTCATGATTTTTTGTTTTGTACAAAGTTCTCCAAATACACTTGTTTTGCAAAACAAATGTAATTTTGAAAGCACAACCACTTTTCATAATTTTTAAGAGTGCAAATAAATATAGTGTAGGTAAAATACTTGTGCAATTTTAATTCATTGTACAATTATAATACAGAAACAAACATTCTTATATTAAAAGCACACGTAGACTTACCAAAATAAGTGAGTGAAGAAATATCATTATCAATCATAAAACATTTACTCATACTTAGAGGCATGCTAAGCTTGGTTCTACACAAACTTTTTCACTACAATTGATGCAAAAATATTTAGATATATCAAAGCATGATAAGAAGCAAAACAATGTTCAAAGCAGTTTGAAAAGATGAATGTCAACATTGTGAAAGGTCTAAATGATAGATTAAACCATGTTTGATGATAACAAGAAATTCTATACAGTTTTTTGATATATAAAAAAATTATAAGAAATGATTGAAAGTTGAACTTTTATAATTGAACTTGGACTTCTCGAGGTCTACCCTGTGAGGGGTTCTCACCGGTACTAGGAGATGTGATGGGTGATATCTCAAATCTCCCTTTCGCAAGATACGTGTAATTAGAAAAAGTTAAGTTCAAAAATAGTTTTTTTTTTGTAAGTCTTTGTTTTATAATTTTGTAGTTGATTTTTTGCATATCAGGGTAGAAATCAAACAAATAAGTGAAGGAAATAATTTTTGCAGTTTTTTTATGTAATTTTTAGTTTATTTTAATTTTCAAAAAATCAACCGATGGCAGAAATGCAATAATACGTAGTACATATAAAAGAACATATTTTTAGTGATTTTTCAAAATTTTAAAAACATAGAAAATCGGATAGTCATGCTAGCGTCGGCGCTAGCATGATAAACAGTGAGCAAAATCTTGGGATTTTAAAAAAAAAATTAATATTGATTAAGTGTTCAAAGATTAGTTTCATGCATAAATTTTAGAAAGTTTAGAGATGTCTAGATAGTAGAAAAATGCATGAAATGATTGTGTTTTCGTATATGACTTAACCCGAGAGGACTAGGACACCTAATTCTAGTCATAGCAATTGAAATCTTGCATTAGGAAGAGGTTTATGTCAGAAAGTTGGGAGTCTGTACCAATGAAACTTATTTTTACATGCTCTTTCTTAATATGATCACTAATGAAGTGATGACGAACGTCTATTTGTTTGGATCTAGAGTGGTGTGCCGGATTATTTGTAAGATCTATGACACTTTATTGTCACATTTTCGATCAATATTTTTGAGATGAAAACCAAAATTCTCTAGTGTTTCGCTCATCAATAAAGCTTGTGCACAACAACTCCCAAGTGCGATGTATTCGGCCTCAACGGTGGAGAGAGCAACCGAAGATTATTTCCTACTAGACTATGCAACTAATGAAGGTCCCACAAAATGGCAAGTACCGCTAGTGCTTTTTCGATCTAGTGATCATCCGACGTAATCCAAAATGGAATAGCCGTGTAGTGTAAATGAGTCATTGTGTGGGTACCATAATCCTAATCTAAATGACCCAAGTAGATATCTAAAAATATGTTTTACCACTTTTAAATGAGATTCTTTTGGATTGGCTTGAAAGTGAGCACATACGGCAAACATTATATCTGGTCTAGATGCACTTAGGTAAAGAAGAGATCAGATCATTCCTCTATATAAAGTTTGATCAATAGAAATTCCTGATTCATCTTTTCCTAGTCTTAATGAAGCACTCTCATAGGTGTAGAAGCTTGTTTAAGATTTTCAAATCCAAACCGTTTAAGCATATCATGAACATATTTTATTTGGCAAATAAAAATACAATCATTTTGCTCTGAAATTTGAAAACCAAGAAAATAAGAGAGTTCTCCTACTAGGCTCATTTCAAATTTATTTTTCATTTTTAAGACTACTTCATAACACAACTCTTCATTAGTGGCTCCAAAAATTATATCATCAACATATATTTGTAAAATAATTAAATCGTTATTATTTTGCTTAATGAAGAGTGTGTTGTCCGCACTTCCCATGACATAACTATGCTTTAACAAAAATGATGTAAATCTTTCATACCATGCACGGGGCGTTTATTTTAAACCATAAAGCGCTTGATCTAATTTATAAATATGATTTGGAAAATTTTCATTTATAAAACCGGGGGGTTGTTCAACATAAACTTCTTTTACAATCTCATTTAGAAAAGAACTTTTAACATCGATTTGAAATAATTTTATTCTTTTACAACTTGCAAAAGCCAGAAAAATTCATATAGATATTAAGCGAGCAACGGGTGCAAAAGTTTCATCAAAATCTACCCCTCGATTTGAGAAAAACCTTGAGTGACTAAGAGATCTTTATTCCTTGTAATTCTAGATTCACCATCTAATTTAATTTTAAAAATCCATTTTACGCCAACAACGGGATGATTAGGTGGACGTTCTACTAGTTTCCAGACTTTATTTCTTTCAAATTGATCTAACTCTTAATACATAGCCAAAAACCAAAACTCATCATTTAAAGCGGTTGATGCATTTTTTGGTTCAATTTCAGAAATAAAACAAATATTTGAATAAGATTCATGAAGAGAAGATCGAGTTCTTACCCCATTAGATGGTTCCTCAATGACTAGCTCCTTTGGATGATTCTTTGAGAAGTTTAAGATGCTTGGAGGTACATATTCATCTTCGTTGGCCTCCTCCTCCTCCTCTTTGGAAGGTTCCTCTTTGTAGTGCACCAGAGGTTCATCATTTGTATATGTAGAAAGTTTTTCTACACAAGGAATAAATTCATCAAATTTTACATTAATAGACTCTTCAACCTTACTAATTCTTTTTAATACGAGTACATAATTTTGAAAATTCACAAACGCATCAGATTTGGAAGAGAGAAATAAAGCCCAACAATATCTAGAAAAACATATATTAGAACATAAGTATATATTCTACCACCAAGACATGCGGCGCTAACGGGACCAAAGAGATCCATGTGAAGTAATTGCAAAGGTCTTTTAGTAGAAATTTCGTTTTAACTTTTAAAAGAGGATTTTGTAAATTTCCCTTTTTGGCATGGAGAACATAGTGAAGATAAGTTCCATTTAATCTAGGCAATCCTCTTATCAAATCCTTTTTAGCTAGTTTTAAAATGAGCTTTGTACTATTCCATTTAATCTAGGCAATCCTCTTATCAATTCCTTTTTAGCTAGTTTTAAAATGAGCTTTGTACTAATGTGACCTAAACGTCGATGCTATAGTTCTAATTCGTCATTATTTGTTATAAACCTTTTATAGATGATTTGGAAAGATCATGAAAGGAAACTATATAAACGTTGTGAGTTCTAGGTGCAATTAGTAAAACATATTTTGTGTTAGGATTAAATATTTTGCAAAGATTCGTAGACGACTCAAATAAAATATCTAATCCTTTATCACATAATTGACTAATTGATATTAAGTTATGTTGTAAACCTTTTACATAAAGAACATCAGAAATAGTAAAGGATTCGTTACCCACTGTACCAACTCCCATGATCCTTCCTTTACCATTATCTCCAAAAGTAACGATCCCTCCCTTCTTCTTTTCTAGGCTAAGGAACTTTGCTTTGTTGACCGTCATGTGCTTGGAGCAGCCCGAGTCCAAGTACCACACATCCTCCTTGTCCTTAGCCTGCCTGCAAATCTAGAGAGAAGATGAGAGTAAAGATACGGATACCCAAGAGGTCCCATCCATAGAATAAGTGGATGTCTTAGGTGCCCAGATTTGCTTTGGAGATCCTTGTTTTAATTTCTTGTAAGAGCTAGACGTGTGTCCAAACATATGACAGTTTGCGCACGATATAAAGGGAGTTGAGACCTTATTATAGAATTTTACATTGCTCTTACTGGAGGAAGTTTGTTTTTTGGAATAATCAGGAAATTCTTTAAATGAGGGGATACCGTTGGCGTTAGTGGCTAGCGTCGGGTGGTAGTTGTCACTTTGATATCTGAGTCCAAATTTTCCAGAACCATAACACTGGTACCCTAAAATCATGTCCAAAAATTTTTGACCGATTCTAAATTTTTTGATGGACATATTGAGGTCATGAGTTTGTTTTTTAAGAGATGAGTTTTCTTTTACAAGCATGACACATTTATTTTCAAAACCTTTTTGTTATTTTCAATTTGTAAGAGAGAGGTTTATAGTTTTCTCTCTAAGTCCCCTTTTTCTCTTGTAAGAGTTTTGATTTGAGAGAGGGCCTTAGAAAGAGAAACTTCAACATTTGTTTCCTTACATAAGGAGTGTTCACACTCTTGACAAGAAACCTTTCTCTTTTCTAAAGAAATAAATTTTTTAGTAAGCTTATTATTTCTTTGGTAAGAGATTCATTTTCATGGTTTAACTTAATACCATCTTCTATACTTTTATCATAGGCTTTATAGGTTTGAACAAATTTAGCATAAAGTTCTTCGAAGGTGGGAGGAGTTACCTCAGTTTCACTAAGAACACTGGTGTCGCCATCATTGCCTTTTTCCATGAAGCATACGTTTGCTTCCTCCTCGTCGTTTGACTCAGATCCGCTTGATTCTTCAGAGGAAGAATCATCCCATGTTGCTGCTTTCAACACCTTCTTTTTCTCCTTCCTTTTGTGCATTTTTCCATTTGCTCATTTTGATACTTTGGGCACTGGATCAGAATATGCCCGGTCTTCCTGCAGTGAAAGAACTCTGGTGGTGGTCTTTTTTCTTCATCGGCACTTTCCTTTTCTTTCTTTGAAGAAGAGGAAGACCCTTTTTGACGTGCATCCTTCTGGAAGTATTTCCGGAAGTTGTTCCTTCTTTCTGGATCTCTAATGAATTTTCTGAAGTTCTTTACCAGGAGACCTTCTTCATCATCATCTACGTTGCTCTCCTTCTTTGACTTCAGTGTCAGTGCCTTCTTCTTTGGCTCCTTCTTGTATTCGTCATGTTGAATATGAAGTTCTACCTCATGGGTTTTTCAGATTCCCAATAAGGTTCTCAATCTGGAGCGCTCTCAGGTTGTGTGACTCAGAGATGGCCATCACTTTTGGATTGAACCTCGGTGGTAGAGAACGAAGAATCTTTCTGACCAAGTTGCCATCGGAGAAGGTCTTTCCAAGAGCTTTTGAAGCATTGACGATCTTGGTGAATCGTGTGTACATGGAGTTGATGTCTTCTTCAGCATCCATCCTAAATTTTTCATATTCCGACTCGAGTTGGAATAGCTTGGCATCTTTCACCTGTGATGTACCTTCATGAGTAACTTCCAATTGGTTCCAAATATCATAAGTAGTTACACATGCAGAAATTCTATTAAATTCAGTTAAATTTAATGCACAATATAAAGCATTCATTGCCTTAACATTATTTTTGCACTTGAGTTTATTGTTATCATCCCATCAATCCTTAGGTTTTTCTAAGGTAGCCTCTCCTACTACAATTGTAAGAGGGAGTATCGAACCTCTACCATGTTCCATTCTTCTACATACATGGTCATAAGAAAACACATCATCCTAGATTTCCAGTAGATAAAATCTGTCCCAGTAAAAAAAGGAGGTCATAAGACGCCATTTATTCCTGGTTGTTAGACTGTTTGGAATAACCTACCTCTGATACCACTTGTTGGATCTGTAGGCGCCCTTAGAGGGGGTGAATAAGGGTTTTTAAAAACTTTTATTATATTTTGTGAGACTTGAAAATCTAAGAGATCAAAATAGTGAAAAGCCAAACAACTCAAGTGAAATAGAATAAAGACGTGATTTTATTAACATGAAATAGTAGAATACAAAACTTGATTTCTTATGACGCTAGAAATCGTAGGCGAAAACAAAGATCTCCTTTTATTTTCTATCCTGACTCGTATCCCCACGAACTGGTGGCTTAGCCTATCCTCCCTTGGATCCGGCCTCAAGCCGCTATAACCAATCCTCCCTCAGATACGGCCTCGAGCACCCCCTAGACCAACTCTAGATCTAGTCGCCAACACGAGGTGAATTCCTCCTTAAGTCCTACCTAGACCTAGTTGCCAATACGAGGCGAATTTACCAAGTGATTACAAGAGATATGAATTGAAATAAACAACAACAATATGAAAAACTCCCTCTAAGGAAATTCTGAAGTCGGAGATGAAGGTAGAATAAGCGTGGTTTAAGCGATCGTCAGTTGGATGCCGAGTGAATAAGTCCTCCTTTAGAAACTGTCAGAACTTTTGGTGGGAGATCAACTCTCGGCAGAATAAGGCTTTGGAATTTAGGCACTAGAACTCTCTCAAGGATGTTTGTCAAAAACGATATAACAGGGCTCCTTTTAAAGGAGAGTGAGCTAGCGCCTGCGCAATCACTACCGTCAGTGCTAGGTTTAATTAGAAATTATTCTGCGCGTGATAATCTTCATTCTATGGAAAGCTGGCCGAGATTCCTCTTGTACATCGAGCTACCGCCTGCGTTATCCTTACCGCTGGCGCTATCTTAGATTTTGCAATATTCTGCGTGTGCAAATCTTCCATCTCAAGGCAAGCTCTGTCATTCCTCTTGTGCATCAAGCTACCGCCAGCGCTATCCACTACCTCCGGTGCTAGTGGACATGCTGGAGTTTTGGCATCAAACTTGGGCGCAACCTTCATATGTTATCCTTATGTCATACGACATTGTTTACTGCACACTTAGACACACATGATCAAATACACATAGGATCTGTTATTCTCAAACCTAGGAGATGCGGAAGACCATGTTCCAACACCACATTCCATCCACAGAACAATGGTCAAACAGAGAGAACGAATCATACTTTAGAGGATAAGTTGAGGATGTGTACACTCTATTTTGGTAAGATTTGGGAAGACCACCTTTTCAAGGTGGAGTTTTCCTACAATAATTGCTTTCAGGCGAGTATCAAGATGGCATCATACGAGGCATTGTATGGAAGGCAGTGTCGTACGCCGATGTCTTGGGTAGAGGCGGGAGACACTCAACTTTTAGGAAAGGAAGTGGTGGTAGACACTTGTGAGTTGGTGCAAATGATCCAGGAATGCATGAAAGTTGCTCAGGATCATCAGACAAACTATTTTAACGCGTGCCATTGAAGTTTGGAGTTTGCAGTATGTGACATGGTCTACTTGAAGATCAAGCCATTCAAAGGCGTTTCGTGAGTTCGGCGACTCAAGATGTTGAGTCAGAGGTATCTGGATCCATTTGAGGTCATTGAGCGCATTGGCGAAGAAGCCTATCGGTTGGCATTGTACGCAAAGCTAAGTGGATTACACGATGTTTTCCATGTCTCGGTGTTGAGGAAAGGTCTGGTTTGGGCCAATGACAGTACCAGTAGCCGAAGATCTGAGGAGGATAGTTCGTCCGGTTTGCGTGGAGGATTCAAAAATCCGGCGTTTGTGAAATAAAGAGGTCAAGTTGGTAAAAGTGCATTGGAATAATTGTGGACGAGACGAGTTCTCGTGGGAGCGCTAGAAAATAATGCAGGAAGACTTTCCAGAACTGTTTGCGTCAGTTATGTGTTGTATGTTTTGAATTAGCATTTTAAATTTTGAGGACGAAATTCTTTTAAGGGGGGTGGAGTTGTAACACCCCATTTTCCATGATTAAGAAATATATGTGCCAGGACAAGTGGTAGCAGAAAGCTAACTTGCCTCGGTAGGAGTTTCCGCCGGCGGTACCCTTTTGCCTTGTCTAGTCAACGTAGGTCATGCCGTCGTGAAGAGCCCTGTCCTCGAGATAGTTTTATCGAGAGCTAGCGCCACGCGTTAGCATTACCGTTGGCAGTAGGTGTATCATTGAGAAGGATGTTATATCATTGAGATAGTGTGATGATCACGACGATCCGAGATAGTGCGCAGTTTTCTCTAGTACTGCCGTCGGGAGGTAGCTTGCGAAACCAGATCCATAAATAGCATTTTCTGGGCATCCTATCTCCTTGGATCTTGATCCAATGGATCAGATCAGTGTGTTTGTGTGCCTTAAGTAGGGCATAGGAGCTCTCCTCTTTTTTCTCAAGTCATTTGTGATTTTTTGGCTAGGGTGAGAGGGAGAGCTTGGATGAGGAAGAAGAGCAAGATCCACCATTGTTGGAGCTTCGGAGCTCCGTTTATCGATCCGAGACTGTCTTCACGGAGAGGGCTCGAAGGCGCTCTTTTCCATTCATGTTTTTTGTCGTTCCATGGCGAGGAATAGATTTCAATGGGTAACGACATCTCTCCTCCCAGTCTTAGGATGCACACTTGACATCTCTTGTTATTTTCTTTCTTTTATTGCATTTTCTTGGCAACGGATCTCTCAAATGAGAGGGGTTGAGGTCGCCTTGGTTCAAGAGGAACCATCTGGTCGATTGAGTCCATCCCCGACATTATTTTGCATTAGATATCCGCTCTGTTACTGTATTGGGCATTGTGGATGAAGCCAAAATCGTGACCGCTGGTATGATTTAGTGATGTTTCTTAACGTGCATTTTAGGGATTTTGCTAGAAATATGATTGCGCCGAAAACATTATTGCGAGGCCCTTCTATTTTTGCATGAGAACGAATGTTGGCTTGGGGCAGGAAATTTTATGCGTGTTGAATGTCCTATGATGCCTGTTTGTGTGTGAAGGCGTGGCTTGGTCTATGTGGTTGGCTGGCTAGCTCGTGAATGTTGAAATTCATATGTGGAGTGTGTCCCGGCAAGACAAGTCCCATTTTGTGTTAACTGATGTGAACGTTTGAGCTGATGGACAAGCCCGATGGCATTGTGGGCCATGTGTGGGTGGGGTCTAGGCAAGAGTTCTTAGCATCAGTTGTGCTTAGCTCGTTGATTCTGGCGAGAACGGGTGAGCTGATGGACAAGCCTGATGGCATTGTGGGACATGTGCGGGTGGGGTCTCAGCGGGAGTTCTCAGCCTTAGGCTTGCATGCCTTTGGGGGTAAATGATGAGTATCCATGTGGTTGATGTGAGGTGTTGATGTGTGATGATATGTTAGAATTATACATGCCATATGGTGCCTTGGGTGAAATGCTTTGCATACACGCTGCATTGGTAGGCCCTTATTTATCTGCTCAACATAGAAACTTGGATGTTGTTTGTGACACTCATACTTGTTGTTTCTATGTTACTTCTGCTTAATTATATTTGCATACAAAGTGTTGCCTTGCAGGGTGATGTAGTTCACCGGGATCCGCTAGGACGGCTGGGAGGAGGGGTGTTGTTACACCGTTTGTGGTCAGCCATAGCTGACTCTCGTTATACCTCTTTTTCTGTAATAGGTGCAGGGAAAGGATCGCAAGTTGGAGCCAGCTCGCCGGCCAAAAAGGCCTAAGCCTCATGTAGTGTAGCTCCTCCTGTTTTCCTACATGTTTATGATTTCATTATATTGTTCTGGCTTGCATGCCGAGGTAGCATAGGAATGTTATTATCCTTTAAATGTTTTGTGTTGTATGGATGATGATTTGAACATTGGTATTGTAAGGCTATAAGGCCAAGGTACTCCTACATAGTTGTGGACAGCTTCTGTGTTTATGTTAGTGTTTCCGTTGTGTATGTTCTGAATTTTGAGTTTAGTAGATTCTACAACATTTTTAATACTAAAGTTGTGGCGATTATATGTTTGGGGTCCCAACCGGACCCATATTATGTGGTCATTACACAAATACACCAGAGATTTGTGGAAAACCCTCTCTACAGTAATGAGGGAAAAAACCACAGGGCAGGGCACACGAAATCCACCACTATTTGAAATAAGGATTGCAAAATACAGAAATCTAAGTTTTCCCAACCTAGAACCCTCCCCCCCCCCCCCTGGATACCTAGAACCCTCCCCCCCTGGATTCAAAATGAATCCCTTCTCTCCACAATAATATAGAGAATCCTTACAGCGAAGACAAAAAGCACCGGGCTGGGAAAACTCTTGTTCTTCCTCCTGAAGAACTGCTTTGGCAAATGGCAATGGCAGGTATGCAACTTGCAGCTTTTTCACATATAGTAACTGACGGCCAAGAAAATTGAGATTCTAATTAGGTTTTAATCTCTCTACCTTAAATAGGGATGTACCCCATATTATACTACGTAGGCGCACCTCACGTTGTCATTGGATGTAAGAACTAAAGATGGAATGGCCGGCAATAAGTGTATTGACAAAACTTGGTTTGTCCACTACTGCACGGTGGTATAGGTACCGCACCGCGCTAGCTCTAGCGGACAAAGGACATCTCATCGATATTGTCTCGACGATATGATGTCGTTAGCGTTAACCTCTATTGATGGGCATTAGCATCCTACTACTAGCCTTCTAATCGACACAGCTCTAGCTTCTCGCCGATATAAGAAACTTGTCTCGATGATATGGTCTCACTGATATGGATCATGTCTCATCGACATGCACGTGGTCAATCCAACATGCCATAGACTTCAAGTTGATACATTGTAGCATCCAGTCGATATGCTACCGCCAGCGGCAGTATTACTGCGCGGCGATAACTTCCTGTTTTTAATCTGATTTCTCTTCATGGGTTGGACCCCAATAAACTCCCCCTCCAAACCATAAAGAGGAGTTCATCAACCTGACTTCTTCGGGTGGATTTCATGTCAATCAGCAACTGACACTAATCGTGCTTCTCCCTTGACATGACCTTCGTCATCATATCTGAAGGATTTTCTTCTGTGTGAACTTTCTCCACCTTCAACAGTTTCTCCTCGACGAAATATTGTATCCAATGATACCTGACATCATTGTGCTTCATCTTGGAGTGGTAGGCGGATTCTTGGCCAAGACTATTGCACTTTGACTGTCACTGAACACAGTGAACTCATCTTGTTGGAGTCCAAGTTAGAGCATGAACTTCTTCATCCATATGACCTCCTTAGATGCTTCCGTTAGTACTATATATTCTACCTCCATTGTTGATAGTGCCACACACTTCCGCAACCTTGACTTTCATGACAAAGCTCCCCCTGCATATGTAACAACATATTCAGATGTGGACCTCTAAGAATCAACATCCCCTAATATATTTGATTCAGAGTACCCAACTAGCATTGGTGACCCTCCACGAAATTGCAAACACTGACATGTGGTACCTCTGAGATATCGGAGTATCCACTTCACGACATCCCAATGGATCTTCCCTGGATTTGCCAAATATCCTCTCACTAGCCTCACAACTTAGCCTATGTCTGGCCTAGTGCAGAACATAACATACATCAAACTCCCCACTGCAGATGCATAGGGGATCTAGCTCATCTCCTCCACTTCCTTCTCAGATGAATAACACTGAGATCTTGAAGTGTCCACGCAACGGGGTAGCAATCGACTTGGACTTCTCCATCATGAACCTCTTCAACACCTTCTCCACATACACTCTGTGAGACATCCATAACATGGATGCATTTATGTCCCTGGTGATCTTCATTACAAGGATTTTCTTCGCTAATCTCAAGTCCTTCATCTCAAAGGACTTACTGAGCTCCTTCTCCAGCTCTTCAATGTTGGCCTTATCATCACCAAAAATCAGCATGTCATCCATATACAATAGTATAATAGTAAGAATCTTCCCAGTACTCTTCACATAAACACAGTGATCATCCCTGGTTCTCTAGAATCTGATCTTCATCATAAAGGAGTCAAATTTCATATACCATTGTCTGGGTACCTGCTTCAACCTATATAGACTCTTCTTGAGTCGGCAGACCAAGTGCTCCTTCTCTTTGACTTCAAAGCCTTTGGGTTGCTCCACGTATAGCTCCTCCTCCAAATATCCAAGAAAGAATGTTGTCTTGACATCCATCTGCTTAACCTCGAGATTCCTAGAGGCATCCAATGTAACGACCTAGAAGCGGATGTCCGATCGGGACAACGTCCACCGATCTAGCCTCAACTGGCCTCGCTACCGGGCTGCAGCCCAAGCACCCCAAAGCCTCTCCGCGCCACTATTTCTCAGCAACGGCGCATTGTTGAGGCCGGGTCTTGAACCCGTAACCTCCTTGATAAGGAGTTTTCAATCCACTCCTCATCACCAATTGAGCTGCAGTCTGGTAGCGAGGCCAGTTGAGGCTAGATCGGTGGACGTTGTCCCAATCAGACGTCGGCTTCTGGGTCGTTACATCCAACCCCAGTACCAGTCTGATAGAAGAAATTTTCACCATAGATGAAAATATCTCGTCAAAATCCACACCGCACTTTTGACTGAACCCTTTGACTAACAGTCTTGTCTTCTACCTAGGCTGAGAGAGCTTTTCATCAGTCTTCAACTTGAAGACCCACTTATCCTTCAAAGCCTTCCTCCCCTTCGGTAGCCAGACCAAATCATAGGTCCTATTGTTCTAGAGAGAGTCAAACTCCTCCTCTATAACTACTACCCAAACCGCATGTCTTTAGTCCTTTAAGCCTCCTCAAAAGACTTAGTCTCACCACCATAAGTAAGTAAAATATAATCTTGCGGTGGATACTTGGTGTTTGACCTCCATTCTCTGTCAGATCTCCTCCGCACCAGCATTCTCTAGTTTAAGATCTCCATCAGAACTCTCCACAACTAGTGGATCATGTAGCTCAGCAGCCTTCTGCTCACCAACAATCTGGTCTTCTACAAAGACCACATCCCTGCTTCTGACGATCTTCTTCCTCATCGGATCCCAGAGTCTGAAACCAAAACATTCTTGCACACTTGGTGTTAAAAAATTTTGATTTGAATCGTTTAGGAGTAAGCAGGAGTTGCATCAACTGAGTTATAGCCAAACAACCACAATGCCAAACAGCAACACAATAGTCTTTATTGAATCACAAAACTTCATTACATTTCGAGACATACATGGCGAGACATGATTCATAAGAATCACGAAGGAGAGAAGAACAAAACACACCAAAAACACAAATCTGGCGACCTGACAAGCAGAGACCGCACAGACCGCTACACTCCATAGACCGCCTGGCTTGACCTAAGACCGCACGAACAGAATACAGGCAAGATGACCTGCACTGCAAGACCGCCACCTCAGACTGCACGAACTGGAGCTTTATGGAACTGAACAGAGAACAGAAGCTGTCTCCAGACCGCAACTCAGATCGCCTAACCACAGAAGGTCGCCTGATCGCCGAGCTCGCTGCGAATAGCACAAGAACAACACAAACCAGTTTGCAGACAAGCTGCTGCCGAACTGTTTATTCAAGCCACTGGAAATCACCAAGGAAGGAGACCGCAACCTGCTGACCGTTAACCTGCGAACACAACAAACAATCAACTCACTTCCGAGACCGCCCGACCTCAAAGTTGAGATAGCACAAAACAACCCAGGCTCTAGTTCTTACAGTTCTTATTATTAATGACGGGCCCTGCACCCCTATTTATAGGCGAGAAGATGGATGTCGTCACTGGCGCAATAGAGGTACAGTCACCACCCATCAGATCGTGAGCGGTCTCACAGAGCAGACCGCGCGATCACACCACTTGGACAACATCCAGTCCAAGACCGCAAATCAGCAACAGACCGCGCACAAGCCGCGCGGACACAGATCACTCCTTCCTTAAACTGCTTAGAGCAAACCAAGAACATCTGGCCGACTTCAGACAAGTCGCCAGATTAACCTGCATATGCTGCCCGGTCACAGCGGTTACACAAGAACAGACCGCCCGGTCTTCTACAAAGAAGATAGACCAACCAAGCAGACCAGACCAGAAAGAGACTGGAACATCACAAGAACAAACCAGCCAACGCAGCAGACTGCCAGAGCCAGACCGCCAGAGCACTAGCATAGAGACCGCACGGTCTCTGCGGTCACCAATATACAGACCGTCGGCCACCTTCCACTTCACTTCAATAATTTCAACACTCCCCTTGAAGTGGGAAGTGGAAACTAGCCCAAGTAAACTCCGCAACCGAGTAAACGGTCCCTTCGCCAGCGGCTTTGTGAAGATGTCTGCAACATTGTACACACTTCGAACATGCTCGACCATAAGAGATCCTCCCAACACCTTCTCACGAATGAAATGGTGCTCAATCTCAATGTGCTTGGTCCTCGCGTGACAGACTGGATTATTAACCAGTTTGAGAGCACTCTCATTGTCCCCGCGTAGCATAGTGGGACCTCGAACCTACTCATGAACGTCCTCCACCAACCTCCTGAGCCAAACGGCTTCCTGAGCTGCCAAGGCCGAAGCCTTGTATTCTGCTTCTGTGGTAGATACAGACACCGAGTCCTGCTTTTTGCTGCATCAAGAAATAGCTATGGGGCCCGCCATAAAGACATAACCAGACGTTGATCTCCAATCATCCACGTCTCCCCCATAATCATCATCCATGTAACCATGCAACTCCAAGCTTGACCCTCTCCTATATAGGAGACCCAGATCAGAGGTCGACTTCACATACTTCAAAATTCCTTTTGCCGCTAGAAGATGAGGCTTCCGTGGTTCCGCCATGTACTGACTCACCTTGCCAACTGCATAAGCAATATCAGGCCTCATGATCGTCAAGTAGATCAAGCTCCCAACTAGAGCTCGGAACACCAACGGCTCAGATAGAACTCTCCCCTCATCCTTCTGAAGTTTATGATGTTGTTCCAGAGGTATAGAGTTGCTCTTCCCTTCCTCCATACCGAATCGTTGAACGATCCGCTCCGCATATCCAGCCTAAGAAATGAGCACTCCGCTCTCTCACCTCTGCACCTCGAGTCCAAGGAAATGGTGAAGCTCACCCAGATCCTTGATCTCAAATCTGATAGCAAGCTCGACTCTCAGCCTTGCTACTGCCTCCTTCGAGTTCCCGGTGACAATCATGTCATCCACATACAGCAGAACAATCAACCGAAGCACCCCCTCCTTCTTGACGAACAAGCTGGAGTCAGAGTCTGAAGCAAAGAATCCGCAGAATAGAAGATACTCTGCTATCTTTCCATACCACGCCCGAGGCGCTTCCTTCAACCCATACAGGGCTTTCTTCAGCTTGCAGACATAGTCCGGACAATCCTCCGAGATGAAGCCCGGCGGTTGGATCATGAAGATATCCTTGTCAATCTCGCCGTATAAGAAGGCATTCTTCACGTCGAGCTATCAAATCTCCCAATCAAACGATGCCGCCAAAGCAATAACAAATCGAACTGAAGTCATCTTTTCCACTGGACTGAACGTCTCATCATAATCCTCTCCGTACTGCTGTGAGAACCCGCGAACCACAAGGCGAGCCTTGTATCGCTCGATCGTGCTGTCAGCTTTCTTCTTGAGCTTATAGACCCACTTGCATGTCACACGAGTAATGCTCTTGGGCCTGGGCACTAGAGACCAAGTCTCATTTTTCTTGAGAGCATCCATCTCCTCCTGCATAGCAATGTCCCACTACTTCACACCTTTGTCCTTCTCAAAGCTCGACAGCTCCCGCTCATCCAAGGGACCAGCAAAGAAACATGAGACAAAGCTCACCATGTTTCCTCCTGTGTATCGATCCGGTGGCTTGATAGTTCTCTTCGACCTCCTAAGAGGTTGCACCTGACTAACCACCTCCTCAGCTGCTTCTTCTGTGCTAGTTCCTCTTCCAGGCGAACTTGGAGCATCGCTCCCCCTGCTTCCAGATCCTAAAGCCTCCATCTCTGAGCTTGACACAGCTGGAGCTCCTGGTGAAACAGGCAACTCCACTTGAAGATTTTCCGCAGCCTTTCCTTTTTCATCAACCCTGCTCTCTGGTAGTTCAACTCATGAACTCCCCTTGTAGGAAGTCACCTCATCGAACACCACATCCCGAGATACCACTGATCTCCGTGTCTTAGGATCCATGCATCTCCATTCCTTCTTCCGCTCATCATATCCAACGAAGACTAGCTTCCTTGCATTCGCATCTAGCTTTGTCCGAAGAGCATTAGGGATATTCACATAACAGGTTAACCCGAACACCCGAAGGTGTGCAACACTTGGCTTCTCCTTGAACATCAGTTCGTGAGGGGTCTTCATGTTGATAGGACTTAGAGGCATCCTGTTGATGACGTATGCCGCACAAGACATTCCCTCCGCCCAACAGGACTTTGGGATACTCTTGGCATGAAGCCAGCATTTGCAGGTTTCCGTCAGACGACGGATCTTCCACTCTGCAACGCCGTTCTGCTGTGGAGTATGGGCACAAGTGAGCTCTCTCCGGACGCCGTGCTTCCTGCAAAAACTTGAGAACTCACCAGAGTTGAACTCCCCACCATTGTCAGTTCTCAATTTTTCACCCGCAGGCCTAACCGACCTTCCACCAGCTCCTTGAACTCCACGAACTTTGCAAAAGCTTCCAACTTCTCTTTCAGAAAATATACCCAGACATATCTGGTATAATCATTGATCAACACCAACATATATCTGTTGCCTCCAAGGCTTGGGGTGACAGTCGGTCCCATCAAATCACCGTGAATGCACTCCAACGGCGCTTTGCATCTTATTTGCGATTAATCAAATGGAAGTCGATGAGACTTACAAAACTAACATCCCGCACAAACATGACCATCTCCATAGGAGGACAAGCTAGGCAAGCCCTTGACAAGGCCCCTTACCGACATAGCCTTCAATTTGTCCATGCCTACATGCCCCAACCTTTCATGCCAGATAGCCGCGCTATCATTGGTCTTCATCTTGTCAACATAGGTACTTGTTGATAAAACGAACAAGTCCTTTACCCGCTTTCCAACATGAATAACATCTCCCTTTATCTCTGGTTGAGTTTTAAGAAACTTCACTTCTGTTGCGCCAAATAGAACATGATAACCGGCATCGGCAGCATTGGTCACAGAGAAGAGATTCTTCCTCATACCCGACACGTGATAAACACTCCTCAATGTGAGTGGACCCTTATCACTGCTCAGAGAGACAACACCTTCTTGTTCTACTGCATGAACAGAATTATCAGTCGTAATGATTGCATCGTTACCTGAGTAAGGCGCCAAAGAAGAGAACTTTGATTCATCCCCGGTGAGGTGATGCCCATACCCTGAATCCACGATCCAATCCTCTTCGAAGTTGATGGCCGCCAAGGCCTTAACGAGCATCGCCGTCATATTGGCCGCAAAGGTCCTCCCCATTCAACTTCATCAGACTTTAGCTTCTCCTTCTCCGCTGCATGTCCCGGCTGAAGATTAACCCGACAATCCTTCTTGAAATGGCCGGTCTTATTGCACCTGAAACACCTTGGTCCCTCTCCCTTCTTCTTCCCATCAAACTTAGGAGCATAACCCCTATCCTGCTGACCTGAAGTAGAGGGTCCATCATAACCTGGCTTCTTCTTCTCCCACTTCTTCTTCTTCTTCCCAGAGAACAACACATCACTATCTCCCCAGAGATAAAAGTCCCCGCCATCTGTCTTGAAAAACTTTCCTGTGAAGCAAGTAAGTTTTCCAGCTCCAACAGAGATGGCTGATTTGCCCAACCCTGAACTGACGTCACAAAGGCAAGATACTCCTTCCGCAACCCACGGATGATATGCCTCTTCAGTTTTACCTCTGAGATGGGCTCATCAGGGTCCAATGCAGAAATCTCTGTTGTGAGGTTCTTCATCTTGAGAAAGAAAGTATAGATTGAAAAATAACCTTGAGAGGCTTTCGCCAACTCATTTTCAAGAAACTGTAGCTGAGCTACATTCTTCTTATTGAACAGCCCGTCCAAAGACGTCCAAATCTCAGCAGCAGATTTACATCCAATGATGTGATCGAATAGCTCTGGTGAGATAGCTCTCTTGAGTGTGAACTCTGCCTTTGCATTAGTACTCCTCCAAAGTCTAACCTCTGCCATATTATCTCCTGCTAGATAAACTTCTTGTGTGTCTTCTCCTCCAACTATCTCCCATAGATCCTCGCCAAGTAAGTAACTCTCCATACACGACTTCCACTTTTTGAAGTTAGTCGATGTGAGGAGTTCAATACCAAGCCCTCTTACGTATCCAGCTTCCATGGCAAACTAAGTGGTTTCTTCTTCACAAATACGATGGCAACTCATGTTGATCACTGCTTATCCACTCCAACAACCTACCTCTGATACCATGTTAAAATTTTTTGATTTGAATCGTTTAGGAGTAAGCAGGAGTTGCATCAACTGAGTTATAGCCAAACAACCACAATGTCAAACAGCAACACAATAGTCTTTATTGAATCACAAAACTTCATTACATTTCGAGACATGCATGGCGAGACATGATTCATAAGAATCATGAAGGAGAGAAGAACAAAACACACCAAAAACACAAATCTGGCGACCTGATAAACAGAGACCGCACAGACCTCTACACTCCAGAGACCGCCCGGCTTGACCTGGGACCGCACGAACATAATACATGCAAGATGACCTGCACTGCAAGACCGCCACCTCAGACCGCACAAACTGGAGCTTTATGGAACTGAACAAAGAACAGAAGCTGTCGCCAAACCGCAACTCAGATCGCCTAGCCACAGAAGGTCGCCTGATCGCCGAGCTCACTGTGAATAGCACAAGAACAACACAAACCAGTTCGCAGACAAGCCGCTGCCGAACTGTTTATTCAAGCCACTGGGAAATCACCAAGGAAGGAGACCGCAAACTGCTGACCGCAAACCTGCGAACACAACAAACAGTCAACTCGCTTCCGAGACCGCCCGGCCTCAAAGTTGAGACCGCACAAAACAACCCAGGCTCTAGTTCTTACAGTTCTCGTTATTAATGATGGGTCATGCACCCCTATTTATAGGCAAGAAGATGGATGTCGTCACCTCCGCAAGAGAGGTATAGTCACCACCCATCAGATCGCGAGCGGTCTCACAGAGCAGACAGCGCGATCACACCACTTGGACAACATCCAGTCCAAGACCGCAAATCAGCAGCAGACCATGCACAAGCCGTGCGGACACAGATCACTCCTTCCTTAGACTACTTAGAGCAAATCAAGAACATCTGGCCGACTTCAGACAAGTCGCCAGATTAACCTGCATAAGCTGCCCGGTCATAGCGGTCACACAAGAACAGACCGCCCTGCCTTCTACAAAGAAGATAGACCAACCAAGCAGACCAGATCGGAAAGATACTGGAACATCACTAGAACAAACCGGCCAACACAGCAGACCGCCAGAGCCAGACCGCCAGAGCACCAGCACAGAGACCGCGCGGTCTCAGCGGTCACCAATATACAGACCGCCGGCCACCTTCCACTTCACTTCAATAATTTCAACACTTGGTACTTCTCATCAAGCTTCAATCTCTCCTCCTTGGGGATATGAACATGTTCTCTACTACCAAACACCCGCACATGTACAAAAGAAACTTATTTCTCACACCAAACCTGCTCTGGAATGTCTCCATCCAACGGTGCAGAGGGGGAAAATTTGATCAGATGCACTGCAGTTTATATTGCCTCTGCCCAGAACTGCTTACTAATTTCTGCTTGTGAGATCATGCACCTAACCTTCTCCACAATGGTCCTATTCATCCTCTCTGCCAACCCGTTTTGTTGTGGAGCACTCGAAATAGTCTTTTCATGTACGATGTCATGCTCCCTACAGTAGGCATCAAAATGACTCATATATTCTCCCCCATTGTCTGATCCTACCCGCATGATTTCCTTCGCGGTCATCTTCACCACCTTTGCTCTGAACTCCATAAACCTTGCCAATACTCCACTCTTCTGCTTTAGGAAGTAAGCTCATACCATCCAACAGTGGTCATCAATGAATGTTACAAAGTAAGCTGCACCTCCCGCTGACTTGGGCTTTATAGGACCACACACATCTTTGTGTATCAGGTTTAGCAGCTTTTCCTTCCTCTTTGGTTCAGACTACGCAAAGGATACTCTTCTCTGCTTGCAAGCCAAGTAGTGAACACATGCATCGGGTAGCTACCTTGACACCTCTAGTAGAATTTTGTTCTTCACCAAGATCTTGAGATTCTTCTCACTGATATGGCCATGTCTACGATGCCATAATTTTATAGAGTTGTCTTCAGTTGCATTCACACTCAGACTACAGTTCTTATCCTTTGTTCGGTACATACCGCAACACTTCTTACCTCTGGACACCTCCAAAGAACCCTTCACCAGCCTCCAGGCACCCCCACATTCAATGTTAGTAAAGCCTCCATCATCAAGTATGCCAACAAAAATGAGGTTCATCCTCAAATTAGGAATATGCCTGACATTTTTGAGGATAACCTTCTCCAGATTAGTCTCCAGGTGAGCATCTCCACTGCCAACAATCTTCAACACACCGGTATTCTCCATTCAAAGGTGCCAAGATCTCCCACAGAGTAATAGTAGAATTAATCTCTATGAGGTGTGCAGTGATAGGATGCACCACCATCCAAAATCCAGTCTGTGTCTATACTCCTAGCATGCATGCCACTCACTAAATTCTCACATCTCCTTCCCCTTCCCCTTCTGATCTCTCTATAGCTTGAAGTAGTCATGCTTGAAATGACCATTCTTGTTATAGTAGTAGCACTCAATCTCCTTCTTGGACTTGGTCGTGGACTTACTTCTGGAGTTGGCTCTTTGCGTGTCTTCGTTCTTCATCGACATACCCATTCCCTCCATGAGAAGAGCATCAAATGTAGAAGCTACATAGTCCTTCCTTCTTAGTTCTTCATTCAGAAGACAGCTCTGTTGGAGCATGCATTTCGCATCTCTTGGTTTGAGAATAACAAATCTCATTGTGTATTTGATCATGCTTGTCGTGTGTTTATAGTGTGCAGAAACTACTGAATCTATACCCATATATGTAGAATGTTGAATATAGCCAAAGATCTGAAAAGAAATCTAACGCATGGCAGTATCGTTAACGCCAGCGGTAGCATATCATCGAGAAGCTATGTCGACAAGAAGGGATATCGTCGTGAATGGAATATCGTCGAGAGGCTGCGTGTACATCGAGCTAACGCGGAACAATAGTACTACCGCGGTGCGGTAGTGACACGTTTACCACGATCAACCACAAACTCCATGATTCAGATACACTTTTGCAAAAATGCTAACGCTGGCGGTAGTTTCCAGAGCCCCACGACCTCCATGATTCATCCACACGTCTGCACAAATGCTAACACTAGCGGTAAGACTACTGGTAGCGGTACTTTTCGGAGCCAATAAAAAGGATGGATCACTTTGTTCTATGTTAGAAGCTTTTAAGGCATAACTTCAACCTTTCGTGAGAGCCTTTACCCTTGAGTTCCAGAGAACTCCCAACACCAACTTTGATGATTAAGAGTGAGAAGGAGATTTTCAAATGATCAAACTTGAATAAGGACGTGCGCTTCAACTCTGATGATGTTCATGGTGTTTCTTCATCATCTCCTTCAAAGCTCTTCATTATAGGGAGTTTTAATTTCTGAACTTACTTACTATTCTTCCATTTTATTTTGTAACTTTAGTTAATTCGCGGCCTTGTGTGCGACTAGGCCTTGTGAGATTTTTGGGGAAATTTGTCGCCTTGTGTGTGGCGATTAGGCCTTGTGAGATTTGTGGGGAAATTCACCACCTTGTGTGTGGCGACTAGGTCTAGGGTAGATCTAGGGGAGGCTTGAGGCCATATCTAGAGTAAGATAGGTTATAGCCAGCTGGTCCTTGGGAGAAGGACCAGTGAAGGAATAAAAAAGTGATTTTAATTAAAGCCTTAATTTCAAGTTTCATAGAAATCAAATTACTGTATTCTTCCTTTGAAATAAAATCATATTTCGCTTCTCAAAATTTCAAGAATATTATTTCATTCAAGCATTTCTAAGAAAAGTTTCTTTGGCATATTTTTTTAGGACTTTTATTTTCTAAAGAGCTAACGCATGGCATTAACACTAACGTCGGCGTTAGCAACAGAAATAGAAATTCCTATTTTTGCACTTTTCTTGAAAAATTCCTTAGTCTATAATTAAAATTTGTAAACCCCTTATTCACCCCTCCCTCTAAGGGCGTCATAAGATCCAACACTTGGTATCAAAGCAATATTATTCCAAAATGGTTTCACAATCGGGAATAATGGCGCGCCATGATCATGCTTTTCGTGAGGGTCAAGGGATTAGTAGACCACCTCTATTCACTGGTACCGATTACAATTATTAGAAAACTAGAATGCATTGTTTTTTAATTTCCTTAGATAATGATGTTTGCAATATGGTAAAAGAAGGCTACTCTCCACAAACAATTATTGTTGGAGAGGTTTTTATGGAAAAACCAAAGGACAAGAGGGATGATAACGAAAAGATGAGAAGTAAGAACAACGTTAAAACTATGAATGTTTCATTTTGTGCTTTGGATAGAATAGAATTTAATAGAACTTGTGCTTGTGAAACTGCTTACGATATATGGAATTTATTAGAAATTACTCATGAAGGTACTTTGCAGGTCAAGGATTCAAGGCTATTCTAACTAAAATCGGAGTACGAGAAATTTCAGATGGAGGCGGACGAAGACATAGATTCCATGTACAAAAGATTCACCATGGTCATCAATGACTCAAAAGTGCTTGGAAAGATGTTCTCCAATGGCGATTTGGTGAGGAAAATTCTTAGATCTTTCTCCCCTAAGTTCAATCCAAAGGTGATGGTCATCTCAGACTCGCACAACCTAAAGAAGCTGCAAATTGAGATCCTCATTGGAAATCTCAAAATCCATAAGGTTAAACTAAATTCAACAACAAGAGTACAATATGGAGCCAAATAAGAAGGCCTTGGCATTGAAATCAAAGAAGGAGGCTGATAGAGATGGTGATGAAGAGGATGAGGAGAGCCTTTTTGTGAAAAATTTCAAAAGATTCATGAAAAAATCCGAAAAGGAGAAACATCTTCCAAAAATATTTCACCGAAAAGGAATTCTCATTACAGAAAGGAAGAGCTAGCGACGATGATGAAGAAGAACGACCACCACCGGAGTGCTATCACTGTAGAAAGACCGGACACATCCGGAGTAAGTGTCCAAAGTTTTTGAAAGGGCAAAAATAGAAGAGGCACAAGGGAAAATAGAAGAAGAAGGTGTTGAAGGCGACTACATGAGATGAATCCTCCACCGAGGAATAGGTGGCTCATCCTCTAGCGATGAAGAAGAGGCAAAAGTGTGCCTTTTGGGAAAGAGAAACACGCCATCTGACGGCAAATGCAGTGTCCGAAGCGACACTGAGGTAACTCCTCCATCTATTGATGATTTATATAGGGAATATTTACAAACTTGCAAATATTTTGATAAAGTTTAAAAAATGTTGATCTCTTGAAATCTAAAAATAAACTTTTATTAAAAGAGAATATAAATTAAATATTGAAATTAAGCTATTAGGGAAAGAGAAGATGACTTGCCAAGAGTGCAATCACTCCTTGGCAAGGGTGAAAGAACTTGAAAAAGCTCTTGCTAAGTCTCATTCCAGTATTGAATCTCTTACTAAAGAGAATGGGGACTTAGAAAGGTCTTATAAATCTTCTCTCTCAAATATAAGAGGGAAAGAAAACCTTTGCTAGTCAGTGTGTTATGTTAGTAACGGAAAACACCGCATTTAAAGCCTGAATTCATGATTTAATTATGGCTATTAAAAAATTTGGAGTTGGCCAAAAGAATCTTGATATAATTTTGGCCAATCAATGCCATGGAAGTGCAAAATACTAGCTAGAATATACTTCTTGAAGCTATCGCCAGACGTTATCTACTAACGTCGGCGGTAGCAGTAATTTCAGAAACCAATAATTTTTTAATTAAAAATTAAATCAATCTATTGATGTTACCTCATCTTCCTGCAAGATTTCACACAGAACTTTGAAATGGTTCTCAACCCCCTTTATATCTTGTGCCAAATGCCATATATTTGGACACATCGCAGACTCATGCAGGAAGAAAGGTCGAATTACTGTAAAACAAATCTGGGTACCGAAGGTTTCTACCTACTCTATGGGAGGAACCTCTTGGGTAGCCGGATCTTTACCCTCATCTCCCTTTTAAGTATGTTGGCAGGCTACGGACAAAGAAGACATGTGGTATTTGGACGCGGGATGCTTCAAACACATGACAGACAACAAAGAAAAATTTCTCGTTCTTCATTACATGAGTCGTTTTCAAACCTATGCTTTGTATTCGAAATAGAACCAAAAAATGTTTCAACCACTTTAAATGATGAATTTTAGTTTTTATCTATAAATGAAGAACTTAATCAATTTGAACGTAATAAGGTTTGGAAACTTGTAGAGAGACCATCTAATCATCTGGTTGTTGGTGTTAAATGGATTTTTAAAAATAAATTAGATGGTGACTCTAGGATTACAAGGAATAAAGCTAGATTAGTTACACAAGGTTATTCTCAAATCGAGGGGGTAGATTTTGATAACACTTTTGCACCCGTTGCTCGCCTAGAATCTATTAGAACTTTTCTTGTATTTACCGGTTTTAAAAGGTTTAAATTTTTTCGAATTGATGTTAAAAGTACAATTTTAAACGAGATTTTAAATGAATAAGTATATGTTGAACACCCCCCCCCCCCCCAGTTTTATCAATGAAAAACTTGATAATCATGTGTATAAATTAGAAATAGCGCTTTATGGTTGAAACAAACATTGCGTGCTTGGTATGAAAGATTAACAATATTTTTGTTAAAGCACGGATATACTATGGGAAGTGTGGATAACACACTCTTCATTAAGTACTATAATAATGATTTGTTAATTTTGCAAATTAATGTTGATGATACTTTTTTTGGAGCCACTAATGAAGAGTTGCGTAATGAAGTTATTTTAGTGATGAAAAATGAATTTGAAATGAACTTGGTAGGAAAACTCACATATTTTCTATGATTTCAAATCATACAAAAACATGATGGTATTTGTATTTGTCAATCTAAATATGTTCATGATATACTCAAAAGATTTGGATTTGAAAATCTAAAGCAAGTTAATACTCCAATGAGTGCATCACTAAAGTTAGGAAAAGATAAAGCCGGTATTTCTATTGATCAAATATTATATAGAGGAATGATATGATCATTATTATATTTGAGTGCATCTATACCCGATATTATATTTGTCAATTGCTTATGTGCAAGATTTAAAGCAACCCTCAAATAAACACATTTAAAAGCGGTTAAATGAATTTTTAGAAATCTAATCATTACATTTAGATTAGGCTTATGGTATCCACATAATGATTCCTTTATTCTACATGATTTTTCTGATTCAGACTATGTGTGTTGTTCATTGGATTGAAAGAGCACTAGTGGAACATGTCATTTCTTAAGCCCTTCACTTGTGTCATGGTCGAGTGGGAAATAAAATTTTGTTGCCCTCTCCACAACAGAGGCCGAATATATTGCACTAGGTAGTTATTGTGCACAAGCTTTATGGACGACTCAAGTTTTTGAAGACTTTGGAGTTCATCTAAATAACATAGAATTAAAGTGTGACAACAAGAGCATTATCGATCTTACAAACAATCAAGTACATCATTCTAGATGTAAATATATAGATGTCTGACATCATTTCATTAGGGATCATATTAAAAAGGAACATGTAAGAATTAGCTTCATTGAGACTTATTCTCAACTTGCGGACACTTTTACTAAACCACTTCTCGATCCTAGATTTCATATGCTTAGATTAGAATTGGGAGTTTTGGACATCATAGCTTGAAATATTTAATCCGCAACTTTTTCCTTATTTTTTTATTTTCTTGCTATACTTGATAGGCCCCATAACGACAAATCATAATCACAAAAAAATGGAAGCAAAAAAACATGAAATATATGCATTTTGAGAAAAAAAAAATCAAAACTCTGTTACTAACACCTGACGCTAGTACTAACGTCGACATTAGCCTAATTCTTCACATATCATATCCCTCTCTGGTTTATTTTCCTTACTGAAAACCTACTTTGGTATATTTTCACTACCTTCAGAAAGTATTTTCGTATTTTTCTTTTGATTTTACTAAAATTCAAAAACAAAGAGAAAATTATAAAACAATTTAAATTTTCAAAAAAAAATGTTTTGCTTACTTTTTCTTTGTGCTCATTTATTTTGTATGTTTATTTCAAAAACAAACTTAAAAACTGATTTTGTTTCATTGTCAAAGTCAAGGATGATTAGATTTATCATTTAAAGATTATTTACAATGGTTAATTTTTACTTTTAAGTTTCTTTATAACATTGTTTTGATTTTGCCATGCCCTGAATGTTATCTTATAATATGCAATGAACTTTATTGTAGAACACATGTGTAGGAATGTTTATAGCATGCCTCTAAATAAGAGTAATGTTTTATATTTGATAATGATTCTCACACACTCTTTTGATAACTTACATGTGTTTGTTATCTTACTCTTGTGATTGTGTAATGTAATAGCATAACTTATTGAATTACGTAAATACATTACCTATTCATCATTGAATTATTTTATGCAATTCTTTGTATTCATGCACTTGTTTTTGTTTGGAGAAATGTGGTTTAAAAAATTAAAATGTTATTGTTCGCAAAATAAGTGAATTCGGAGTCCTTAGTCACTAAAATAAAAACCAAATAAAAATTGACAAGAAAAACTCCACCAAATACTATTAACCCTCCTAATAAGTCTTAATAAGCATTGTGAGGTTGAGTACCTTGGAAAGAATTGTATAGTGTCTTGTGCAAAAAAAAATTACACAACTTCTCTTATATATGTGTGTGTGTGTGTGTGTGTGTGTGTGTGTGTGTGTGTGTGTGTGTGTGTGTGTGTGTGTGTGTGTGTGTGTGTGTGTGTGTGTGTGTGTGTGTGTGTGTGTGTGTGTGTGTGTGTGTGTGTGTGTGTGTGTGTGTGTGTGTGTGTGTGTGCATTGAAACTTGTTGAAGTAAAATTATTTATGTATATTTATTGGTGTGTTCTTACATTATATGATTTCTTGTGGTTTGATTTATACACTTGCATACTTTATCAAAACACCATTTTGTACACATCAACATCTTATAAAAAACTTCCACTCATGAGAATTGAACCCAAAAACATATCTTCACTATTCTGTACAATCATGAGTAAATGCAATAGATAACATAGCATGACCTTTACAATGTCTATTTTAACTTGAAATGCAAATTTCTTTACATTGTAAATCATATTTTTTTCTTAATATTTCAAATCATGCTCGCATATTTTTGAAGAAGCATCTCTTGCACTTAACTTCAAACATCTACTTTTTTCAAATTTTAAACTTGTTATCTATTATATGTTTTTACCTTCTAAAATGATGTTTTTGTTTTGGAGTGCTTACATTGTGCTTAATCATTCATATTTTTGTTTTTTAGTAGTAACTCTAAATGATAAATAATTAATTTCATCTCTACATAGTACACATGAAAGATTTTGATAATTCTGTACCCCACCTCCTTTTGATAATACCAAAAGGGGGAGAAAATAAATTAAAGAAATCTATTATTTATGGGGAGTAAATCATATAATGCATCTATGTGGGGGCATCCATATAGGGGGAGTATACACACATCATATACTATAAACACCATTTTTGTTATGGTTGATTTCATCCTAGAGGATAATTTATTATCAAAAGAAGGAAATTGTTGGAGCATGCATTCCGCATCTCTTGGTTTGAGAATAACAAATCTCATTGTGTATTTGATCATGCTTGTCGTGTGTTTATAGTGTGCAGGAACTACTGGAACTATACCCATACATGTAGAATGCTGAATGCAGCCAAAGATCTAAAAAGAAAACTAACGTCTGGCGGTATCATTAACGCCAGCGGTAGCATATCGTCGAGATGCTATGTCGACAAGAAGGGATGTCATCGTGAAGGGAATATCATCGAGAGTCCACAAACACATCGAGCTAACGTTGAGAGTTAGTGCTACTGCAGTGCGGTAGGGCCACGTTTACCACGATCAGCCATGACATGATTCAGCTACATGTCAGCATGAATGCTAACGCTAGCAGTAGAGCTATCGCTGGAGGTAGTTTCCAGAGCCTTGCGACCTCCACAAATTGGCCACACGTCTGCACAAACGCTAACGCTTATGGTAGTGCTACCTCTATTTCTTGTGCTACCGCTGGCGGTAGTTTCCAGAGCCTATAAAAAGGATGGATCTCTTTGTTCTATGTTAGATGCTTTTAATCCGCAATTCCAACCTTTCGTGAGAGTCTTCATCCTTGAATTCCGGAGCACTCCCAACACCATCTTTGAAGATCAAGAGTGAGAATGAGATTTCCAAACAATCAAACTTAAAGAAGGACGTGTGCTTCAACTTTGATGATGTTCATGGCGTTTCTTCATCGTCTCCTTCAGAACTCTTCATTATAGGGAGTATTATTTCTGAATTTACTTTGTATTCTTCCATTTTATTTTTTAACGGTAGTGAATTCACCTTCTTGTGTGTGGCGACTAGGTCTTGTGATGTTTAGGGGGAAATTTGCCACCTTGTGTGTGACGACTAGCTCTAGGGTAGATCTAGGGGAGGCTTGAGTCCATATCTGGTGTAAGATAGGCTATAGCCAGCCGGTCCTTGGGAGAAAAATCGGTGAATGAACAAAAAATGTTTTTTATTAAAGCCTTGATTTCAAGCTTCATTGAAATCAAATTATTGTATTATTCCTTTGAAATAAAATCATATTTCATCTTCTCAGAATTTCAAGAATTTTATTTCATTCAAGCATTTCTAAGAAAAGTTTCTTTGGTATATTTTTGAGGACTTTTATTTTCTAGAGAGCTAACGCCTAGCATTAACACTAACACCGACGTTATCAATAAAACGGAAATTCCTGTTTTGCACTTTTCCCGAAAAATTTCTTAGTCTTTAATTAAAATTTGTAAACCCCTTGTTCACCCCCCTCTAAGTGTGCCATAAGATCCAACAATCTCATCACCGTCTCCATTGACACGATGTCATCCGGTGCTGAATTGTTCAACGACGCCACAAGAGTCTCCCAACTCTCTGGCAAAGAAATCAGAACCATCAGAGCCTGCAACTCATCTCTAAGTGTGAGCTTCATAGCTTCCAACTGATTTATAATACTCTCGGCAAGGTTCAGATGCTCCGTCATCTGAGATCCCTTCTTGTACTTCAAATAACAAACTTTCTAATTAAGAAAGCCTTGTTCCCAATTGTCTTCTGCTCATATAGTGCTTCCAGCTTCCTCCACAAAGCCTATGTCGATGACTCAGTGGAAACATGATTAAAGACAGAATAATCAAGCCACTACCGAATGAATCCCACTGCCTTCCGTACTATTTTATTCCACTCTGCATCATCTAGCTGGTAGTTGGCATCCCTAACAACGGAGTATGTAGATCCCTGCAATACAAGAGATCCTCCATATGAGGCTTCCAGATACTCCAATTCTTGTTGTCCATACTGACCATTCTCATTGTTGGCTCCATCTACTACAATAGCCCGACGGTCCGAGGCGAACCTATCTCTGATACCACTTGTTGTGAATTGACACACTTGCAAACTGGGCACACACAATAAGATAATGAAGCAGCAGAACAATCACAAAGAACATAAATAAACCAGATTTTTGCGTGAAAAAACCTTCTCTAAAGCAATGAGCGAAAAACTACGAGACGGGGCACACGGAATCCACTATCTGAAATCATGATTACAAAATACAGAAATCTAGGTTTGCCCATCTTAGACCCCCCCCCCCCCCCCCCCCCCCCCCCCCACCTTCTCCCCGCACCCCGCTAGATTCAAAATGAATCCCCTCTCTCCAACCACAATTACAAGATGGAGAATCCTTACAGCGAAGACGAAAAACACCGGGATGAGAAAACTCTTGTTCTTCCTCCTGAAGAACTGCTCTGGAAAATGGCAATGGCAGATCTGCAACTTGCGGCTTTTTCACGTACATCAACTGACGGCCAAGAAAATTGAGATTCTAATTTGGTTTTAACCTCTCTCTACTTTAAATAGGATTGCCCCCCCCCCCCCCCCCCCCCCCCAAAAAAAAATATTAGACTACGTTGGCGCACTTCACGTGGCCACTGCATGTGAGAACTGAAGATCGAACGGTTGGAAATAAGAGTATTGACGGAACTAGGTCCTTCCACTACCGCACGGCAGTATATGTGCCGCACCGCACGACAGTATATGTACCGCACCGTGCGGCAGTATATGTACCACACCGCGCTAGCTATAGGCGACAAAGGTCGTCTCATCGATATCGTCACGACGATATGAATCCGCCAGTAGTGGTTACCCCTATCGCTGGGCGTTAGCATCCTGCTACCATCCTTCTATTTGACATAGCTCCAGCTTCTCGCCGATATCAGAAACTTGTCCCGACGATATGGTCTCGCCGATATGGATCATTTCTTGTCGACATGCACACTGTCAAGCTGACACGCTGCAGCTTTCAAGTCGATATACTATAGCATCCAGTCGATATGCTACCGCCGACGGTAAGATTATCGCTCGACGATAACCTCCTGCTTCTAATCTGATTTCTCTTTAGGAGCCGGACCCCAACAGAAACTATCACAGGCACTGGACTCTGACGTCGAGAACAAGATTCCCTTAAATTTCACGCATTCAAATTCAGCCTTCAGAAAATTCTAAAAAATTGTATTTTAATTTCTATAAATTATCCATGTGTAACTATTAAAATATTTTTATCAAATTCAATAATGTCGCATGAAACATCCTTAACTAATTATCGCAAATTACAATTAAATATATCATTAATGGATTTCGAAGCACCATGTCATGAATTTCCATCATTTGATCAATTAAAAGACTCCCACAACTTAAGGGTGTCATAAATTTTGACAGAGGTTGCTTATCCAGCCACGTACACATTTCACATCACAAATGTACAAAGAGAACATCCCTCCAAACACTCATCATTTATTCCTTTACTCAATTTTTGAAAGCAACTATATTCCATACACGCAAATATATATATATATACATACATATATATATATACATATATGTATATATACATATATATATGTATATATACAAATATATATGTATATATGTATATATATGGGGTTAAATACCGGGGCCTCCCTTGGGAATTTGCATAATTACAGGTTGCGCCCCTCTATCTTTCGAAATTACATTTATCTTCATTCTTTTTAGTTTCACCGGTTACAAAAATGTCTCTTCCGTTAGAAATATAGAAGAAAAATGATAAAATAAGCCAAATTATTTTATGATATTTAAATTTACCATGTAGTCATTACAGAGGATAAAATAGAACATGACATAATTTGGCCGATTTTATCTTTTTCCATCCATATTTCTAAAGAAAGAGGCAATTATAAACTGAAGAAATTTAAAGGGAGAGGTAAATGTACTTTTGAAAGATAGAGGATTGCAACATGTAATTATGCAAACTCTCAGGGGAGGTCCGTAATTAACCCTCTATATATATATTATTATTCAAATATTATAATGAAAAAATATTCACAAATATGCGTTAGGAAGGAAGAGATGGATAGAAAAATATTAGCTGTAGACAAATTAAATAGGAGAAATTATTGTCTTTATCATGTTAATGCAGCTTTGCATTAAATATTTTGGCACATGTAGTGCTTGTGACCCACCCGGCTAAAAGACTAGAAGTTCTAAAAACTTTTGCGTTGGATTTCTGTTACATCTTCTTCTCCAATTGGCAATGAATTAACGAAATTTTTTTGTTGTTTCGTCTTCTGCAACTTATGTCAACAGTACGATGAGTTCATCATTGGCGCACTTTCAATAGACTCAAACACGCTTATTTACTATCCCGTACCCTAAAATACCCTCATGAGCTTAAGTGTGTATCCCATATAAATGAGCTTAAGCTAATTACACGACTTCGAGGGTGTGGATGAATGTAAGTAGATTCAAATGAAATAGCTGCTCTTATTATAGATATAATAACTAAAAATTATAAAAAAAACACCCAACGTAATGCATATCAAGAGTATTACACAGATGACTAAAGGCTATAGGTGAACCAAGGCAATAACTTCTGGATTAAAAGGGACTCAAAAATTGTATCTTCTCATGTCTCCTCAAAACAAAGGCAACCAAGATTCTGAGTGCGGTTCAACCTTTTTCAAAAGCAGGTTTATTATTCATAATGTGCTTTGGAATCTTTGACTTCAATAAAATATGTGCAACTAAAATTTTTTTAATATCATTTTGCTTATGTTTGGTTGTGTTTGTTTACTCTACAAGAATATTCAAAAAAATGTTCAAGATGCAAGTAGTTCTAATTATGTTTATTACATTGTACTAATTCATCAAACAAAATGTTGGAATAATTATCAAAATTTATTATGGAAATTAGCATAATTACAAGTATCACCTCTCTTACTTTTGAAATTACAAAAATTTCACCTGCACGTCTAAATTTCATAACATCCACTACAAGAGAAGTCGCTACGACAACAATTTTTTTGTGGTGTTTTAAGAAACGTCATGATAGATTTATCCATGCACAAAATATTCTCGTCACGGGTGTGATCACTATGCACACCCCCTTCTCCCTCTCCATTCTCAACCGCTCCTCCTACTGCAATTTTGGCACATAAAATTGGGTTTAGCGAACAACAGTAACTGGGTTCGGATCATCCGGTCTCCAACATTAACCCAAATGTCAGTTTTGCACTTCATATGATCGCATCTTTTTGATCTCTTCTTTTTCTCTTCTGTCTTATCCATTATTTTCTAATCTTGAACTTCGAAGCTGATTTATTTTTCTTCAACAAATCAACATAAGAGGTATTCTAGGGTATTTTAATCGAGCGTCAATCTAAGATGAATAGAAACCCCAAATTTTTCTATGTGCCCTTCTGATCCATGTACTTGCAGATAATTGGTGTAGTAATTCTCATCTTATCGTTGCTTTTGAGTATGCGGGATACAAATAAAATATTGATCATGAATTTCATTCATTGTCTCCCACGAAGTTTAAATTTTCTCTTCGCTTTTGCTCACCACCTTCCAAGGTTCCGAACAGAGCAAATACTCCAACCCACACCAAGCGCTCTTTTTCTTATTCAAATTATTATGACAGGCGTTGATAATGCATTAGATGGATCACATGATGATTCATAAGTCTTACTCCACGATTCAGTTCCATCCAATGCATTAGTTGTGTCCGAGGACATAACTTTTATGGGCGATGATATAATGCCCGCGTGGCTTCCCTCCGCCGGGGTCGTCCAGCGGAGTTATGGGTGTCCGAGGACAGAGCGCTCCCCCGAAAGGTCGTCCCGGGGGTATGGCTCCCGTCTCTCATACCAAGGGATCCACTGTCAAAGGTTACGGAATCCAATTGGGATTATGGCATCCGCAGGGTTCTGCTCCGCAAGTAGTGTCCGAATACACTATTGGGGGAGGAAGCACCTATAGCTCGGAGCGTGTCCTCAGAGAGGTTCCTATAGCGATAACAATGTCTCTGTTGACGTATGGTCGGTTGTCACGTTCCAGTCCTGCCACGTATGTTGGTCGTGATTTCTTTTAACGAGGGCAATTATAGTGGTCTTAGGGTAGTATCCAGGAGAAAGTAGCCGCACCTGCGGAGTGAGTCGGTACCCCCGAAGACCTCCGCTCGAAATGTTCAGATGCGTGCGAGGGGCTTCAAGGGGGTCCGTTGACTGCCCAGGGAGAGCGTCCACGAATTGAGGATTTCCCCTGACCAATTGTCAGATTATAACAAATAGTTCTAAATTTATTGCCAAAACCATCGTATCACGTTACACAAGGATTCGCGGATTATGTCTAACAGAGAAAAAAAAGAGTTATCATTTTGTTCGAAGATTATAATGAGATATTCAGGTAACATGAAAATATAGAAAAAAAAACTCAAACAAACTAGAAATCATGCTTAAGTGCCACCCAGAGGTTTTTTCCACCGCCCCCTTGTTAAGGAGGCAGGCTTTTCTCGGTGACGCTCCCCACCATGGGGGACATACTCATCGACCAAATTCACTAATCGAATATAACATTCTCGAGCTGTCTTGGGGTCACTCTGGACCCTGAACTGTTTTCCTCCCAGTGAGAACTTGACGACTTGGTGGTACGTTGATGTTATGGCCTGGAAGTCATCCAGGAGAGGTCTCCTGAAGATTACGTTGTAGCTGCTTGGAGCATCAATTACCAAAAATGACTCAGGCCGAGCCACCTTGCACAAGACTATCAGGAGACGTCGATTCCTTTTTCCACTTACTTTCTTTCCCATGCAAAGCCATACAGAGGCCCATCACTAGATTTTAAGGCCTTGTCAGATTTCATAGCATCGAAGGCGGGCTTGAAGAGAACGTTCACTGAGCTGTCCGTGTAGATGAGGATTCAGGCCACTATATAATCATCTAGGATTGTCTTGATCTCTACCACATCATGGAACAAATTGGTGGTTCGAGGTAGGTCCTCCTTTTTGAAAGTGATTATCCCCCGGAGTGGCGGAGCGTGGGAGGTTGAGGCTACTTCTCTTTCATGGAGACGTTTGAAGTTTACCTTTCGGGAGGATTTTGATCCCCCACAACCGTGAATGTAATTAATGTTCCCCAACCAACCGACTCCCTCGACTTCCACACACTCATATTCATCGCTTACTTGGCCTCCGTCGCTGCCCTGTTCTATATTGCCACACATCTAGATGCTCGGGTCGGCTTCATCCATTTTCCTTTCGCTTCTCATTTGCCACTGCAGCCTCCTTAACGCCGCTCAGGAGTAGATATTTTAGCTTTCCCTCCCTTAGCAGCTTCTCTACCAAGTCACGAAGGACCCGACAATTCTCGGTATCATGCCCGGTGTCTCGGTGGAACTTGCAGTAGAGGCCTGGGTTCTTACCTCTGAACCCTGCCCTCAAGGGTATGGGGGCTTGAAATTCGACTTCTGGAGGATCCCCACCGCCTCATCCGTCGGGATTCCAATGTCAATGTATTCTTCCTAAGCATTGTACCATTGGTTGGAGGAGGTTGTTAGGAGTAGAGGAGGATTGTTGACGTTGTTCTGTTGGGGTGAGGAGGACGTATCGGTCTCATCTGTTGGAAGTAGCGGGGGCGATGTTGGGGCTGCTGCTAGAAGTTTTTCCCTCAGTGAGTTGGAGACTAAAAGTTCCTATAAGACTTATCGATTTGTTGAGTCGCTATTTGGGGGCGGATGGAGGAATATTGAGGGCAACGAGATCCCAAATCGGAGAGGCTTGCTACAAAATCTTCGTTGTTGCGCTCTCCCTCAACGAAGTGGTTTGCTCGCTCAATGAGCTCGTCGTAGGTCTTCGGCTTCCTAACAATGATCTCCAATTTGAAACGTCCGGGCACAACCCGTTGGTGAATGCCACCCGATATACCTGAGGATCCGCGTCAGGGACCTCCATTATCAGTGCTTGGAAATGATCCAGATACTGCCCAAAGTTTCCTTCGGGCCCTGCCGGATCTAAAATAGAGCGTCAAATTCAGCCTTCTTGCACTTTGAAGTAGCGAACCTCTGCAGAAACTCCTTTCGGAGATCTCTAAACAAACAAATCCAAACATACGAGAGGCTATAGAACCATTCTCTCTCCTTCCCATCAAACGTAGTTGCAAGAAGCATGCACCGGAGCACCTCAGAAAGCGAAGGGAGGGACACTGAGGCATCGAAAGTTGCAGATGGTAGGTGGGGTCTTCTTTTCCTGGAAGCGGGTGAGCCGAAACTCCCTAAATCCATGAGGAGAGGTCTCCTTTGCGATGCCGATGGTGAACGACGAATAAATCTCTGTTCCATCCACATGCTCCGGCTCGTCGAAATTCAGATCCCTTCTTCGGAACTCGGCCGCGTCTTCTCTGAAGAATTTCTGACGAGCGCGCGCTTCCTCACCGTGCGGCTGCGGTGGGGGTGGATAATCTAGCAGAGGTGGCAGTGCATCGGGAATCGCGGTGTCTTGCGGATGCTCTGCGGCTTAAGCGCGCTAACTCTAGCTGACCAGTCGAGTCAGCAAACTGAGCATGTGATTGAACTCCTCGCGAGTGATCGACATGTCATCGCGGGGGTCACTCGCCTGCTGGGAAGGATCGGGGTGTCCGCCCGCCATCGGGTGAGTTTGTCAGCTGCTTAATCTGATGGTCGCGCGTTCGAACTGTTCACGCCAAAATTGTCACCAACACTCTACACTCAGCGAACACTCTGGGGATTGAGAGAACGGGATCGAGAACCACAAGCAACCGTTTACTAACCCGCGGGATGAGGCGAACAGAGCACAAAAAAAGCCGATGTTGCTAGCAGCGACGGACACCAGATTGGCCCGCAATGGCGAATGCTTCTATTGTTGTGGACTTTTGATATTCAACAAGGATCTATTGCAGGCTATTAAAAGAGCGCTGGAAAATAGAAGGCAGCCGAATGACCGACACTTGTGACCGCACCTACAACATGATAGATTCTGGTCAAAGTCTTGTGTCCCCTCCAAGCACCCTTGACCCTCTATTTATACTAGAGGGTAGGATGCTCGGCCGATGGGGGGGCATTTACTACTATATTAAATGCTCCGTCACTCGAGGAAACCGAAGCATCGGTTGCGGGAGAGGAAAAAGAGGGTGTGCGGGTACGACATGCCATAACCGCACACACCTGCTCGCCAAAATCGATCATGGAGGACTCTGGAAAGTATCCGGCGCGACTCTTCTTGGAGGTTAGCGCTGCTGGCTAGAGGGCGCGAGCTCTTTGGATGAATGTAAGTAGATTGTATGACATGGAAATCAAATGAAAATTATAAGAAAAAACACCCAGCCTAATGCATATCAGAGTATTACACCGATGACAAAAGGCTATAGGAGAACTAAGGCAATAACTTATAGATTAAAAGGACTCAAAATTTTATCTTCTCATGTCTCCTCAAAACAAAGGAAACCACCATTCTGATTGCGGTTCAACCGTTTTCAAAAGCAGCTTTATTATTCATAATATTCTTTGGAATCTTTGACTTCAATAAAATATGTGAAACTCAAAGGTTCTTAATAACATTTTGCCTCTGTTTGTGTTTGTTTACTCTACAAGAATATTCAAAAAATATTCAAAATGCTAAGTAGTTCTAAATATGATTATTACATTGTACTATTTCATCAAACAAAATATTGGAATAATTATTGATGGGACACCCTCATTATCTAGGAATTCTGGCTATTCAGCCGGAATTTCATAACTCTCATTATCTTAGTGGGGAGTTAGGGGAAAAATCACCACCCGCGCGATCAACACACATGATTACCACACGCGATCCGATCCAACCTCCACTCTAACCACCCGAGGACCGCAAACCGACTGCCACCACGCTGTCAGCGTGCAACCGCAAGCCCCGCGGCCGGCCACCCGGTCGGCCGCCCATGGCCGCGCGCCCACGGGGCGCGGCCCCGCGGCAGGCCTCGATCACTCGGCCGGCCTTGGTCGCATGGCCACGGGACACGCGACCGCAAGGCCACGCGGTCGGCCGTGGTCGCGCACACTCCGCGCGTGGCTGCGGGTCACGCGCGCCCGCTGCGCGCGATCGCCCGGCCGTGCTCCCGACCTGCCTTGGTCGCGCGCCCACAGCATGCGGCCGCCCTTGGTCTCGAGTCCATGGCGCACGACGCCTTGTCGTGCGGCCGGCCGGCCGGCCTTGGCCGCGCTCCCGCGGCCGCATGGCCGCAAGGTTTTTGCGGTCTGCCACCCTCGGCCTGCCGTCCTCCCGGCCGTCTGGCTCCCCTCGCCAGCCGGCTTCCGCCACCGGTCGGCCTCCTCATCGACGATCGATTCCCCCATCACAGGCCGGACCCTCAACCAGCGTCGTGCGATTATTCTGCGAAGTCTCCTTCCTCTGATTGGCAGATAACCACCAGTGTAACTGCCAGCATAACCACCCATCATGGGTGGGTGCCGATTATCCGAAAATATATCGGGTTGCGTATAGACAAATGCCTAAATATGATGTGTCATAAACCATATAAAATCGGTATGCCAATAGCAATTATGGTGGTTACTGCCTGCAAATAACCGCATAACTACCGTAACCACATATGAGGCCTATAAATAGGACCTCAAGCCCTCCTTCATTCTCACCTTTTTTTCTCTTCCCTCCTCTCCTCCTACTTGAAAGAGAGATCTCTGGGATCTCCTTCAAGCACTTTGAAGACGCCCTTGAACATCCTTCAAGCACTTCGAAGACGGCACAGAGACCTTCGTCCTCCTCCGAGTTTCATTCCGAGCGCGGGAGATTCGGCAACCGTCACCTCCACGCCAACAACAACCTGCTGACCCTGCAAGGTAAAGGAATCCGGACGTTCGGAACGCAATGCTCAAGATCCCAAGTGCAAGCAGAAGATTGTCTGGACCACAAAGCGCGGTGCTCCCCACCGCAGCAGGGAAAAGACAGCTTCGAGAGTGGTGGTCTGTCACCGTCCGAACGCACCTCTTTCTCTCTCCCTCAAGTTGTAACGAGGAGCGGCCTGTCGCCCTCGATTCCTTACCAAAGCACTGTAAAAGAGACACTAATAGTTAAGTTAGGTTGGCTCTGAACCAACCGCGTGGTTTTTCATCTCTTTCTGGGGTTTTCCATGATAAAAAAGATATCTTGTCAGCCGTCTCGTTTCTTTGTGGCTGTTTGCGCGCTCGACCGCTCCCGGGCTAAGACAGTGCAATTTTGAACGGTGTACATGAGCCTCGAGTGAGCCGCAACAATTATCAAAATTTATTGTGGAAGTTAGCATAATTACAAGTATCACCTCTCTTACTTTTGAAATTACAAAAACTTCACATGTAAGTACATTTCATAACATCCGTGGCAAGAGAAGTCGGTCTACGACTGGTAGGGGCTCGTATTATAGGCTCTCATTTATAAGAAAATCGGACGGCGATTGCTCACATGCACCACTCCCCCCACAACTTTGGTAAGAGAAAGTGGGAAAGCGAAGCCGGAACCGCCATCCGTAACCGTGACGCGCGCGACGATGCCGCCCCCTCCCATCAGTAAGGAAGGTCGCATAAACCGCACCCCCTCGGGGTACGGTCGAACCTCACCCCGTGTGGGGCGCGGCCGAGCCTCCTGCGGCCGCATCACGCAAGGGGTGCGGCCGAGCCGCACCCCCTTGGGGTGCGGCCGGGCCGCACCCCAAGGGGGGTGTGGCCAAGCCGCACCCTTGCGGGGAGCGGCCAAGCCGCACCCTTGCGGGGTGCGGCCGGGCCGCACCCCCCTTGGGGTGCGGCCAAGCCGCTCCCCCTTGGGGTGCGGCATGACCGCTCCCCTTGCGGGGCGCAGCCGAGCCGCACCCCCCAAGGGTGCGGCCAATCCGCACCCCTTCCCGTAAAGGGATGCGGCCTCCTCCTCCCCCCCCCCCCCCCCCCCCCCCACCTTTTTGCTTTACAGGGGGGGCTCGCGAGGAGCCCTGCCGGACACGCTACTCGTCAGGTACTCAGACCCCAGGACATTTCCATGTTCGTTGTAGGCTCAGAATACTTATGTGCTCGTGCGCGCTCGGAACGCTTCCGAGCGCTTCCGCGCTCACATGCGCTCAGAGCACTTCTGCGCTCATACGCGCCCAGAACGTATCCATGTTCCTTGCGCGCTCAGAACACTTCCGCGCTCGCGCGCGCTACGCTTCTGAACATGTCCAGAAGCGTTCTCACTTTTCCGATTCGCTCACTTTTTGTCTTTCTAGCGTGCTCACTTTTTGTCGCCTTTTTCGCCTCCAACAAAACTGCCCAAGCTGCCCGAACTGCCCGAAGGGCAAGATGGTCATTTACGAAAAATGGCGATCCGTGTGCCCCGAACCAGAAAATATGATTCGTCCGCCAGGTATTTATGGAAGTTACAACGGCGAAATTACCGGACTACCCCCGGCCAAAGCTATAAAAGGAGCCCCATGGCTTCATTTGAAAGGACCTTGCCTTTTGCACCCGGGAGAGCTCCTTGCAGACTTTTGCGGAATTCTCCTTCGGCGCTTGAAGATCCCTTTTGTGGACTTGAAGATTTCCTTCGTCCCGAAAGGCGACGCAGCTTCTCACTTTTGTTCTCCGGGGCCTTCTCACTTTTCTTCTCCGGAGCCTTCTCACTTTTGTTCTCCGGAGCCTTCTCACTTTTGTTCTCCAACATTCTCAGAAGGAAAAATACTTAGTTTTTCGTGAGGTGGTCTGTCACCCTCGGAGCTCTCTCTCTCTCTCTATTATTGTAACGAGCGGTGGCCTGTCGCTCTCGAGTTCTAAGTACCGGATTGTAACCCCCAGAAGATAGTGAAGTTTGGTCGGCACAGCTCCGGCCGCGTGGTTTTTTACCCTTTCCGGGTTTTCCACGTTAGTGTACTCAACGAATCTCAAATTGACTTTTTGCGCGCTTGGTTCGCTCCAGAGCTAAGGTGGTTCAAGTAAACCGGTCTACCAAGAGCCCTAAGCGACCCGCAATAACGACAACAATTTTTTTGTGGTGTTTCAAAAAAACGTTGTGGTAGATTTATCCATGCACAAAATATCTCTTTGGAGTAAATTTCAGAGAGGTATTTTTGTGCATGGATGTTGTGAAAGGGAGCTTTTAATAATTTCAAAATTAAGAAGAGTGCAATTCAAATATATAAATATACCTTTATTTTGAATCATATACTTCCTCTGCCCTTCTACGACATAAAACATCTTGCATCTCTTTCCCGCATGTCGCGTTCCACCTTCTCCCTCCCGCAAACTCTAGGGCATCGACAACTGCAATCTCTTCTCCCTGCTTTGAGGTTATACTTCAATCCCCCTACCGATCCTACTTCCATATCCACGAACTCCGCCTCTAAAGACTATTCTGTTCGGTAGATATTTCCCTGACAAGGTTATGCTCACTTCGCACACCTTCTCGGTATACATTCTTAGCTGACTGAAGCACCTCACCTTCTCTTTATACTACAGAGATCTACACACAAAATCACTTCTCCTTGTCCTCATCTAATATCGACGACAGCATCCGCACACTACTCCATACGATGATGCATCTATGTGATCACTGCACGCACACCCTCCTCCCTCTCCATTCTCAGACGCTTCTCCTTCTACTGCTATTTTGATACACGAAACTGGGTTCAACGAACAAAAGTTACTGGGTTCGGATCACCCAGTCCCCAACATTAACCCAAAAGACAGTTTTACACTTCATATGATCACTTCTTTTCATCTCTTCTTTTTGTTGTCTTCTTTATCATTCATTATGTTCTAATCTGGCTTTTTGGCACTATGCACCTCAAATAACCCATTTTGGCACCTTGCACCCTGAAAGTTTAAATATGGCACTTTGCATCCCCCCCCCCCCCCCCCCCCCCTCACACCCCCCATTTGTATATATTTTGGCACTATGCACCCTAGGGTATTGTAATGAGGGGTATTTTCGTCCAGCTTCCTTATCAATAAACATGTATGCTTGATTCCTTCTCAGTGCCCCAAATTCCAAAATCCTTTCACCCATTTCTCGAGAGAAAAATCAGACCAAATTACACATAAATTTTAAGCCTAGGGTGCAAAGTGCCAAAATATATGTAAATGGAGGGTGCAAAGTGCCATATTTAAACTTTCGGGGTGCAATTTGCCAAACTAGATTATTTGGGGGGGGGGGGGGGGGTGCATAGTGCCAAAAAGCTTTTTAATCTTGAACTTCGAAGCTAATTTATTTTTCTTCAACAAATCAACATAAGTGGTATTCCAGGGTATGTAATCGAACAACAATATAAGATGAATAGAAACACAATTTTTTATGCGCCTTTCTTATCCATGTACTTGCAGATAATTGGTGTAGTAATTCTCATCTTACTGTTGCTTTTGAGCATGCGGGATACAAATAAAATATTGATCATGGATTTCATTCATTGTCTCCCACAAAGTTTAAATTTTCTCTTCGCTTTTGCTCACCTCCTTACAGGTTTCGAACAGATCAAATACTCCAACCCGCACCAAGTACTCTTTTTCTTATTCAAATTATTATGACAGACGATGATTTTCTTAGGGTTTAAGTTAAATGTAACCTTTTATGATTGTGTTGACCCACTGATAATGCATTAGATGGATCACATGATGGTTCATAAGTCTTGCTCCATGGTTCAGTTCCATCCAATGCATTAGTTATGTTTCATCCAATGATTAAACCTTAGTACTGTTTTGTTTTATATCTATTTCTTTAGTCCACTTTAGTTGTGTTGGGAAAAACCCCCTTTGATTTATCTTACAAATTATCATAAAGTGATTTCATAACATAAGATGTATTACCCATGTTGTATAGTGTGGGTAATTTTGTAATTAGATGTTCTAGGATATCACACTCACACTAGAGTGTCAAGACCTGTCCAAAACAAGCACAAAATTCAGTTGAGATAAACTTGCGTCAAATAGACGTCGACGCAACTTCGACTGAAAGTCAAAGCAACTTCAAACACAAGTAGAAGTAACTCAGATTAAAGTTAAAGTATAAGTGAAGTCGACACAATGTCAAAATGTTCTCGCCGTAGAAGACATCGTGTGTCAAAGCAATATCAGAAGTCGACACAACTTCGATTTGATTTTGACGCAGAAGATGGAGTTCAAAGTCTAAGTCGTCAACTCGACGGATACGTCAATAAGTATTTGGCGCAACGTCGACATCTGAGTTCAGTCAGATCTAAGAAGGATTTTGAAGCTGCTTCTATAAGAACTCAGAGGTGCGTCGATTAGAAGTAAGATGAATTCGACGCTACGTTGAATACAGACAGAAATAGAATGTTTTCTGCTGTGTTTTTTGGTGCTTTTCCAGAAGGTATCCAAGGCTATAGTCTGATTTCTAACCGCTCGTTTATTGCCAAGAATGGAATGGAGTACTCTAGAGAGACAAAAAAGACATTCTTGGAAGTTATTCAAATTAGATTGATGGATCGGGAGACAAAAATAGAAAGAAATATTTATTATCCAATGGATATTCCTTCTAAGGACAGAATAGAAGAGGAAACAAATTCAAATACTATTCGACAAAGAATAATGATACAGATGAAGGAAGAGAACAAAAACAATTGAATCATTCAGTCTTCTGCTTGCTGAATCTCTCTCTCTCAAAGAAAGAACAAAGAAGAACATCTCTATACAGGAATATACAAAGGCTCTGCTTCTTCTTCTTCTACATCTACAGCAGGAAGCCATCAAGAGTACAGAGAGATAAACAAGATCACAATCTTACAACCCTAGCTTTCTTCTCTATCTTAATCAAGGGTTCATTCAATACAGATCCTGAAGAACATCAACAGAAGAATCTACAACTTCTTCTTCTTCTTTTCTTCCTGTCACTTTCTACAACTCGTGTAATGAGTTTTGAGAATCCCTCTCCAAAGGATTCAGTGGTTCAATATCTCCTTATCAAAAGATCTAGATTGGTTCTAAGAGTCTCCTTATCAAAAGACTCAGTAGTTGATTCTGAGAGTCTCCTTATCAAAAGATTTAGTGGTTCTAAGTGTCTCCGTATCAAAATACTCAGTCACTGTTTTGTGTATTCCTACCAAGGTGGTAGAAGAGTGGATGTACCCAAAGTTTGGGGAACCACTATAGGTTTTTGTTGGATCGGTAGGCGCCCTTAGAGGGGGGGTGAATAAGAGTTTTAAAAACTTATATTATATTGTGATATATTTGAAATAATAAGAGATTAAAATAGTGATTTTGAATAAAGATCTAAATTGTTTTATTATAAAAGAGATGATAATAAACACTTTAGATAAATGAAGAACAAAATCAATTTTATTACATAAAGAGAGACATAATTACTATTAATAAAATTGATTACAAAACTAGATTTCTATAACGCTAGAAATCGAAGGCGAATAATAAAATCCTTTTTGTTTTCTATCCCGACTCGTATCCCCACGAACCGGTGGCTTTAGCCAATCCTTCCCCGGATACGGTCTCAAGCCGCTCTAGCCAATACATCCCCGGATATGGCCTCGAGCACCCCCTAGATCTACACCCTAGACCTAGTCGCCAACACGAGGCGAATTTCTTCCATAAGTCCTACCCAGACCTAGTCGCCAACACAAGGCGAATTTACTAAGCGATTACAAGAATGAAAAGAACAATAATATTAAAAACTCCCTCTATGTAGATCTCTTGGAGAAGTAAACGATGACCCGCAAAGTATGATCGTAGTCGATGCGGTGTTTCATCACGATGATGACGCGTGTTGAAAACTTCTCCACGGATCTCCTTAAGCCTTCATGGATTTGTAGGAGTATCTCTCTAAACCTTCCTCTATATGAAGTGGCACGAAGCTCTGGAATTTGGGAGTGGGAGAGGATAATGAAGACAGATCCAAGGGGTCCTTTTTATAGCCTTGGAGCTAGCACTCGCGTTAATGCTATCGTCGGCGCTATCCCAGATTAGGCAATATTCTCCGTGTGAGAATCCTTCATTTTAAGCAAGCCGGACGACTTCCTCTTGTGCTTTGCGCTACCGCCTGTGCTAGTAGATACTGCCTGCGCTAGCTGCTATCGCCTAGCGCTAACACATTCTATAACTGCTCCCGAAATTTTCTCACATCAGAGCTAGCTAGCGCTAGCGCCGGTGCTAGCGGGCATGTTAGAATTTTGGCTTCAAATTTTGGAGCAACTTTCTTATGTTATCCTTGAGTCATGTGGACTTGTTTTCCTGCACACTTAAATACACAAGATCAAAAACACATAAGATTTGTTATTCTCAAACCTAGGAGATGCGGAAGACCATGTTCCAACAAACTGCCCCTTTTGATAATAACAAATCCATTAATGATAAATCATAGCATTAATATATAAGTATGATGACACCTACTTGTGTGTGTGTGAAAGTGATGACTTAGGATAATTGTCGATTTTGGTATTTAGAATTGCTCCCCCTAAATACATGCTCCCCCTAAGTGAATGCTCCCCTAATATGTAAGCTATCATCTTAATTAATCATGTTAGTTTTCCATTTTGATAGCGGTGAATATTTATCATGTTAGTTCTCCCCCTTTTGTTATTAGCAAAAGTGGGCAAGGAAGCAAAAGACATTAAAAAAAGATTTTTGATAATAAGATAAGGCATGATCGAGCTTTTTAGAGGAAATGAAATGATAAGGAGTTTTAAGCATAAAAACAATTTTTATAAATCAGAGTTTTTAGCATAAATATTTTCATAGAAATAGATCAGAGTTTTTAGCATAAAGATGAACAATATAACATTTGTCAAGTAATCAATATTATCATGTTAGTTCTCCCCCTTTATATAAGAGTTTTAAGCATAAAAAGGTAATGATTTCCAAGTAACCAATCTACCCAGACAATATGTCTACACCCTAGCCCCGTACTAAGTGACGGATGGTCATGAGGAGCTGCATATATGTTGTAGGTTGGGGTGTTAGTCCCATATGCAAACACTAGAAAAAACTCAACCTAGCACTCTTTCCCCCCAGTGCCTCGCAAGGCCCTACTGGAACCCTCCCCGGTTAAGGACAAGACATGACTTAGAGGTCAGGTTATCTAATGTCTACGACCCTACACCCTCGCTATGGTGAGATGTGAAATTATGGGATAATAATCATTAGAAACATTAAGCATTTGAATCTAATAATAAGTTCATAGCCTATGGGTTTATATTTTTATTTGATTTTTTTTTAAACTCTCAAAGCTATTTTGAAATCCATTAATGAATTAGACTTTTTAGCATAAAAGTGATACTCGTGTCAGAACAACCAATATAAATTCTACCAAGCAAGTCTACCATTTGTTGAAAAAGAAATTTTGAGATTTAAGACTTTGATATAAGCATGAAAGCGCAAGGTAAAAAATACATTGTGATGATGATAAAGACTTATAAAAATACAAGAAACATCTTTTTGTAAACATGACGATCCATAAGAAGGTATATGAGTTAATTCCAAAAATGAAGATATTTTTGTAAATCAATTTGCATTTAAAATCTTTAAGTTTGACAATTAAGTAACCAAGCATGAAATAATGTTTTCAAAAAGAGATTACTACAACGTTATATTAATTCACAAATTCAAAACATACAAAACATTATAGAGAGCGTGCTAGGTTATCTAGTGCATTTGCATATATAAAGAGAGTATAGAACTTTAGCATTAAGATCCAATACTCATGAGAAGAAGTGTTATGGAAGATAATGATGTGCACATAAGTGTATTTTAAATAGAGTAAACAAATGATTTAATCAAAAATACAAGACATATGTAGAGTAAAGTGCACAATAAAATAAAATAATTTTACTTCCACACACTTCAATGCACATAGAAAAAATATACAATAACCAAGGTGCTCTGCACACACAATGCTCATTAAGACTTATCAAGGTGTAAAGTAGTGCTTGGGGGATTACACACTTTATTTTTCAATATTGGCTTTTTGTCATCCGGTGTACTTAAGAATAAGTGGTTTAAAAATGAAGGTTTGCACAAGAGACTTTACTATTCTTTCCAAGGTGCTAAACCTCACAACGCTTATAAAGACTTATCAGGAGGTTCAAGTAGTGCTTGGTGGAGTTATCTTTGTTAATTTATTTCACAATTATTTTTTTTGTACAAAGTTCTCTGAATACACTTGTTTTGCAAACCAATGTAATCTGAAAAGACAACCACTTTTCTTAAATATTAAGAGTGCAAATAAAGGTGGTGTAGGTAAGATATTTGTGAAAATTTTAATTTATTGTACAGTTACAATTCACAAGCAAACATTCTTAGATTAAAAGCACAAGTAGACTTTGCCAAAATAAGTGAGTGAACAAAAATCATTATCAACCATAAAACATTTACTCATACTTAGAGGCATGCTAAGCTTGGTTCTACACAACCTTTTCATTACAATTGGTGCACATATGAATAGATATATCAAAGCATGATAAAAACAATGTTTAGAGTAGTTTGAAAAAAATCAATTATAACATTGTAGAAGGTCTAAATGATAGATTAAATCACGCTTGATATTTATAATAAAGTTCATACAGTTTTTTTTTTGATAAAAAAAATTTGATTTTAAAATTGATCTTGGACTTCCTGAGGTCTACCATGTGAGGGGTTCGCCCGGTACTAGGAGATGTGATGGGATGATAGCTCAAATCTTCCTTTTGCAAGATACATGTAAATAGAAAAGTTTAAGTTCAAAAATGATTTTTGATAATTCTTTGTTTTATATTTTTGTATTTGATTTTTGCATATAGAAATAGAAATTAAACAAGTAAACAAAGAATCGAATAAAATATTTTTTGCAATTTTGGCTTTTGTAGTTTTTTATTTTAATATTTAAAAAATCAATTAATGACATAAATGCAAAAAAAGAGTAGTACATGTAAAATAATATATTTTTTGTGATTTTTCGGAATTTTAAGATTACAGAAAATCGGACACTCGAGCTAGCGCCGGCGGTAGGTCCTAGCGCATGCGTTAGCTCACAGAGAGTGTTTATTGTAAGTATTTGGCTCGGATTTTCCTTCTATTTTATTTCCGATTTCACTAAATTATGACTGAGCAATATAAGACCTATCTAATGCAGAGAAAAAAAATTGAAGAAGATGCAAAAAGTTGCGGAAGTTAAATTTTAACTCACGGGGTCAAAACCCAAATTATGATTCGTGTGTTGTAAAGAATTTTTGAAAGGATGTCCACACGTTGTCACATGTTAATTCTCCCATTTTGTTGATGAAGGTTAAAGTTCTTAATAGCCTAATAACTTGATTTAATTAAAAATATCTTATAGCGAATTTATAGTTCAATTTATATGAATTCTATATAATATTTATAGGCAATGATTTTAATAGTAATAGATTAGTCATTTATAAATGAAAACTTGACTTTTACTTTTTATTTAATTTGATTTGCAAACTTCATTTTGGCTTTAGGGTACAAAGTCAAATTTCAAATATGACCATGCCATGATATATATTTTCTTATATCTTCATTTTGATTTTTTCCTAATGCTTATATTTATCAATATAATGTATGTTGAAAATGATAGAAAATGTAAGCACAGGATATCATGTTCAAAAAAAAAGCCAAATAAGCATGATTTAAATGATTTTATTGTAAAGTGATGTTCATGCATAAAAATAGGTTTAAGAATGATTTATGAACTATGGACATCTCTCAAAAAATTTTGAAAGAGAAAAAGTGAAGTTCATGATTTTATTAATTTTGATAAATATCTCATAACAAATTTAGAGTTTGATTCATATGGATAATATAAGATATTTATAGGCAATGAATAAATAAAATATGATTTTGAATTTTGATCAATTTGATTTATAAACTCATTAAGTTTTAAGAGATAAGATCATATTTCTAATAATATATAAGATGACCATAACATGATAGCTTAAAAAATAAGAAAACAAAAAGAAAAAGAAAAAGACATTAAAGCATATCATGAAGTAGAAAATTTGTATATTTCATTTTTTTTAAATATTCTACTTCATGCATTTGGTGATACCTAATGAATAAGAGATTTATGTATCCAAAGGGGACCAAGTGTGGTGGTTCCTTTGGGTACCCAAATATAACGAGATGACTTTTGGGGAGATGAGAATGAAAGAACCCTTTCAGGTGGAGTTAACATTTCATCTTTAATTTTGGGTCTCCACTCATACTTAGGTTTAATGTTATTCTTATGCAACAAATTTCCATTGTGATTATTTTTATTTTGAAGATTATGATTGAAAGTAATGTTTATAGGAAATTTGTGTAAATTTATTTTTAAGTTAGGAGAAACATGATTTTGTAAATAATGGTGATTTTGATTTACAAATACTTTGTGTTTCTTACTCCCATTATTAGGCTTATTTAAGATATTCATATTCATATTCAACTTATTTTTAGATGTAGCTTGATATTGTGAATTTGTATTTATAATTTTCAAAAGCAAGTTGATTTTTGATTTTAATTCATCATTCTTGATTATTAGGTTATGCCTAGCTTTACTATAAGCTATTGTGCTATTTTTAAGAGTAGAAACAATAGAGTCAATATGATTTTGATAGTCATTTCTAAATTCCTCAAATGTTTCGTCCATCTCTTTGATTTCAATTTTATAATTTTGGCATGTAGCACAATTGCTTTTCAAAGATGAATTTTCTATAAAAAAAATTTCATTTTGTTCTTTTACAATTAATAGTTCTTTTTCAAGATCCTCGAATTTTTTATTAATATTATTACAATCAAAACAAGGTTTTAAGATTTCAACTTTTGGGCAAGATGGAGAAGCCATGTCGTATTTAGATTCTAAATTAGTTTTTAAACTTTTATTTTCTAAACGTAAATTTTTATTAGCAATTTTCAATTTCTTCATTCTACGTTTAACAAATTTTAGTATATGGAAATAAGAAGAAGAAATAGACTTTCTTACAGCGCTATCGGAAGGTGAAGTTCCTTTGTCGTCTTCTATGCCTTCCTCGTTCATAGATGAAATTTCATCTTCTTTTTCTCTTGATGTAATAGTTCCGCACTTCTACCTCGCGCTCGCATTTCGCCGGCGCAGAAAGAGAGAATGAGTAAAAGTGTAAAACCTAGGAGATTGCACGAAGCAGACGACGGCCTTCCTCGGTTCCTCCATTTCCATAGCTAGCCGCTCACGCATCCCTATTTTCGTCGTCTCGTCGAAGCCCTAGTTGGAAAGCACTGCTTAGTTTCTCGAAACACACCCGGGCACGTGCTCGGGGGTGTCCAGGCATGGGTCTGCCCCTGGTTCCACCAAAAACTAAGAACCGATCCATACATGTGCGGTTCCGACTTTTCGTAACCAGAACTGACTCATGTACCCAAGGTATAAAACCAAGTCCGAACAGAAAAACTCGGTTTGGTTCTAGTTCGGTTCTTGTTCGGTTCCACTCACATGTCATAATATTTTTCATATAAATTTGTAGCAATTGTAAACACAAATATTATTTATAAATGAATTTGTAGCATATAGTAAACACAAATATTATTTATAAATGAAAATAGTATTCGGTTCCACTCATGCGTCATAATATTTTTCACGATAGCTACACGACAATTGTTGTTATTTGCTACAAATTTATATGAAAAATAATATTTGTGTTTACTATTTGCTACAAATTTATATGAAAATTTTCACGGTAGCTACGCGACAATTGTTGGGACAACCGTGTGGCAATTTCTGCACCAGTCGTGCAGCAATTTCCGCACCAGCTATGCGACAACTGTCACACAGGATGTGTGACAACCCCCGCATAGGCCATGCAACAATTGCTACATGGCCATCCCTTTGGGCACTAACCATGTCACGCGTCATAATATTCGGTTCTGCTCACGCGTCATAATATTTTTCATATAAAGTTGGCGTTGAGATTGTTGACGATGGTTAATCTCCCGACCACATTCACCTTCTCTAGAACCAGGTCTCCTTTTTAGAGTTGTTTGATCCAGAGTTGTTTTATCACAGTGAGATCCCAAAACTCCTCTATGAAGTCTAGATAAATTCTCTACACGTCATAAATAATATTCGTTTTCACTCACGCGTCATAATATTTTTCATATAAAGTTGGAGTTGAGTTTGTTGACGATGGTTAATCTCCCGACCACATTCACCTTCTCCAGAACCAGGTCTCCTTTTTGGAGTTGTTTGATCCAGAGTTGTTTTATCACAATATTGTTTACTATACAATTATTTTTCATATAAATTTGTAGCAAATAGTAAACACAAATATTATTTATAAATGAAATAATACGATCAAATAATTGTATATTTAGAAGAGCAAAAAACTGTATGCATAATCTTCTTCAATTTGTGTCAACGTACTTTTAGAAGAGCAAAAAAACTCATACAATGGCGTAAATAATTTTTTGAATACAACACTATCAGACTCATATTGAAAAGTTTATGGCTCTGTAGGAATGGTGAAGCTTTTAGATTTAACTTAACACGGGGTGAATCAGAAGACTCATATTGAATGAAATAAAGATCGGACGACTCAAATACTTATGATACTTAATTTCAATAATCAGTTCTCGGGTCGATTCTGGGTACTGAAATACAAGAACAGAGAACCGAACTGAGTGGTCGGTTCTTAAAACTTTGGAGCCAGAACCGAACCGAGACCCATGAGAACCTACTCGAACCGCTCGTTTCGGTTCTGTTCTGATCCAGTTCTCAATTCTTTGGTTATTTTTGCACACTCCTAAGAACAATGAAGAGGATGACATAAGAACTCGTATGATGAATCGCATTAATTAACCACAAATATTTAACATTCTTATCCCCCCCCCCCCCCCCCCCCCCCTTATTTTCTTTTATAATATCACTAAGGGCATTGTTAGATTTACATTTAGATTCACGGATACAATACAGAAATTGAAGTATGTTGCGGGTCGCTCGACGCTCTTATGGACGGGTCGAATTGAACCATCTCAGTTCGAGAGTAAGCCGAGCACGCAAACAGTTGCAGATTGAACCAATAGTTGACAGCAAGGCGTTTGACGTGGAAAAATCTATAAGGGGAAAAAATCATGGGGTTGGATCGGTGCCGACCAATTCCACTATCTTTCAGAGTATTACAAAAGATTATCTCTCAAGGTTGACAGACCACCGCTCGTTAAAATAATGCTTCTGGATCGAGGAAGTCGCTTGGAGCGGAGAGTTAAGGAGTGTGCTCGTAAGCAATCTGGAATGATGAGCACAGCAACGGGGGCTATGGGCTCGGAGCTTGAAGCCGAGTGAGATCTTCGAGTCGCCTTCGAAGGAGATCTTCGAGTCGCCTTCGAAGGAGATCTTCGAGTCGCATTCGAAGGAGATCTTCGAAGGAGATCAATAGGCCTGAAACTGGTGCGGTTTCGTCCGATTTTAGCCCAAACCGCAACCAAACCATAGGGGTTCGGTTTTTGACTGAAGAAAACCACACCGCAACCAAACCATGCGGTGCGGTTTGACATTGGTGCGGTTTGGAGTCGATTTTTGCGGTGCGGTTTCGGTTTATTTTGTGTTATATATTTTCAGAAAGCATAAATTCCTTCAAACTACGGCGAAATTCATTTGTACGAAACATTTCACTAATTTTATTTATGCATATTCCACTAATGATATTTCTAAACACCAAACTTATGAAACATTTCATAACTATTACTCTAGAATCACAATTTAAGAAATATTATAAATAAATGAAAATCAAATATTTCATAAAACACAAAGCATGCACAAGATTTTAAAAGCAATAATTCAAAATCACTTACCATGTTAAAAATTGCGGTGCGGTGCGGTTTACTCCGTTTTGTCAAGATAAAATCCGAACCGCACCGCACCGCAAACCTTGCGATTTTCCAATAACCAAAATCGCACCACAACCAAACCGTTCGGTGCGTTTTGAAAACGGTGTGGTGCGGTGCGATGTTGCGGTTTTTTGCGGTTTCGGTTTTTAATTTTCAGGCCTAGAGATCTTCGAGCTGTCTTCAAAAGCCGAAGGAAATCTTCGAATTTTGAAAGAGATCTTCAAAGCGATCTTCAAAGGCCGAAGTAGATCTTCGAGCTATCTTCAAGGGCCAAAGGAAATCTTTGAGTTCTGAATAAGATCTTCAAGGTGAATTTTCAGATGGAGCATGATTTGGAGGTGGCTGAGGAGGATTGACCGGCGCAAGGGGGTGGATTAGGAGCTCCCATGTTTCGTAGGAGGGTGAGCAACGCAGTCTAGAGCTCTTCCATCTGGCGCATGCGCCCTTCTAGTGCAGCTACGGGTGCAAACATAACCTCTTCCAGGAGAGGGACGTTGATGAGCGAATGAGAGGGAACTGGATGAGCTCTAAGGATTGTCCCCTCAATAGTACAGGTACCCTTCCTTGTCATTGTTGTTAGCCACGAGTACTCCTGTAAGGGGGTATTGTCTTTAGAAAACCTTCAGAGAGCTTGGGAACACCTTCCCACAGATTGAGCCAAACTATTGCGGTTAGCTCGACAATCTTACGGATGGGCGAATTGGACCATCTCAACTCGAAAATGAGCCGAGCGCGCAGACATTCACAAATTGAACTAATAGTTGACAGCAAGTCGTTTGACATGGAAAACTCTGAAGGGGAAAAAACCACGGGGCCAGATCGGTGCCGACCAATTCCACTATCTTTCAGAGTATTACCAAAGGTTATCTCTCGAGGGTGACAAGTCACCGCTCGTTATAATAATTCTTCTGGACCGTGGAAGTCACTTAGAGCGGAGAGTAGAGGAGCATGCTCGTCAACAATCTGGAACATTGAGCGCGGCAATGGGGGCTCTATGCTCGGAGCTTGAAGCTGAATGATATCTTCGAGTCACCTTCAAAGGAGATCTTCGAAGCGATCTTTAAGGGTCTGAGGAGATCTTCGAGGTGTCTTCAAGGGCCGAAGGAATCTTCGAGCTCTGAATGAGAACTTCAAGGCGATCTTCAAAGGTCGAACGAGATCTTCGAGATGTCTTCAACGGCCGAAGGAAATCTTCGAGTTCTGAATGAGACCTTCAAGGCGATCTTCAAAGGTCGAATGAGATCTTCGAGCACCGAATGAGAGGTGACATTGAGCGCCGGGAGTGAGCACGACAAGCGTGGTGATGAGCTTGCGACGGAAGGCGACGAAGGGCATCGGGAAGCGACGGCGAGCGCTGGGAGTGAGCCCAGCGGTGGTCGGGAGGCGACTGCGGCAGCGAGCGTGGAGAGCGCGGAAGCAAGCGGCGAAGAGTGATAGTGAGCATGGTGAAGGGCGAGGCCGACGGAGTGGAGGCAAACGCGGGAGGCGAGCGCAGAGACGAGGTCCGCGGTCGTCCGCGCACTTCCCATGTTATGCCCCAGATGGGCGTTGCTTTCAGCGCCCATCTTGGGCGCGCCCAACGGGTTGGCCATGTGGCAATTGTCGCATGGCCTGTGCGGCGGTTGTCGCACGTATTGTGAGGCAATTGATGCATGGCTGGTGCGGCAATTGCCACACGGCTGGCGCGACAATTGCCGCACGGCTGACGCGATAAGTGCCACACAGCTGGCGCGGAAATTGTCGCGCAACATTTGGCGCGTCACTCGCGTAGTGCCGCGCGCTGTGCTTGCACGTGCAACTGGGCACATCGTGGGTAGAACACATGGGCACACGAGCGTTCTGGCGTCCGATTGGGAGACCAAGCGGACTCGAAATTGCGCGAGAATGAGTCCGTTGGATTTGCATCGGCAAGCCTGTTGAGGTTGCAACAAAAATTCTCAGATTCGACCAAACTGTTTTTGGAGAACCCTATCAAATGCCCCCAATTTTCGGAGGTCATTTTTCGTTGAAAATGAGCCCGGAAATTTTCTCCTGGGCGCATTTTTTCGCCCGGGCACGCATTGTTCGCCCGGGCGCACTTTTTTTGCGCAAACTGGCATTTTTCGCTCATGTGCGTTTTTTTCGTCATGGCACCCATTTTCTCTCATGCGATCATTTTCTTTGGGGTGCCTTTTTTGTGGTCAGGGCACCATATTGTCGCCTGAGTGCCCTATTGTCGCCTGAGCGCCCTTTTGTCGCCCGGGCGCGCCCTTCCGCACAGGCGGACAATTTTTGCCCGAGCACGCTTTTTCGGTCTGGCGCAAGTTTTCCTACCAGGTGCACTAGCCCGGGCGCACATTTTCTGCCTAAGTGTGTGTTTTCCCTTGAGTTATGTTTTCATTCACATTGGCGCATTGGTTTATTTTTGTGTTTTTATGATTTTTTTTTTCAATTCTTGAAAGTTAATGAATTTATCTGATCAAACAAAAATAACTAATGTCAGTTGTTTTAATAGAAAATCATTATGCGGCGAAAACAAAATTTGAATTGAACTCAATGTCATTTCCTGTATGTATTGGCATTGGATTGAAAGTCAATTATTGAAAACCAATGTCTTCTCAATGAACAGACAAGGCCCATTCGTTTGGACGAAATTGAGATCCTAGAATTGAAATTCAATGCCTAATTCCAATTTGTCGTTCATTTGAGCACACTGAACGTTGGAATGGAAATTCTAATGAATTCCATGTAATTAACTTTGAACTAAAGTCAATGTTTTCCAATCTATATAAGAATTGGATAATTCCGGTAGGGGCGTGTTTTTCGCCCGGGGCGTATTTTTCCTGAGGGGATTTTTTTCACCAGGGGGCACATTTTTTCGCCCGGGCAAGTATTTTTCGTGCATGCGAGCATTTTTTGCCCATGCACGTGTTTTTACCTGGGCGTGCGTTTTTTTTGCAGGGGCGCACTTTTTTCGCTAGAGCACGCATTTTTCGTCCGAATTAGTGCTTTTCAATCGGGCGCACATTTTTCGCCCGAGCACGCATTTTTCGCTCGAGTGCGCGTATTTCACCCAGGTACACATTTTTTCACCCAGGAGCGCTTTCTTTGCCAGTGCGCACTTATCTCCCGTGCGTGTGGTTTCTCGCACGGGCGCATATTTTTCGCCTATGAACGCGTATTTCCGCACAGGAACTTTTTTTGCCCGCTCGAATATTTTTCGCATGGCGAGCATTTTTCACCTGGGCACGCACTTTTTTGCCCAGCCATGCGTATTCCTCACGGGCGCACATATTCTATTCGAACATGGGTATTTCTCCGGGAGAACAATGTTTCGCCTGGGCGGACATTTTTTCACCACGGCGCACGGTTTTTTGCCCGAGCACGTTCTTTTTGCCCAGGCGCACGCTTGTTGCCCGGGCGCACGCTTTTTGCCCGGGCATGCATTATTTCTCGAGGGCACACGTTTCCTCACCCGAGCGCATGTTTTTTATCCGTGCGCTATTTTTTCACCCGAATGCACATTTTTCACTATGGCGCATGTAATTCTTAGATTGAATTTTATCTAACAAACAAACAACAAAATTAATTAATTTCACAATATTCTCCAATTATATTTATTGGGCGTACACTAATTAAAATTAGACCAATTCAAATTTCTAGAATAATTAGAATTGATTTAAATTCCAATAATTATAATTAGAACGGACCCAAATGATTTGTTTGGAACAACAATAGTGATAATAAACGAGATGGTTGTGAACCGTCATTCAATCTCACCTAAGAAATTTCCTCAACCTATATGTTCAAAATTAATTCTTTTTCTTAACGACAGACATAACCATCATCATGTCAAACACATTTTATGACAACAATTTTGTCCAAACTCACCGCTCCAAACGAACCCTAAATCTAATAGACAGGCCGATTTCTAAGAGAAAATAAATACATTGTGTGTTGGTTATATCAAAGTAGATAATATCTAACATAATATGTGTGAGTAGTTGCTATTTCAGAGACGGTCTTTACAAAATCAAAATGTGGCAGTTTAATCAAAGATTAAACTGGCACCTACACCAGAAGAAACCCCAAGGAAACTGGGTACAAGAATTAATTAAATTTCAAATCAAATGGATAAAAATAATGTATTGTTGTATTAATGATGGTTAGACCACAAATATGTGAGGCACATAATCATAGCATGTGGTGAAATTCAATTATGAATTCCATTATTATGACTTCAAATGTAAAATGAAATAAAGTAATAAATATAAGAATTACTTTTAGCATCAAAGATTATGAGCAGAGAGACTATCTTCGAAAGTTACAAATTGACTAACTGCAATTTGCTTGAACACGACAAACCAGCTGAAGCCATCGTAGTTAACAAAGCATACGGCCGAATATTTTCATACTCAGAGCGAATGTGAAATGACGGAGACGCATTTAGAGAGGTAGAGAGAGGGAGTATTATGAACATCTAAAATGAATAGTAACAAGTTACTAATCCTGACCCACCTCACAGGAATAAATGGCACTAAGAACTTTATGAAAACACCAACAGCCATAGAAATTATATTACTTATGGTACATAATGAGGTAGAATTGGCAGCAGCTACCAAATCAAAGTGTTGAAGACCACTACAATAATAATAATAATAATAATAATAATACAGGGGACAGCCATGAAGAAGAGCCTGAGCCTTCTTTGCCTTCTTTGCCTATGGATCCAGATGCTGAAAGAAGCAAACACCTTCAAAAAGAGAGTTTGACAGATCACATGTGATATACATTAACTAAAACACTAACACAACAACAATCAGCCAAATGCAAAATAAAAATGCAAGTGAAATGGAGAAAAACTAGGTGCATAAAAGCTTAGGAAAATAGGTAAATTTCATCAACTTGGTAGCATAAATTTTTCTTTAAATTTGAAAGATACCAAAGTTTTTTTAATCATAATACAGTCAATTTTATTTTGTTGACTTGTTCTATGGTTAGAATCCAAATGACAAACTTTTCTTCTATCATCAAGCTAATGATTTACCAGTTTCCTTTTCAGATGATTTGTTAGAGCTTCAATCAAATCAAATGCTGGTTTAATGGTTTCTTAAAATTAAGTATATAAATTCTCCTACCAATAAATTTGAAGATGGGGAGAGGAATCAATGAGAAAAAGCAGAGGAAAACTAAGGAAATTACAAAAGCTTTTAAAAAAAATTAATCATCTTCCCTAAATAGGGGAATTTGAAAGGCCCTGACTGACCTATGTGGCCTCAGGACCTGCTTAAAAAACATACTAAATGCATCAATCACCGGTTAACAAAAGACCTGAAATGAGATTGGCACATCTTCTCTAATTTAATTACATTTCTAATGGTAAAAAGTGGTACAAACAGCAGTCAAACATGGTGCACAATGTGATATAAGAGAAGTTCTGAAAGAAAAATTTGGCAGACCAATGAAAAAAACTTGGCAGACTCACCTTGGGTTTGAAAGCAAGCGTCCAGCTCTCTTTAATGGAGAGCTCTCTCGAAAGCCAGAGGGCACATGAAAAAAACACATCACTTATCTAAACCACTAATGGGCAGAACACAATTGTTAGATGCGGAGGCCGGTGGTTGGGTCTCTTCCAGAGTTCACCACTTTATGCTTTAAGGAGATATTAGCAAACTGGGAATCAAGATCCCTTATACTACTACTGCTGCTGCTACTATGGCCATGGAGGATAGCAGGCTGAAGAGGTGGCTGCGGCTGCTGAAACAAAAGTCGAAGGCGAGCAATTTCCCGCTCTAACATCTCTTGCTGAACTGCAAAATGATACAACAAAATTCTTAATTTATTTTGCTTTGTTGCAACAACACAATGAGTAGAAAAGTATGGGAATTGTGCTTTGAATATGTGAGATCTATTGAAATGTGTAGCACTGTCAAGTATAGCTAACATGGAAATTAAAACAAACAGCTTTAAGAGCATATACATGTAAGAGAATATAGATGTTTCACATTGGTACAATGAGATCAGTCGTTAGAACATTTTAAAGGTATTATTAACCGTATAACTCTCCAAGATGTATGATTATTGCAAAATTCTTCCACCTCCACTTTCAACATTGTTGAACTCCAAGTCCGCCATCGTATTTTTTGTATTTTCCCATAAGGGTATTTAGGTCTTTTGTACGATTTCCCTTACTCGATATATATGAGTAGAGGGGGTGATTCTTAAATGAATTATCAGACTTCCCTCCTCTCAACTTGGTATCAGAGCAATTTCTCTCGCCCTAGCCGACTCAGCTTCCGCTCGCAGCCCGCTTCCGCTCGCAGCCCACTTCCGCTCGCAGCCCGATCGGCGTCGTATCGTCCTTCGGCTCCCCGATCAGCGTCAGATCTCCCTCCCGTCAGCCTTCCCTGCTCCGGCCCACCCTTCCTTCGTCCGTTTGAGAGTCGACCGCTCCTCCTCTCTCTTCTAATGCCGCCCTAGGCTCCTGCTGTGGATGCTAGGGTCGGCGCCTCTCTGTCTGGACTCTAGGGCTGCTGCCGTGTGCCTCTTGGCCCCTCTTTTTTGCTGCCGGAGGCTAGGTCGGCCGTGATATGCCCTAGCCTTTTTGTCCCGCTGCCTTGCCGCTGCTGCTGGGTGTTCTAACAGCCCCTTCCACTTCTTATTTGGCGTTTTTTTGTTGATTGGCAGCCGCCCTCTTGCTCTCATGGGGGATTCTACGGACTTTTCGCCACAAATGAGTGAAGTTATGTCACAGATGGGTGACCCGCAGCGGACCCATGGCCACTCAGGCTCGTTGAAGATTACCACCGTTCCCTTGGACGGAACAAATTATTTGGAATGGTCCCGTGCTGCCCAACATGTGATCCGCAGCCATCAGATGTTTGGTTACATTGACAGAATTGTGAAGGAGCCATCCAAGATGGACCCTACTTGGAAACGCTGGGACTCCGAGAATTCTCTTGTTGTATCATGGCTCCTCCACTCCATGTCACCCAAGGTATATCGAAGCTACATGCTTCTGGACTCTGCTTACGATATCTGGACCCGGGCAAAAGACACGTACTCGCAGATTGGGAGTTCCACGCAGATCTATGAGCTTACCCGTCGCATTCTGGATCTCCGACAGGGATCTATGACTGTGTCCACCTACTTCTCGGAGTTTGAACGGCTCTATCAGGAATTGGATTTTTTTTTAGCAGTTTACTTCTTCCTGCACGGCCGACATCGTGAAGCTGCAGGAAAAGGAGAACCGATACCGCTTACATGTATTCCTAATGGGGCTGAATATGGACTCTGATACTGTCCGGACCCATATTTTGCATCGATCACCCCTTCCGTCCCTGAGGGAAGCTTTCAGCATGGTTCTTGGTGATGACGATCGACGTCGATCCCTCAGCACGATAGCACCTACAGTGGATCGGTCTGCCTTTGATAGTGTTGGTCGGGGCGGTTCCAGCAATACCGGCACCATTCCTATGTGTGATCACTGCGGGCGCCGGGGACATTCTCGGGAGGTGTGCTTCAAGCTTCATCCGCACCTTATCCCTCCGGGATCCGGGCGTGGACGTGGTCGTGGACGTGCCCCTGGACGTGGTGGATACCGTCAGAGCGGCACTCGATTTCAGGATGCTGCCTACTCCACAGAGGTTCAGGAGGATCATCAGGGTCAGTTGTCCAGCCATCTTACCACCTCTGAATTGGATGCCCTTCGTCGCCTGCTGCACTCTCAGTCTGATTCTTCCCCGAGTGGGGCTTCTACTTCATTTGCTACTGCTACTATGCCAGCTGCTCATACTGCCGCGACTCCTCCGTCTGAGTTGATCATTGACTATGGTGCTACTGACCACATGACTGGTTCCCCCACAGGTTTTTCCTCTTACATTCCCTTGTCTGGTAAGGATAAGGTTGTTTCGGCCAATGGCACTCTATCCCCTATTGCTGGGAAGGGGAACATCTCCTGTTCCCCCTCTCTTTCGCTTACTTTTGTTCTGCATGTCCCTTCGTTTCCTCGCAGTCTCCTTTCTATTAGCAACCATACTAAATCTCTTAACTGTTCGGTAACCTTTTTTCCTGATTCTTGTGTCTTTCGGGAACTGGGTACGAGGCGGTGCATTGGCAGTGGTAAGAATCGTGGTGGTCTATACTATCTGGATGCTACTTGGTCTCCCCTCGCTCTCTCCTCGTCTGTTGCTGCTACCGAGTCCGATGCTCAACGCTGGCACTTGCGTCTCGGTCATCCGTCTCCTGTTTATCTTCAGAAACAGTTTCCTGCTTTATCTCCTTTTGTTCAAACTTTAAATTGTGATGTGTGTGTGATGTCTAAACATGTTCAGCACTCTTTTTCGCATTTATCTTCTCCTAGTAGTATGCTCTTTGCTATTATACATTCAGATGTTTGGGGTCCGTCCTCTGTTGTTTCCTTATCTGGTTATCGGTGGTTTATTACTTTTATTGACTATTTTTCCCAGACTACCTGGGTTTATCTGTTAAAGAAAAAAGGGGAAGTTTTTTCTGTATTTCAGAGCTTTCATAAGATGGTACAAACTCAGTTTGATGGTACCATTCGTGTTCTTCGTAGTGACAATGGGGGGGAGTATGATGATCGTGGGGCGTTCAGTGCATACCTCTCTAGTCATGGTATTATTCACCAAACCACGTGTGTCTATGCGTCCACCCAAAATGGTGTGGCCGAACGAAAAAACCGGCATCTTCTTGATGTGCTCGTTGTCTCCTTGCCACCATGCATCTTCCAAAATTGTTTTGGGGGGTGCTATTCTGACGGCCACTCATCTTATCAACCCTCTTCCATCCCGTGTTCTTGATTATATGACTCCGTTGGCACGTCTCTCAACTACGTCTTCCATTCACACTTCGTCTCTTCCACCCTGTGTCTTTGGGTGTGTTTGCTTTGTTCATGTTCACACGCCGCTTCGGGATAAGCTTGACCCTCGCGCTCTCCGATGTGTCTTTCTTGGCTACTCCACCACCACTAAGGGGTATCGATGTAATCACCCGCCTACCAGACGTTTCTTTTGCACCATGGACGTCATGTTCCGCGAAGAGGAACCTTATTATGTGGGCTTGACTCCTACTTGTCGTCAGGGGGAGACTGATGTTGATGCCCTTATTCCACTTCCTCTTGTTCCCCCGCCAGTTCCTGTTATGTCCATACCCTCTACAATGCCATCCACTCCTCATTTACCGACATCTACGCCCTTCCCTACATATCATTATCCATCTCTCATCTCTGCGCTGCCCCATGTCTATCATCGCCGAAAACCAGATATCCTGCCCACTGCTGCTCTGCCATTGTCAATGTCGTCGTTGGACTCAGATTCCGATGCTGACTTACATGTTCTCATTTCCCTGCTAAGAGGTAAAACTGTATGTACGGAACATCCTATTTCTAATCATGTTGTTTATGATCATCTCTCTAAGCCCCATCGGGCTTTTATATCGTCCTTGTCCGAAATCTCTATTCATAAGTCATGGCAGGAAGCGGCTGGTATCCCTGCATGGGCACAAGCAATGAAGGAAGAAATGTCCGCTTTGGAGAAGAACCATACATGGGATGTTACTCCTCTTCCTCCTGGTAAGAAACCCATTGGTTCTAAATGGGTCTTCTCGGTCAAGCAGAACCAAGATGGGAAAGTGGAGCGGTGTAAAGCCAGGATGGTTGCTCGTGGTTACACCCAGACTCTGGGAGTTGATTACCAGGAGACCTTTGCCCCGGTGGCAAAGATGAACTCTATTCGTGTGATAATTTCATGTGCTGTGATCTTAGATTGGGAACTTCATCAACTGGACATCAAGAATGCGTTCCTGCACGGTGACCTCAAAGAAGAAGTGTACATGGCACTTCCTCCGGGATTTGTGAAGAAGGGACAAGAGGGTCTCGTTTGTCGTTTATGGAGGTCTTTGTATGGGCTTAAACAGTCTCCAAGGGAGTGGTTCGGCAGATTTCACAAGGCTATGATCAAGTTTGGTTATAAACAGGGTCACTCAGATCATACTTTATTTATCTGGAGGAATGAAGGTAAAATCGTCGTGCTCATTGTCTATGTCGATGATATTGTGATCACTGGAAATGACTCGGATGAAATTGCTAAGCTGAAGGCCCTCCTGTCAGCTGAGTTCGAAGTAAAGGATCTGGGAAGGCTCCGCTACTTCCTAGGAATTGAAGTGACCCGTTCTGACAAAGGTATTTTTATCTCTCAATGTAAATATGTGTTAGACCTGCTAGAGGAGATCGGTATGCGTGGTTGTGCTCCTGCTAACACACCTATGGAGGAGAACCATGGGATTGATGAAGATAGCAATGGTGATCGTGTGGATGCGGCCAGTTATCAGAGATTGGTGGGAAAACTTCTATACCTTTCACATGCGCGTCCTGACATCACGTATGTTGTTGGGATCTTGAGTAGGTATATGCACGCCCCAAGAGTCAGACACCGGGATGATGCCTTTCGTGTTCTCCAGTATTTGAAGAAAGCTCCCGAACGGGGGCTAATGTTCTCCAAGAATGATCATTTGAAGATTGATGTCTTCACCGATGCTGACTGGGCCGGTAGTCGTGATGACCGGAAATCCACCACAGGTTACTGCACATTTGTCGGAGGAAACTTGGTCACGTGGCGAAGCAAAAAACAAAATGTTGTGGCAAGATCCAGCGCAGAAGCAGAGTATCGGGCAATGTCCCAAGGTCTCTGTGAAGGTTTGTGGTTGCGTACCTTATTACAAGATCTTGGGCTTCAGAAGGATACTCCCATCTCCCTGTACTGTGATAACAAAGAGGCGATCAGCATAGCTCATAATCCAGTTCAGCATGACCGGACCAAGCATGTTGAGATGGATCGCCACTTTATCAAAGATCATCCAAAGACCAGTTGGCCGATGCCTTCACCAAGAGTTTGGGATCCGATCCCTTCACTGATGATATCCATAAGCTTGGGATGACAGATATCTACTGTCCGACTTGAGGGGGAGTGTTGAACTCCAAGTCCGCCACCGTATTTTTTGTATTTTCCCATAAGGGTATTTAGGTCTTTTGTACTATTTCCCTTACTCGATATATATGAGTAGAAGGGGTGATTATTAAATGAATTATCAGATTTCCTTCCTCTCAACTAACATTACGTGTCGAACGGCAATGTGACGGAGTTTAGATCAGGTCTACTTAATTTGGACCAAATCTGAAGGCTACTCAGGTTGGGTCAAAACAAAAACTATATGTGTGTGTGTGCGTGTGTGTGTGTAAACAGGTGTGTGTGTGTGTGTGTGTAAACAGGTGTGTGTGTGTGTGTGTGTGTGTGTGTGTGTGTGTGTGTGTGTGTGTGAACATGTGTGTGTGTGTGTGTATGAACAGGTGGTGCAGCCACAGCAGCTGGAGAGATGTGGAAATGATGAGGATGATTGCAGTATAATTACGGAGGATACCAGATGGAATCTATGCAAGGCAGAAGAGCCACAATAAATAGGGATGTGCAAAAAAAAGGAATCAAGAACCAACTCGAAACCAAATCAATCAATTTGATTTGTGGTTCTAGTGGTTCTAACGGTTCTCGGTTTAGGTATGGTTCCAAGAAAAATAGGTCAAGTACCTGAAAACCAAATGCTTAATGGTAACTGTGTAAATATTAAACGGATAAATGATAATATAATTTGATTTTTTTTCTATATAATGAAAAAAATTAAGTTCGTAGTAATATTCTACAAATTTATTGTTAAGGATCAGTAGCATGTAGGAAAATAAAATGTGTTGAGAACCAAGTAAGCAAAAAAATTGTGATATTTTAATAAGCACTTTCGAGCCACAAGTATGCGCCGGACCAAAACCGAGAGCCAAACCGAAACCAAACTGAAATATTTGGTTCGGGTATGGTACTAGTCTTCGGGTACATGAGTCGATTCAAATTCCAAGAAAATGAAACTGAACTTATATGAATCGGTTCTTAGTTTTGAGTGGAACAGATCCAAACCGATCTAAGCTACACCCCTAATAATGATCATGTAAGGCTAGAGTGAAATTAGCAGAAATGATGAATGTGGAAGTTCCGGGGAAGTAAAAAAAGGTGGAATAAATTAAAGACGTGACTTTAGGCATAGTGTCTACAGCAGTAGATAAGGCTGATAAAGAACCCGTCAAGTACAGCAATATTAAGCAAAATTGAGGAAGGAGGGGCAGTAATACTGTAAGTGGAGAGGGACCAATAGGGCAATAATGGATAGGAAGGGCGTGATCATCGAGGCAGCAGCAAGCCACATTGAAAGTGACCTATGGGGATTCATTCAAAGAAGCCTAGGAGCTAAAGTGTTGGTGACAACAGGAAATGTAGGGGAACTCTAGGTGCCGTCGTGAACACCTGATGATGAGATTGAGAGGAAATCCCTCATCACAGGAGGTGAGTTGTACTCATGTAATCGTTGTTCATCCTCATTTAAAAGTCTTTTCTAATTTTGGCATGCCTTTTGGACAGCCATTTTGCATATTTTTATTGGCAATTCTTATTCTTTTAGAGCAATGTTAATAGCATCCCTCATTGCGTTGATAGCACCCATAAGAATCCGTTCGGCGGGCAAGTAATGGCTTTCTGGAATTGGCTTTGGTCAATAGTAAAATCAATTCCTGCGTTCGGCGGGACAGCATTGGCCCGGAATTGGCTGAGGTTGAAACCGGCAGCTTTAAGGTTTGTCTAAAACCGCGCTACCCGAATTCCTACCTCCTCACATCTGTTTTCTGCCAGTGCGACATTCCAGCAGAATGCTCCTTCGTCAAGAAGAAGAAGAAAGAAGAATCTTCCTCCTCATCCTCCTCTTCTTTCTCCTCCTCCTCCCCTCTTCTTTCTTCCCCCTCCTCCACTTCTTTCTCCTCTTCTTCTTCAACGATTCATCCGTTTTTGTCAGATCTGAAATTTTTTCAAATATATTATCTGGTATTTCCACGATAACAGATCCAGGAATATCAGATTTTTTATCTGGTATTTTTTCACGATAACAGATCCAGGAATATCTGGTATTTTTTCAAGTATATTATCTGGTGTTTTTATCAGATCTGTTTTCCACGATTTTGATCAAGTATTTTCAAATTTTTTATCCGGCAAGTATGATCAGTATGAATCAAATTTTTTATCTGGCAAGTATAATCAAGTATGGCAAGTATTATCTAGTATATGATCAGTTTTTATATAATCAAGTATGGCAAGTAGATCTGAAGTTTTGTTTAAATCACTGGATTAGGACTTGTTTTCTTTCGTAATTTTGCTTGATCCTCATTACAAAAACAGATCCAGGAATATAAACATAACAATGCTTGGGATTTAATTGTCATTTCCTTGGTTGGTTGTGTTTTACCACTGCAGTAGCTGTGTTTTAATGCTGCTGTTTTAGAGAGATTTAATTAGTTAAGTGGCTGTTGTAAGTGTGTTTTACTGCTGATGTTTTACTGATAAGTAGTTAAGTGGAATGTGCAGTCTTTACTGCGAATTAGCAGTGAATGTGATGTTTTACTGCTAAGTAGCTGTGAACACAGCATTTGAAATCATATATTTACTGATGCTTACCCAATAGTTTGGTTAAGTCTTTAGTAGTAAACACAGCAGTAAAACATTACAGCATTTGATGGATGTGTGTGCTGGTGATTATTCCTTCTTTCCCTTCTCAATTCTAATTAGTTAAGTCATTTGAGTTAGCTTTTAGTTTTCCAGTTCTCCTCCTGGATAGGATGTTATCATTCTCTGTTTTTCCTTCACTTGAAACATCCGTTTTTTATATATAAGCACATGTTCTGTTAATTATTCTAGGTCTGTCATGGATCATGTAGAGTTGCAAAATAAACGTAAGATGGATATTATTATAAAGTCAGCAGTTGCAGCGGCTTATGGCCGCCGCTGTTGTGGTTATGGACTACATTCTCAGACACCCGGTAGATGTTATAGACAAAGACGCTCTACGTAATATCTTATTAAAACGATTATATGATAGACATAAGGTTAACTGTTTTAGCTATTTACGCATGGGTAAAGTACCTTTCAATGAGCTTTGTGATATTCTCCGCTCAAAAGGTTATGTTTGCGATACACAATCTGTATCCAGTAAAGAATCTGTAGCATTATTTCTATGCATTTTGGCACATACCGTGAAGTTTCGCGATGTTGGTGGCACTTTTATCCGCTCGACCGATACAATTAGCAGACACTTCAACATTGTGATGCAAGCGGTTTTAAGACTCTCAAATGATTATATCAGATTGCCTGAATCCAGACAACAACACAAATCTAGATGGTTTGCAGATAGTATTGGTGCGTTAGACGGTACACATGTTGAAGTGACTGTTCCTATTGAAGATCAAGGCAGATATCGTAACCGTAAACAGGCAATCACAACAAATGTACTCGGTGTATGTGATAGTAACATGAAATTCTTATACGTATTACCTAGCTGGGAGGGTTCAACATCTGACTCAAGAGTATTACGAGATGCATTGGAGCGACAAGAACGCTTTGAAGTGCCCAATGGTAAAAAACTCATTTTATATTAAATGTCTATGAATATCAAATGTATATTAATTACTTTCTCCAAGTATATTAATTACTCATTTTATTGTATAGGCAAGTACTACCTTGTCGATGCTCGATACACTAATGGTCAAGGATTTCTTGCCTCATATCGGTCGACAAGTTATCACATAAAAGAGTGGTCCAATCAGGGTAATAAACCAACAAATTATAAGAAACTATTCAACTTACGTCATGCTAAAGAAAGAAATGTAATAGAAAGAACTTTTGGGTTGTTGAAGAAACGATGGCTATTCTACGCCAACCATCATTTTTCAATATTAAAGTGCAGGTATGACTTGCCTCACTCATTAAAATTTTATTAGTCAATACAATATCTAATTCCATAATTTTTAGCAGGTGCAGGTCATAAATGTTTGCTACATATTACATAATTTTCTAGTGGAGAAGAGATTACAGACCGATGCACAAATGTTGGACGAGGTTGACTCTGAGATATTAGCGCAAGACGTATCAGAAGTGTTCTATGATTACGTTGACGTGGTTAGCCCAATCCAAGTCACACAAGAATGGACAAATTTTAGAGACACTCTAGCTATAAATATGTAAAATGAATATCAAAATATGCTTTAATATTCTTGTGTATAATGTCAGCTACAATTCTATCCGATGATGTTTGTGTGCTATTAATGTCAGCTACTTTATACTATCTTTTTTAGTCTTATCAAATTTTATTTAACTTTCAAGAGTGGAAGGAGAAGGAAGCAGTAGAAGGAGGAGAAAGCGAGCGGTAGGAGCGGATGCCGTAGCGGTGGCCATAGAGAAATTGGCCGACTCTGTAGAAAAAGCAGCGGGGACTAAGACTGCTAGCAATGTTGATGACATATATGGCGCACTGACTCAGATGACTGATTTACACGATCGTAATTTTTACTCGGGGCGATCGATATACTGTGTGATGATAGTGTCAAACATGACATATTCATGAGGCTACCCGAAAACTTGAAGGGCACATGGCTGCGAATGCAGTTTGATCGCTAGATTGGTGTCTTTTCATATGATATTTCTGTATTTTTATTTATGGACAATTGTTATGTTGTAGAGAACTTATTTATAATTTTGAACTTCAATTTTAAAAAAAAACAATTTTAAAATTTTCAATTCCAGAAAGCCAATTCTATCGTGCAGCCGAACAACTTACAGATATCAATTCTAATTCTGTTCACTGAATTCCATTATGCAACGGAACAGCAGAATTGGTTTTCTGCACAAAACCAATTCATACAGATATTGATTTTCTGACCAAAGTCATTTCCAGATAACCATTACCTGCGCGCTGAACGGACCCTAATTAATATTTAAATTTAATATTTAACAAGTTATAATAGCACCCCATTTTTACCGGCAATCGTCGCAAGTCCCTCCGCCGCCGCCCCATCTCCGCCACTATCCCCACTGACTGCAGGTCGTCGACGGTCCCCGACTCCGTCCCAAATCTCCTACGCCCCTTAGGCCCTGAAGAGTCGCGCGGATGTCCTCATGGAGGCTTTGGAGCGTGAGGGCGTGATCGACGTGTTTTCCTACCACGGTGGCGCCTCCATGGAGATCCACCCGGCACTGACCCGCTCCCACTCCCTAAATAACCACCTCTGCCACAAGCAGGGAGGGATTTTTGCAGCAGAGGGCAACGCGCGCTCCACCAGCCGACGGGCATATGCATCGCCACCTCCGTCCCCGACGCCACCAACCTCGCCAACGGCCTTGTCGACGCCCTCCTTGACTCCAGATCCCTCGTGGCCATAATTGGCCAAGTGCCCTGCCGCATGATCGGCACCAACGCCTCCCAGGAAACCCTGCTCGTCGAGGTCACACGTTCCATCACCAAGCACAACTACCTCGTCCTTGACGCTGACATCCCCCGCATTATGAAGGAAGCCATCTTCCTAACCACCTCGGGCCACCCCAGCCCGGTTCTCATCGACATACCCAAAGACATCCAGCAACATCTCATCATCCAGAAATGGGACGCCCCAGTCTGCCTCCACGGCTACACCTCTCACGTCTACCTAAACCCCCTCTAGTGAGCTCTACCGTTTCGCAGACTTGACCGGGATCCCCGTTGCCAATACACTGATGGGTCTGGGCATCTACCCCACCGCCGACGATCTCTCCCTCAAAAAACTCGGAACGCACGGTAGGGGACGGCTGTAAAAATGATATGTTATTATTACTGTCAAATATTAAATTTAAATATTATGGGGTGCTATCAGCAGCACGAGGGGTGCTATGAACATTGCTCTTCTTTTATTAAACCATTCTACATTCTTCTACTCTCAACACTTCTATTTTTTTGCACGTCTTTCGTGAAATTCTTTGATTATTATGTTTTTTTTACTAAAGCCATAGAACCAGCCAATTGATGCTGGTGGAGAGGCCTAAGAACTTGTAAAGTGCACAAGACAATTTGAGATAACTAAAGTGAGACTAATTTAAGTAACACATAGCGGGACAAATAAACCAACACACGCAAGCTACACCGGGGTTAATCCATAGCACACATGGCCACATCGGGATAATTCCAGCATGCCCCTCATGTGGACAGCCACGTGTACACTAGGGATGTGATAAAAATAAGAAGAGAAAAGCACTCAAGAAAGACAAAGATAAAGGATTATAATAAAAACTTCAGAAACATGTTCTCGTCAACCCTTACAACAAAATCCTTATAAGATAATACATATATAATTAAGGAGTAGCCTCTCACATTAATTATAATAAAACCATAAAATGATGTAGTGATATTTATTCTGCTACACTAGAGGAGGGTGGAGAATGTAAAGAGGAGGAGAAATTCCAAGGGTTAAATCTTGAACCAGGCCTAGGGTTAGAAATCTATTACCAAAAGATGTCCAGAAATCTTACAAGCTTCAACATAAATAGTACTCACATGAGAGGGACAAAACCAATAATTAAAAGTGTTGAGAATAGTTCCGCATCGGGAAATTAACATAAATTTATGCACTTAAGATTGATCTCGAGTATCTCCATCTCCAACCAGTTGATTTTAGGTTAGATGCTTGAATTCTAATATGGCATCAGAGCAGGCTAGGCCTAACGGCCAATTCCATGTCACCCAACAACAACAAACAACAACACTCAAGCCTTTATCCCACTATAGTGGGGTCGGCATATGGATCCTTTGTCGCCATTGTGCCCTATTTTAGTCATATCTCACTAATGCCTAAGTACATCATGTCTTTCCTTATAGTCTCATTCCAAGTCTTTATTGGTCTACCCCTCCCCGGTTTAACATGCCTAGTGACTAAACTCTCACAACGCCTAACAGGTGCCACTAATAATCTCACTAATTCCATGTCACCCAATTAAAATAATAATAATCCACATGTCAGACACCTAAAAGCCTACACATAAGGTGGCATGTTGAGAACAGTTCCACATCAGAAAACTAACATAGTCTTAATTTTGATCACAAACCTCTCCAACTCCAACAAATTAATTTTAGGTTGGATGCTTGAATTCTAACAAAAAAATAGATTTTTAAAATGCTTATAAAAATGCTAACCTCCACCAATGTTTTAAATGTCTACCGACACGTTTTTTAGGGCAATACAACATTTTTTTCTAAAAAAAACTGATTGTCTTTTAATAAAATGTAGGCCGATATATTCGATTTTTTCTGATATATCATCAGGTACGACTTTTGAACATATCCTCCGCTATTTTATTTAATGTTAGCAGACTAGCGGTAAATATTTAAATCACACACACACACACACACATATATATATAGATAGTGAGGGAGAGTTATTAAGAATTACTCTAGAGAGGGTGAAAAGAGATTTAAATATTTTAACACCACAATCACTCACAATACATGTTACCGTTATCAAAATATAAGCAGCAGAAGAAAATATAAGCACATAAATAATAAAGAAATATGCAAAAAAAAGACAGAAATTTTATAGAGGTTCCCCACAATTTTGGGCACGTCCTCTCTTCTACCCCTTGGTAAGTATTCGACTAAACAGTGATGAGTATTTTGATAAGGAGACTCTTAGAACCAACACACTGAAATTTTTGATAAGAAGATTCACAAAACCAATCTGAATCTTTTGATAAGGGGATTCTCAGGACAAACTGAATCCTTTGATGAGGGGATACTCAGGAGCAACTGAGTCTTTTGCTAAGGAGACTCTTAGAACCAACTGAATCCTTTAATGAGGGATTCTCAAAACTCTTTCTTAATGGTGTACTAGAATCTTTTCCATAATATGATCCTTCTTCAACAAAGCTCTGAAAGGATCTTGAAATATAAAGCAAGCCAATTCCTCTTCAGAGAGGTGAGGATTCAATAGAGAGAAGTTGAATTGAATCTGTGAGAAATCCTGAAGATGAAGATGAACCTCTGAGAGAAGGAGAGACTAAGATCTGAGAGAGAGATCTTGTCAGCTTGGGTTCTTGGAGAGATCTTCTAGAGAAAGAAGAAGAGAACTTTAAATGGTTGAGAGAAGAGATAATTAGCCGATAGAAGTAGAGTTCGTCATTTTGTTTTGAAATCTTCATAAATATGTTTACGACTGCTGCAGAATGGAAACTTTCTTGATCTAGATCAATCACAATAATTACCTTCTTGAAACGGATCACTAACGGCTTTAATCGAATCTTAATCAGGGTCTTGATCTGCCCGGGAACCATTTATAGGAGACTGTAGAGATTTCGACGTAAGGTCACTTAAGCGTCGAATACTATTCGACGAAGCCAATTCCTCTTCAGAGAGGTGAGGATTCAATAGAGAGAAGTTGAATCGAATCTGTGAGGAATCCTTAAGATGAAGATGAACCTCTGAGAGAAGGAGAGACTAAGATCTGAGAGAGAGATCTTGTCGGCTTGGGTTCTTGGAGAGATCTTCTAGAGAAAGAAGAAGAGAACTTTAAATGGTTGAGAGAAGAGATAATTAGCCGATAGAAGTAGAGTTCTTCATTTTGTTTTGAAATCTTCATAAATATGTATACGACTGCTGCAGAATGGAAACTTTCTTGATCTAGATCAATCACAATAATTACCTTCTTAAAACGGATCACTAACGGCTTTAAACGAATCTTAATCAGGGTCTTGATCTTCCCGGGAACCATTTATAGGAGATTGTAGAGAATTCGACGTAAGGTCACTTAAGCGTCGAATACTATTCGACGTACGTTGAAATGCTGAGAAGGAAGAATTCAACGTAAGCTGAATAGTCAAGCTCTGAGCAGACTTTCCTTAAGGAGATTTCGACGTAAGGCGGAGGCCTAAGCTTGGACGTGCATCGATTACTTCTTGACACATGAAGTTAACTTCTCAACGTACATTGAATACTTCTCGGCGCACAGAAGTTTAAATTAGTTACTTATGATTACTTTCCAAGTCTTTGCCATCCTGGATCTGATTACATCACATACCAATATAGACTTATTGGCTTACTATATATACTTAAACAATTTTTTAGATCACTTAATTAATCTGTTATATCAAATCACAAGAGTTTTTCCCAACAATCTTCAACTATTTGATATAGCAGATTTTACAAGAGGTTAAGTGATTTAACAAAGAAAAATATGAGGTTCTAGATAGATACAGAAACAAACACAGAGAGAAATAGACAAAACATCTATTCAAAGCTCCAATTTATTCCTTACATAATATGTCATTTTGAACTTTTACAATAGAAAGAAAAATAAATACAACAAGAAAAGAGAAGAAGAGTCCTTCAATGTTTGTCAAGGAAAGAGACGAGGGCAGAGATTAGCTTATCTTGAATCAGCTTTACACCCTCAGTAATTCTAGAGTAACCCTATGTGGATGAGTTTCCTGTCTCTAGATAATTGAAAAGGCTTTCTCAGATTTTCATCAATCTGAGAATAAACATTACTGACAGAGAGACCTTTGACCATTATTCTTGCACACATTTCATTAATTACTTCATTCAATTTTCCTATATTCTTCTAGAAACTGGAGGTTCAGAAGCTCAAGGAACTGAGGGCACAACTGGTTGAACATACACAATAGGAGAGAAAGAGGATCTAACAAACATAACAGACTCTATCTTGGCAGGCTGATCATCTGTCTTGCTATCTTTCTTTTTCTTGACATAAGGGATGTGAACATCAGAAGAAAATCTTAATCCTCTCTTGCCCAGCCTCTCAGTGGCTTTTACAGTAAAAGCACCAAGATTTTTAGCTTTGTAAGCTTCAGCATCAAACAACTGTTTGCTTGGAAGAACTTCATCTTCCTTGAAAATATCTTAATTAGTCTTTCCTTCTTTAAGTTTAGAAATGAATGATTCCATTTTATCAGAAATGGACTTTTGTGCAGCCTCATATTATGCCTTATCTTTTGCAGCAATTTCTTCTTGAACTCTGATAGATTATGGATCATTAACTGCAGATGACCAATTATCAATGAGACTTTCCTTAAGAAGAATGTGAGGGGCATTGTAAGATTTCATCTTCTTATAGATTTTTCCCTCAGCCATAGTATATTTTTCCCAGATTGGTCTGTTGTCTAAACGACCTCTCCCATTTTTTATCTGCCATAAGAAGCTCTTGGAAGAAAAGAGATAGGCATGGCTGGAGAAATAGCTTTTGAAGGAAAAGCTTGAGAGGGCACTGGTGGAGGTATGTTTGTGGAGATATCTAAAGAAATAGCTTTGTTTCGAGCAGCATCAGTATACCCAGCATCATCTGAAGGGGTGTCAGGAAGAGGAGATTCTGCCCAACGAAAATGAGGAAAAGCTTCCCCAAAAGTATCATAAACTTGTGACAAAAGAGTCTCCTGGATGGTTGACTCAGACTCCCCCTGAACAGATGGCTCCCCCCGAACAGATGGCTCCCCCTGAATGGTTGGCTCCCTCTGAGAAAGAGGATCCAAGGACTTGTCAGTTTCAACCAAGTTCAATACAAAGTTTATCCATTCAGAGGTACACAGCTTCAACAGACCATCATCATCACCAAACTCATCCATCAAAATTTCTTTCCCAGTATCTTCAGTTACAAGTTTAGTCATCTTAACATCATTCAACCTAATCATCATTCACAGCAACATCAACACCAAACTCTTTCATAACTATAGCATTCCCAGCAATTTTGTCTGGGTCAAAATCTTCATGAGATTCAGAAGAAAAAATAACATTCCCAGTAATTATATGGGCCAAAGTCCTCGTGAAATTTAGAAGAAACAATTAACATTCTCCGCAGGCTCAGCCAAATTATCCATTGGCATAGAAATACCATGCTCAGACTCAGCAACATGAACATCCAAGTTTAGTCATCTTAAAAATTATCTTCTTTTATATGCTCTGCAATTTTGCAATTTTACAAAGTAATCAATTTCTCGTTTGTAAACGTCTTGCAGAATTGGCAGTTCTTTATCATAATTACTGACATTTCTTGAAATTAGCAGAATATAGAAATAATAAATTCCTTTCTTAAATATTGTGCAACGGCTATATTCTGTAGAGAATATATCATTTATTGCTCATTGGTTTGTGCGCAAGATAGACGGCGTGCACATTTCCTGAATATTCATTTCCAAGAATGTCTGCATATTAAATGTTGATCTGCAACTTGTCAAGACGATGTTTCTCCTTCAAGACGATATTGTCTTGATCAGTGTACAAAACAGATATACTTTACGACGATATCGTCGTCATTCTTCCTTCTTCACGACTCAACTTGATATCTCAACGGTCTTACTTCTTCTGGACGACATCGTCGAGATGTTGCTTTGAATAAGACTTAGAGTTGTTCTTCAAGCTGACTGTCTTCGTTCAGGACGACATCGTCTTGATCTTCTAGACGACGTCGTCGAGATGTTGACTTAGACTTATTCTTTAGGCTGACTGTCTTACTTAAGACGATATCGTTTTGATCCTCTAGACGACATGAGGTCTTCAAGCCGATGTTTGTTCTTCATGACTTAATGAGTCAAGTCACTTAGCCTTCAAGGTTATACTTCTTCTTCAAAATGATGTCGTCGTTATCTGAACTTAACTTTATCCACGACAAGTTTTCTTTAAGACGATGTCGTCGACATCTGAACTTAGCTTTATCCACGACAAGCTTTCTTCAAGACGATGTCGTCGACATCTGAACTTAGCTTTATCCACGACAAGCAACCTTCAAGACGATGTGTCTTCATCAAGACGATATCGTCGAAACTATTTCGACGATTTGATACTTTTCTCCACGATTCTTCTGTTGAGTCTTGAGACGATATTTTACTTTGTTTATTTTCATTACTTGTATCATCTATATACTGGTAATATAGCTTTGATGTATCTGTCATATCATGAACTTAAACACAATATCAAACACAACTTAGTTTATCTATACTTGTGTTCCTTCTTCAAATCTAGAGTCATTGAAGGCACAATACCCAACAATCTCCCCCTATTTGAAGAAGCCAGAACTTATAAGTAGAGATATGTCTTACTAACAAATATAATGATTGACAATAAGTTAGGCAATTGATCACTGCATATATTAATTAATGACAGTCCAATACATTAACAATATATATCAGATACAAAAATATAAAGCATAGAAGTGTGCAAGTGATTTCTAGAATCCTTCTTCTTTTCAATTCTCTTGAACATCTTTGCCTTTTCCGGATGATCCCGCCTTCTTTGATTGCTCAGCTTCAGCTTGTTTCTGCTTTTGTCTTTCAAAATAATTATAGGGCTTGGGGTGATATCTGAGGGGTGCATGTGCAGACACTGATGTATCTCTCATTTTGATCTTGTTCCAACAATCCCTTCTACCAGCCTCACACATTTCATATTTTTGTCATTCTTCTGAGCTGTAGAAGGTGCCCTTATCATGCTTTTCTTGTTGAAACAGGTTCCAGCTGTTAAGAATGATATCTCTAGAGCAAGGGCTCCATTCTTCAAAGTTTGAATTTCTTTTTATCTTTTTCATTCTCCTCCTTTTAGCTTCTTGCTCTTCAGGGTCAACAGAGTGTCTTTTACTTTTCCTGATTTGCTTAGTTCCACTTGCAGACTTATCAACAAAATACTCTGGATAGCTCTCAGGCTCTTGATACTGTTCTTCAGGGGATTCAGGCATTGCACTTTGAGGAGGTTCTGCAGGGAGATTGCCTTCAGGAATTGGATGTTGATAGGCAATCCCATAGTCAATAAGGTCAAGCTCCATGGAGAACCTGGCTTCATTTGCTAGCCACATGGCATGGTTGCTTGACATTATCTCCCCCTTTTTTGCTTCTGAAAATATTTCTTTAGAGATAAATGCCTGAAAAGCTTGAAGTTGTCTGGCCAGGAGGTTATTCAGATTGCCAATGGCATCCATGAGAGTTCCCTGAGATGCCCTAACAGTTTGATGGAAAGAATTTGACAGATGATCTTGGGTTACTTAAAACTGATGTAGCAATGTTTCCCCTACATTGTCCACAAGCTACTGAGTTACTTGAGCAGAGGAGGATATTCTTTGAAGGACAGTGTTGATGGCATCTTCAAAATCATTGAAAGTCACATCTTGGTTCTGGATGATGGACTACTGATTGTCTCTTAGGGTAGACAATCTATCAAGCACAATATTTAGTTGTTGTTCAATTAGATGGGTAGCTTGATTTATATTGGCTATTTCAGTCCCAGTATTTGCCACAGCATTTGCAGCAGTCTGATATACATTGGAGTTTTGATGGTTTATGTGATTGATATCTTCTTGGAGGGCATCTATCCTGGCAGAGAGATCATTTCTGCAGCCTTTGACAGCCTGATTTACATAGGCTTCAAATTGTTCTCTTTGTCTGTTCAACAGGCCTTCCATGTGGGACATGAAATCAGGTAATGAAACTGTGGGAGTTGTGCTGGGTAGAGGATGTGGGTCAGCTTCTATTATTAGAGGTGAAGGCAGCATTGTTGAATGACCTGTATGCTCCCCCTCCATTGGTGCAGGGGTTTCTGAGTGGTGCTCATGTTCTTCTCCTTCTGAGAATGTATGTATGTCATTATTGACAAAATCATTTAGGGACCAGTCAGATTGATCATGTTCTTCAACATCTGCATGACTACTTGGTTCTCTTTCAGGCAGCTCCAGATGAGCTGGATCCACTTCCTCTTGAGGTGTGGGAGAACTATCAATTCTAGGGGTTTCTTCTCTCACAGGCTCCCCCTCAACAGGATTCAGGGGTTCTTGAGCAACTTGAGGTATTGTGGCAGGGGACTTTGAGCCTTGAGCAGGAGGTTCACCTGCATCTTTCTTTGTGAACCTCTTCTCCCATCTGCTCATTGTCTTGACATCTATCCTTTTAAGATAGTGGAGAGGGATTGATTCTGAAATTTTAAGGAGATGAGTGATGGTATTCGTGAGATATAAAGATAGAATTCTTCCAACTTTTGGAGAATTGATGTTTTCTGTAATCATGTCGAACATTAATTTTCCCCAATCAGTCTTTTTGTTTAAAATTACTCTGACCATTATCTCAAACATTCCTTTTGAGACTCGATCATGCGAGCCTGTCTTACAAAGCAGTACCTTTCCAATGATGTATGTAAGTAGTTTGTCTTGCATGTTCATCTGCATTCTCTGCAAGTTGCCATAGGGTTGGGTTTCAAAACCGCATCATTTCAATCCTTCGTAGACATCTGCATCTGTGACTTCTTCTTCTGGTTCATCCTTTTCAAAGGCAGTAAGTTGTAGAATTTTGGATATACTTTCAGCAGTCATTTGAATGTGTTGCCCAGCCACAACGGTGCGAATTTCCCTTTCTGATTTGTGAAATTCGGCGTTTTCAAAAAATGCTGAGACGGCGGAATGGTAGATACGGGTTGGCTCTGTGAGGAGCAGTGTTGTAGATGTCGGCCGACATGTCGGACATGTCGGCCGATATAAAGGTTTTGGGGATAAAACGCAACGACATCGATATTTTAAATAAAAATGTCATTTTTGAAAATATCGCCCGATATATCGATTTAACCCGATATATCTGGCGATATTTCGCGACCGATATATCGTTTCGTGCATCTCTTTAAGTCTAGCGTCGATGACTTTCTCATCTCGCTCTCATTTGGTGATCTTTATGCCGTTTATTGCAGTCGACATCTCTTTGTTATGTAATTTACAAATATACATTATATCTATATGTGTTTATTTTGTGGTTTATAAACATAAATTATGTATACAATTATACATATTTATAAAAATTGTGTATATATATGAATAAATTTATTTAAATATTAAAATCCGATATTAGAAAATATCTCTGATATATCTCCCGCAATCCGACATCCGACATTTCAAACTCAAACCGACATGATTCCGACATCCGACATCTACAACATTGGTGAGGAGGTATTCTAACTCGGATGCGTGTAGCAGGGTTATGACCATATCCAGGTCCTCTTCAGTCTTCTCAAAGACACCATTCAGAAGTTCTCCTTTGGAATGGATTTTCTCATCGTTCTTCTTCGGTGCCATTCCGTTAGCAGAGAGTTATCGGAAGGAAGAAGATGAAGGAAGGATTCTAGGGTTTCGTGTGGGCGTGATTTCTATGCTTACACAATGTCTAATATATAGAGTAATGCATCGGGAAGACAAAAAGGCGTGTACCTATTCAAATCCTCTTGTATCGTGTTGAGAATCCCGTAATTGCGGCGCAATAATGACAGTGTCGGGTCCTGTGATGTTATTGTGTCGGTGTGGATTGAGCTTTGTTTTCGAGTGTGTCGTCGAGATGTCTTTGCTCTTGTCATCGAGATATGGATGTTGTCGTCAAGACTTCATCAATGTCGTCGTTATCAATTACGACAATATTCTTTGTGATGTTGTTTTTTCTCTAGAAAACTTTAAGTTATGCTTCATGGTGTTCCTGTCTTAAAAAAACTAAGATGATCATAACATTTTAGGGTGGACCTTGTGTGAGATCCAGCCCATTATCAGAACATTTCACACTTATTAAAGGAGGATATCATAGATTCAACATGCCCAATTTTAAGAACTTAACATGCCCAATTCAATTTTGAATTGATTGAACTTAGACTCATCAAGGGGTTTAGTGAAAATGTCAGTTATCTGTCTCTTAGTATTAACATACTCAAGGCAGATGTCCTCATTTTCAACATGCTCCCTAATGAAATGACTCTAATTTCAATATGCTTTGTTCTACTATGTGTCATAGGATTTTTGGCAATGGAAATAGCACTTGAGGAATCACAAAAAAGAGGTGTTCTCTTGATGTGCAAATTGTAATCCTCTTATTGGTGTTGAATCCACAGGAGCTGTGCACAGTAACTGCCAGCTGAAATGTATTCTGATTCAGCTGTGGAGATAGCAATGTTGTTTTGTTTTTTACAACTCCATGACACAAACCTTCTCCCCAGGAACTGACAAGTTCCTGAAGTGCTTTTTCTGTCCTATTTGCGCCCAGCAAAGTCTACATCAGAATATCCACATAGCTCAAAGTCATTTGACTTAGGATACCAGAGCCCCAGATTTGGAGTACCCTTCAGATATCTCAGAATTCTTTTCACAGCTGAGTAATAAGATTCTTTGGAGTTCACTTGATATCTTACACAGACACATGTAACAAACATGATGTCTGGCCTACTAGAAGTGAGGTAGAGCAATCAGCCAATTATGCTTCTATACATGGACTCATTATAGGATTTCCCCTTTTCATCTTTGTCTAGAGACCCAGTTGAACCCATAGGAATTCTCATAGGGGTAGAGTTCTCCATACCAAATTTATTTATGATATTCAAGGTAAATTTGGTCTGAGAAATGAAGATTCCTTCCTCAGATTGCTTTACTTGGAGACCTAAGAAATACTTAAGCTCTCTCATACTGCTCATTTCAAATTTACTTTGCATAAGTTTAGCAAACTTTTTGCAAAGACTCTCATATGTTGATCCAAATATAATATCATCAACATATATTTGGACCAAAAGGATCTGGCCTTCAACTCTCTCAAGAAAAGAGTCTTATCTATTTTCCCTCTTGAGAACTTATTTTCAAGGAGAAAGGTAGACAGTGTCTCATACCAAGCCCTTGGTGCTTGCTTCAGCCCATACAAGGCTTTCTTGAGGAAATACACATGATCAGCAAACGTTGGAGAGATAAAACATGGTTGTTGAGCTACATAGACTTCCTCCTTTAGATTTCCATTTAGGAATGTTGATTTGATATCCATTTGATAGACTTTGAACCCCTTGTATGCAGCATAGGCTAGAAAGAGTCTGATGGCCTCCCGTCTAGCAACAGGTGCAAATGTTTGATCAAAGTCTATGTCTTCCTCCTGTCTGTGTCCTTGAGCTACCAGCCTTGCCTTGTTCTTTGCAATCAATTCAGCTTCATTCATCTTATTTCTGTAGACCCACTTTGTCCTAATGATATTATGCCCTTGTGGCCTTGGGACAAGTTTCCATACCTTGCACCTTTTGAATTGATTTAGCTCTTCTTGCATGGCCATAACCCAGAATTGGTCTTGATTGGCCTCCTCAAATTTCTTGGGCTCTAGTTGTGATAGAAAACTGAGGTGCAAGTTTTCATTTAGAGCACTTCTCCTTGTTCTAACTTCATAAGAGAGCTCACCAATGATTTGATTTGTTGGATGACTTCTAAGATGCCTCATGGTTGTAGGCATCACTCTTGGTGGTTCTCTTGTTTCAGTAATTTCTTCATCTCCTAGTTCATGGTTCTCATTTAGGGGATTTGGCTCTTCAGTAGATTCTTATACTGATTCTGGAATAGAGTCCATTGTAGAGGACTGATTCTTCTCAACTGATTCTTTTTCTCTGATTTTGAGGTTCTCTAATCTTTCTTCAATTCCTGCATTGGATGAACTAGAAGAAGGATTATGCAGCATGTTGCTCTCATCAAAAATAATATGAACAGATTCCTCAATTGTAAGAGCATTCTTATTGAAGACTCTGTAGGCCTTTTTATGCTTGTTATATCCTACAAAGACACCTTCATAGCTCTTTTCAGAGAATTTGGTAAATAGTGCTTATTGTTTTTCAGCACATAGCATTTACTCCCAAAGATTTTGAAGTAAGCTAGTGCTGGCTTCTTACCCTTAATTAGCTCATAAGGAGTCTTACTATGGTTCTTATTAATGAGTGCTTTATTTTGCACATGACATGCACTGTTGACTGCCTCAGCCCACAGGTATTCTGGAAGTGAGGAGTCACTTAGCATGGTCCTCCCAGCTTCAATAAGTGTTTTATTTTTCCTCTCATCCACCACATTTTGTTGGGGAGTTCTGAGAGAAGAAAACTCTTGTAGGATACCTTCTTCTTCACAGAATTTGGTCATTGACCCAGACTGAAATTCAGTTCCATGATCACTTCTGATTTTGACCACAGAGCTGTTTACTTCATTCTGAATTTGTTTGACAAAATTCTTGAATGTACTTACGGTATCAGACTTGTGTTTCAAAAAGAACACTCAAGCAAATCTAGAATGATCATCAACAATAACCAGTGTATAAGTCATTCCTCCTAGGTTGTGCACTGTCATAGAACCAAATAAGTCCATGTGCAGTAGGTATAAACACCTAATGGATTCTGTCTTGTATGCTTCTAAATGAAGTTCTTGTTTGCTTGCCCATTTGACATGCATGACAAGGACTCATCTCTAAGCAATCCAGATTAGGTGCATCTCTTACCAAGTTCTCTGTCATTAATTTCTTGAGAGACTTGTAGTTAATGTGGGCTAATCACTTATGTCACTTTACACAAGCAAACACTCCATCATTTGCTACAAGACATACAGGCTCATTTTTCCTAATGTAAATGAAATTTAGATAGTAAATATTTCCACTCCTAGTGCCTGTTAGAATGGATTCATTCTCACAATTCTTAATCATGCACTTATCCTTGTGGAAAGTATCCCAAGTCACATAGCTGACTTATGCTTATAATGTTATGTTGTAACCCTTCCACATAAGCTACTCTTGTGATAGTGATACTGTCATTTGTGATCTTACCATAGCCCTTGACTACACCTCTGTCAGATCCTCCAAATTTAATTTTGGGTCCATCTTCTACAGGTGCAAACTCCTTCACTAGGCTTCTTGTACCAGTCATATGCCTGGAACATCCGCTATCCAAGTACCACACAGGAGTCTTGGTGGTTTTTGGACATACCTGCAAAACAACTATACTTCCTTAGGAACCCAGTCTCTCTTGGGTCCTAGGTGCTTGTTAGATGATGAGTTTGCAAACTGCCTTTTTGTTGTCATGTGAGAATGATTCTTGACAGTTGAGTTGAACCAACAGTCTAAGGCAAAATGTCATACTTTTCCACAACACCAGCATTCAAATTTATTGTATCTAGATTTTCTTGTGGTGTTTGGTCTGACTGGATTATGCTGTTGTTCAACAGCTAACCTTCCCTTCTTGGAGGCAGAAGGGTTTTCTCCAACTTGACAACTTTTGCAGGCTTTTACTGGAGGATTATTTTGGGGTGCAGATAGTGCACTCTTCCCAAGGAGAGTTTGTCTCTTGCTTAGCCAGGTAGAAGGCAGCTTACTACTGCTGTCTAACTGCTGGCTTTCTTTGCATCCATAGATGCAACTGTGATCATATGAATTTGTGGGTATGAACACTTTTCTAAAGACAGTCATTCCTTGGGTAGATTTCCCGTGGTTTTCACCTGGAGTGTAGCCCAAACCTTGCTTATTTGTTTGTGAAAAGCTACCAATCAAGGGAAGAACTATTTGTGGCTTGGAATAACTAGCCACAATTTTCTTTTCTTTTAAGACCATATCCTTCATCTCTTTAATTCTAAAATTCTTCTCTATGTAGTCAGTGTCAACTTCTTCTTCTGTTGAAGAGGAGCTGGCATTTGAATCTGTGTCAGAGAGGGTAGGAGATGCTTTAGGAATTACCTGTTTGTGATGAATTTTATTACAACATTCTTCATCTGTGAGAGTCATGACTGATATGTGGCTATCTGATTCTGATGAGGAGCAATCAGTGTCACTATCACTGAGTGTCTTCACTTTCTTTGTCACAAAGCTCTTCTCTGACTTCTTGTTCTTTGAGTGTTTTCTTTCTTCACTCTTCTCTTGTCTTTTGGATGGACATTCAACAATGACATGTACAGGCTTGTTGCAGCTGTAACAAATAATGTTAGAAGAATTGTGTTTACTAGTTTTGGAATCATACCTGTCTGATCTGTGTTTTCTTCTGGGCTTGTCTTCTCTCCTGGAGCTAGAGGGTGAAGCTTCATATCTTCTGTTCCCTCTTTTTCTGTTTCTCAACAATTTCTTAAACTGCCTGGTGAACAGTGAGAGATCTTCATCAGAGAGTTCTGAGGTGGAGTTGTTTGAGGTCTCTTCCTCTGAAATATAGACATGCTCCACTGTCTTGTGCTTTCTGGAGGCTTCAGCTTTGAAGGTCACTGTCTTTTCTCTGGTGTAAGCCTTGGAGTTTTCCTCCTCAGCCTTTCTGATATTTAGCTGCAGCTCATATGATAAGAGCATGCCATACAGCTCCATTGCTCCCAGATTGCCAACTTCTCTTATTGCACACAGCTTTATATCACATTCTTCATTCAGGGATCTTAGGAACTTATCATTTAGTTCATAGTTTGTGAACTCTCTTTCATAAGTTCTGAGTCCATTGACAATCCTAAAGAACTTCTCATAGCAGGTAGCTATGTCATCCTTCTTATCTTGCCTGAAGGATTCATGCTCCTGATTCAGGGGGGATTTCCTATCATCCTTGACTTCCTCAGTTCCTTCCATGTAGACAACTAAGGACTCCCACATCTCCTTAGCTATTTTGCAATGAATTAGATTTTGAAAGGTTGAATCATCAATTGCATTCACAATGATGTTCTTAGCCCTTTGTCCATAGTGACCAGGGCAACTTCATCTTTGGTGAAATCAGATAATTTCTTAGGTGTGGGAACAACTTTTGGATCCACAGGAATGTTCATGGGAATATAGGGTCCTTCTACTGTCAGATAGATTCTAGGGTTTGAGGCTTCCATGTACAGCCCAATTCTTTGCTTCCGGATGGGGAAGTTCTCCTTGGTGCAGATAGGCAGCTTCATTGAGCTCATCTCCTTATGATGCTCACTATCCATTTGTTTATCATAACCCACTAGATTTGTAGATCTTGTTATAAGTTGTTAAGCCTCTGAACTTAACCTAACTCTGATACCAATTGAAAGATTATGAGTTGTCTATAAACTACACCTAGAAGGGGGTGATTAGGTGTTTTCAATTTCTTTGCTACTTAATAATTTATCTATCACAGCACACAAGCATCACAGAAAACACACAATGATTTATAGTGGTTCCCAACTAAACAATGTGTCTAGAGGTAGTCCATTGTCCCTCTCACCTATCTAGCAGTGTGCTAGACTAGACAACTTCTCCAACTTAGATTTTTTCACTATAATCAAATCTTACAACTCAGGTTCACACAGAACCCTACAAAGCTCAGACTTTACAAGTCCAACAAACTCAGATCTTCAACAAGATCCTACCAAACTCAGGTTCACCAAGAACACTACCAACTCAAATCTATCACTAGATCCTATCAGCTCAGACTCACAAAGAGCCCTACAAAGTAATACAGAAATGTTGTTGTAGAAGAAAAGACTTCAGAAATGAAAGCTTGAATCACAGATCTTCTTTTTCTTCTTGTAACAATAAGCTCAAAGATCTTGTGGATCAATGAACCTTTCTTTAGAATCTTCTGTAGAACTTCACAGCACAGCAGCAATGAAGACTTCTTCTCTTTGTTGATTCTTTTCTTTCTCTCTTCAAGAATATGTGTGAAAATGAAACTTGAGAGAGTACTCAGCAAAGTCGTATCAGTAGATAAAAATTATCTTCTTTTATATGCTCTGCAATTTTGTATAAAACCCCTTATTGATTATTTCATAATCAATTTCTCGTTTGTAAACGTCTTGCAGAATTGGCAGTTCTTTATAATAATTACTGACCTTTCTTGAAACTAGCAGAATATAGAAATAATAAATTTCCTAAATATTCATTTCCAAGAATGTCTGCACATTAAATGTTGATCTGCAACTTGTCAAGACGATGTTTCTCCTTCACGACGATATTGTCTTGATCAGTGTACAAAACAGATATACTTTATGACGATATCGTCGTCATTCTTCCTTCTTCACGACTCAACTTGATATCTCAACGGTCTTACTTCTTCTAGACGACATCGTCGAGATGTTGCTTTGAATAAGACTTAGAGTTGTTCTTCAAGCTGACTGTCTTCGTTCAGGACGACATCGTCTTGATCTTCTAGACGACGTCGTCGAGATGTTGACTTAGACTTATTCTTTAGGCTGACTGCCTTACTTCAAGACGATATCGTTTTGATCCTCTAGACGACATAAGGTCTTCAAGCCGATGTTTGTTCTTCATGACTCTTCCTTCATGACTTAATGAGTCAAGTCACTTAGCCTTCAAGGTTATACTTCTTCTTCAAAACGATGTCGTCGTTATCTGAACTTAACTTTATCTACGACAAGCTTTCTTCAAGACTATGTCATCGACATCTGAACTTAGCTTTATCCACGACAAGCTTTCTTCAAGATGATGTCGTCGACATCTGAACTTAGCTTTATCCACGACAAGCAACCTTCAAGACGATGTGTCTTCATCAAGACGATATCGTCGAAACTATTTCGACGATATGATACTTTTCTCCACGATTCTTCTGTTGAGTCTTGAGACGATATTTTACTTTGTTGATTTTCATTACATGTATCATCTATATACTGGTGATATAGTTTTGATGTATTTGTCATATCATGAACTTAAACACAATATCAAACACAACTTAACTTAAATATACTTATGTTCCTTCTTCAAATCTAGAGTCATTGAAAGCACAATACCCAACACACCAGTTGCCCTCCCATCCGCTCTCCTTCCGACATATCCGTGACAGAGGCTCCACCTGGCGTCTCGCCAGTCTTTCACACGTCGTCACATGATTTTTCTACTCCCCGTCGTTTCTTGGAGTCCCATGACGGCCTATCAGCTCTCTTTATCTTCCGTCTCCTCGCTTCCAACATCTCTCGAGCTCACCGTTATCCCACCCTCACATCTGGTTACTCTCCCACTTTGACCAGACTTCCTATCAGGTTTTCTTCCCACTCATCACTATCCACTTATCGACCTATTCTCCGGCCCCATGGTCATCGTTCAGGATCTGGATGGGTCTCTGGCGTCCGTTTTCATAGCATCTGGCCTCCGACCGAGGCCTTGGCCCACCTGGCGTGCACCTCGCTCGACCTTGAGGATGAGATATTTTGTTAGCGCGACATGGCTTCTCCCCTCGGAAAGTCCCATGTCAGCTCTGCAGCAACCAGCTCGTCGCCACGCCTCCCAGCCTCTGATGCTTCACCAAAACCGCCCACCATAGGAGCCGCCCGAGTCTCCACGTCGTGCTCATGGAATCCTTACCGCCTCGACCTTGAAAAGGTCAATTTTCAAGCCGAGGGTGTTGATACGTATTTGCATTAGGGAACGCGTCTCACACATACGCTCGAACATTCGGCCTCACCATGTGGAAGTCACTCAATGGCTTGTTTCTTTATTGTATTACTTAAGTGTTTTGTCCTGTAGTGGGGGCTCCATCTATATAAGGAGCCCCTTAGGGAGTTATGAGGTATTTTTGAGTCTAAGTCTTTGGGTCTCTCATTGGAGAGGGGAGTGCTTTTGAGGGTCCAGCCTCTGGATGCTTGGCGAGAGCTCATCTCTAGATTGTATCTTTTATTTTATACAGTGCAATTTCAATTCTTGATAGTGTGAGTCTATCATAACATGTGGGGAACACAAGCAGACTCTCATCAAGCGGTATGATCACCGCTCCTCAGTCGATGTCATCAAGATCCATTGTGGTCTACGTCACACCACCACTGTCGGTTGTTATATTGATGAATTCATTAAGCTCGTCATCATGTCCCAGCCTTCCTCCGAATCACTACCTCAGCTACTTCATGCAATGTTGCAGTAGCACATCCGCTCACATATCCGAACTCATCACCATGTGGGCATTCCCAATGTCATAGAGATCGCGTCTGATTTTCAGTCACCTCCTTCCCGTCGCATCATCGCCTCCCAGCCTAGCGGTGGTACTGCCACATTTTGTGTGGCCGTCCTCAATCCTCGCGGTCTCCATCCCGCAGCCTCTGCTTCGGCCGCCTATTCTAGCAACCCCTCTAAAGTCATTCCTTCTGGTGATTGTACCCCAGTCAATACGCGCAATATTATGCCATCGTCGGGCAACATCGATCGATGCAACTCACATCCAGCTTAGGCATCTGTCACCCTTGAATGTCAGCCATCGTCGGGCACACTCGCCAAGACGCACGATATTATGCCTGACGGTCTTCCTTCCGCACGTGCCTCTACCATGTCAGATCATTGCAGTCTCTCGTGCTATCTGCGAGCACAATGACGGTCCGCCGCTCGATGCAGCCTCCACCACAGTGACGCGCTACCGAGAGTTATTCTGGCAGTAAATCAAAGAGTTGGGTGACTACGTCGTGCAAGTCTCGTTCGAGCTTAAGGACAAGCTCGATTTGAAGGATGGAGTTCCCAAATCGTCAGTTATCTATCAGTTATATTATTACGAGTTTTCACGTATTTGAGTTCAAGTTGTATGAGTCGAGTCGTATCAAGCCGAGTCGAGTCTTTAGAGTCTTAATATGTTAGTGTTCCCTTTTATTTAATGTTTAGTACTCATGTCGATGTAGTCCTATATATAGGGACCCTTGGGCAATGTTTTATATTGGATGTCGGCGACATATCGGATTGAGTTTTTAAATGTCGAAAGTCGGAGACATGTTGAGGATATTTTAAAACATCGGATTTCCATGTCTTATAAATAAATTTTTATTTTTATGTATATTAACTATAATTATATCTTATAAAAATAGAAAAATAATATAACAAATAGATAAAAAATGAGTCATTTATATTACAAAATAAAATCGAATAGTATATAAGATAAAATAATATAAACAAATACAAAATGATGCATTGTAAAATATATTTAATAGTATATAATAATTTTATTTTGATAACAATAAGTTTATTGCAAATAAAGAAGATTTAAAATTTTCATATTTTTTGCAATAAATGTATTAAATATTTACATATTTTTTGTACTATGAAATTAAAAAATTGTTAAACAATTATACAAAATTGATTTTAAGAATAAAGCGTTAAAACAATTAAAACAATAAGTCTAATCGATTTAAACATACATAATATAATATTCGTAAGCGATTTAAACATATGTTGCTAGTCTGCTAATATAACATAAAATAAAATAGCGGGCGATATATTTAAAAGTCGTGTCGGACGATATATCGGAAAAAATCGGACACGTCGACGGCCTATATTTTACAAAAGGACAATCTATTTTTTTTTAGAAAAACATATCGTGACATCCCGGAATAAGTTCATGACATCATCACCCGGTCTACCCCGCCCTTTTGCACCTTACACCCCGGTCATTGTTACAAACACCATTTCTGCACCAACATCCACCCACACCCAAACCACCATTCACCAACCGAGTAGCTCGACTTCCGTCTATCCATCGCCACTTCAACCAGGAATACCATGATCTTCATAGCAAGAGGCTCTGACTTCATTACAAGCAATCGTACTCCCAAACTCATTATTGTTTCATGAAGGAGATGTGAGCGATGATAGGGACGAGTCGATGGTAGCGTTTACAGACTGTGAGGCCCTCGACGTTTGGGACACCACCCCGACCACCAACCCAAGCGGGGAGTTCCACAGGCTCGACCTGACATGTCTCTCCATCAATGACTCACGCGACCCCATCCTCCCATACTAACGGGGGAACTTCAGGGTCACACCCTCTAGATTTTATAGATAGTGGGGTGATCCATAATTTTCTCTTCCAAGATCTAGCAACCCAGCCTTAGTTATTAAAGGCTCAAGGCGCATAGGGGTCTTGGAGCCTAGGCTCAAGGCGCAGGCGCGCGCCTGACGAGGGCAAGGCGCGACCGCATCCATTTTAAATAATAAGCATTAACCATCAGTTCATCTTCTTGATCAGATCAATCATTTGTTCTACTCATTAATCATTCATTGCTATCATTTTTATCTCTTAAAATAGAATCAATATGGTTACTTTCATCATATCTAAGTCTCAATGCCCGATTATGTTTCACAAACACTAAATCATGCAAAAACTATTGAGTACTTACATTATTTCTTCTTTTATTTTGAAAAAAAAATTACAACAGAAATCTCACCCACACGCGCCCTTTATGCTCCAAAGGCGCAAAAAGATGCATACCTCTGAGCCTGGTGAGCCTTGAGCTTGAGGCACACCTTTAACAACACAAAACCCGGCAACACCTTTTGATTGAGCCGTCTTCGAGTTTCACTATCATCATAAGGGGCAGACGCAACACTCCCACGAGCAGTGTCTGTCACCACCTTTAGCTCTACTTGGACCCTGTTGCGTTACAACAGATTTTTATGTTCTCCCATGGTCAGTGTTTGTCACCACCTTTAGCTTCGCTTGGTCCATATCACATTACAAGAAATTTCTATGTTCTTCCGCTAAATGGTATTGATGACACCATGGGCATCACATGGCTTCAATCACATGGGGACACCCATATCAACTGGGCCCATCAGACGTTGTCCTTCCTCTAGAAAGGCCACCTACAGACATTCAAGGGTGTTGATTCCCTGCAATCGTCACCTCCATAATCACCCCCCCCCCTAGTTTGACGACAATTTCAAGGGTTCCTACCCCAACCTTGGGTGTCACCTCATGGCCAATGTCCACAACTCCATTTATAGTTTCAGAGGCTTTTTCTTGGTCACAGGGCAACTTTTCCCGTAAGGAATATTGTTACGGAGAAAGGGTATTGGCGTCGACTCACAAGATCTCGAGGTCGCGAAGAGTACTTGGCGGACCCCATTGGTAAATGATGTCATGCAGAGAGACCTCGGTTATCTTCATTTTAGTATTTATATTTCGCATGTTTGTACTTCGGCCTTATTACGATAATACCATTGTATGGGTTTATATATCCTAAACTATCTTCCTCTGAATTTTAACTTGGATGAGTGGAAATTTGAAAGTCTAGGGGGCCAAGAATCATTTTCATGGAATTCTATTTTCATCCCTCTCCTACTTCTTCTTCTTGGAATGGAACCCTAGAAAACCTCACTAGGTAATAGAGTGCATAGAAAGATTTTCATCCATAAATGGACTAATCTGTAGGCACATAATTCTTATATCTTGGATCCCATCAAAATTCTCTTGCAAAAATGCAGGGTAAGGTTTGCCTACATTTCACCCTTGTGGTGGGACCCTCCCCCGGACGCTCGCTGCGTGGGGATGTTTTGTGAACCGGACTACCCTTTTAATGAAATTGAGAACTGCCCCCACATTCCATATAAAAGCAGTAAAAACATAAATTATGCTGACAAGAAACTGTTAAATAACAAAGTTAGCTGCTTAGAGTAGCATACATACGGTGTTTTATAAGCTGTTCTTGTGTCAGACTGTCCAGTCGTTGTTTCAGAGCCTTATTTTCTAAACTCAACATGAGATTCTGCTGATCCACAAAGTCCAATTCAGCTGAAACTTCTAATCCTTCAGCCTATATGGAGAACAAAAAGATTTGCTTTAGGAACTGCTCTGATGAATTCTAAGCATAGAACTGTTCATTTGATTGTTTTTTATTCAGAGGGGGAAAATCAAATTATCACGGTTGTCATATTTGAATCATCAAAAGGCAGAACAGAGCTTGCCTGTAATGTCTGAACACTTCTCTCCAGCTCAGCAATATATTGAAGTTTCCGCACCCGAGAACGTTGAGCAAATTGTCTGTGTACCAAGGAAATATAGATACCTTAATGTTATAAAAGCAGAGTTAATGTACACATTAGACTCATATTTTGCCATAATTAGCAGTGAAGTGAGAAAAGTGTCTCTCGGTATTGACCAAGGCCTCCTCATACCCATGGATTAATAAATGTAATGTAATGAAGTACAAAGAGTATTTAGGACGGCCAAACAGTTTGATGGACTTGAAAATATAAATTACTCATTTTTTAATTATTTATATACAAATTTTTGTTTACTATTATTTCATTATAATCATATTATTACATATTTATTATAATTTATAAGCATACATTGAGCGTACAATTTTATATATGTAAAAAAAAGTGTATAAATAAATTTATTTAAATAATAAAATCTGAGAATATTGAAGGGGAGCATTGGCGCACGGGTTAAGGTGTCGCCATGTGACCTTGAGGTCACGGGTTCGAGTCATGTAAGCTGCCTCTTGCAAAAATGCAGGGTAAGGTTTGCCTACACTTCACCCTTGTGGTGGGACCCTTCCCCGGACCCTCGCTGCGTGGGGATGCTTTGTGGACCGGGCTGCCCTTTTTAATAAAATCTGAGAATATAAAATATATCTAATATATCCCCCAAAATCCCACATCCGACATTTCAAAATCAAACCGGCATGAACCCGACATCCGACATCTTCTGCAACCTTGAATCAACCAAATAAAAATCAGATACAATATTTGTAATGTTATCATAGTGATATTAGTTAATCTATCTTTATAGAAGATAAAAAAAAATACCAGAGGCACAGATTTAAATATTTCGGATCAATTATCCATAAATATTGGGATATAAATGATAAATGAAGAGGTTCTTTGGAAGTATCATACGGTAAGAGAATACCTTGGAGAAAGGTAATCTTACAAAGATATTATTAGGTGGATGATGTTGGATAGCGAAAAAATCATTGTTATCTAAGTTGAGTGTGTTAATGAGAATGATAAGATGGATGTGTGTAAAAATTAAAAAGATAGATTATGGAAAGATTATAACAGAAAAGAAGTGGCACTGACATCTATCAAGATAGAATGATAAAAAATAGACATGTGATTTGGGCATGTATAACAAATGTTAAAACATGCATCAATTAGAAAAGTATATAGAGTTAGTGTTAAGGATGAGAAGGGATAGACTGTTATGGACCAACATTAAGATCAGACATATCAGCAAAGCCACTCAAGGATTGAGTGGGTCGTGCTATCTTTTATTTTTTGCATGTCTTTAATTTGGCATGACTTTATTTTCACCTGTCTTTATTAAGATCAGACATACTCACTTGTTTTGGGCCTAAGTGAGGGGGTTTTTTGGACGATGGTTGTAATGGGTTCCTCCTATGTACGGGAGGGGCAACTCTTTTGAGAGGATGAATTAAAAATATTAACCTCTCTCCCTCTCTCTGAAATCCTGAGAGGCTTCACCCCATCTGCATCTCGGCCGAAGCCACTCCAGCATCGCACAATCCACGCTCTCCACCGCCGCCTCCTCTACCTTCAGCAACCATAGCTCATTATAGCTCAAAGAACGGGGAACTCCAACCCTCTTAGGGACTTCTTTCTCACTCACCCTAACATGAGATCGCAATAGGGAGCACACATCATAACCCAATGTAATATGGATGAAGGATGATAATGTTGATCATGATAGTTTAAATTTAACACCTCGGGTAGCACTCAATATGAACAAATGAGAATTCATTAACTCATTAATTAATATTAATCAATTAATTAATATTAATTAATTACCAAATCTATATCCGAGTATATAAACATTTACGTGGACTTCCATATGCGTGCACCGGTGTTTCCGATGAGGGGGATTTGCTTGGGCAAATGTGTGTGCGTAACAAAGACCATCACACCAGAGAATTTCAACTTCTTTTACATGAGGAGGCTTCTTAAGAAATGGTTACAAGGGATGGAGTGCAAGAGATATTCAAATAGTAAAATTATATTTTTAGCATGGCTTGTAGAGGAGTGAAGAATAATAAAAGAGGATTGACATCATCAGACCTGGATGTCTACATTTATAAAGAATCTTCAGAATTCATTACTTTTTTTGGTTGATATCTGTAATGAAAGAAAGTGGGACTTGCATACCCATAAATCCGCACCAAATAATCTATGGGTTCGATTAATGCAAGCATTGACTAGTCACAAGCCTATTGAAAAGGTATTGATCTCCTATTAAGGAAGAACATGGTTCATACTAAACACAGACATCGGGTGGTTCAGATGCTACTCAGAAGCACAGATCGAAAATAAATAACCACAAGCAGATTGCAGGTCAACTAGAAATCATGAAGACATCAAGTCGCTCATTGTGACACAAGATGTAGATTTCTTAAAACACTAAAACAATATCAACTCCTATAGATAGTTGGCAAGATAGTATTTGATAAAATAATGTCTCTATAATACATCAATTCAACCAGTTAACACCTATAACTGAAACCTTCATTGTAGCAAAGAATTTATATAGCCACATATGTAGCACAAGTTAATATCCCACGCTTATCATAAAAGCTTAGATAAGTTTCATCAAAGTGAGGATTATCTTGGGACCGATCAATCAATCGGGTCATGGCCATTCATTATCGCTCACAAGAAATCTATGTGACTCTTTGCGAGAGCTCTTAAATCTCAATTTCATGTGCACCTTCTGCCAATTTTTTATTCTCCTTTCCCTTGTTCCTTCGTATGATCGCCTTTATCATCACGGAGAGCCTAATAAGGTTTCTGCAATTGATTTTCAAAGATATTAGCCCAACTTACTTCAATTTTTCCCATTAATTTTGACACACCCGACATCGCATCCGATTGATCCACCTTTTAAGATTACGCATTTTCTATTTCTGTCATCATTATTATGTTGTATTCCTGTTTTGTCGCATCTCTGATATTTGTTGTACGTCTGTGTTGCATTTTAGATCTGGCATGTTGGCTCGACCGACTAACACGACCTTTAATAAATTGGTCCGGTAGCGCAGATTGGGTTGACATGCAAGCAAGGTAACGAATTTTTTAATTGCATGAATTTTACAAAAAACTTAAACTTTAAGATTTGAATTAATTCCAAGAAATCAATATTAATTAAATTCGGAATTAATTCATTTCGAAATTATATCTCTTTGATTTCCCATGTGACCCTTCGATTTCCAAAACTCCATTTTTTCATTAAAACATTTTGTTACATTTGTAACTTATTCTCCCTTTATAAGAAGCCAACCCTCCTCCTAAAGAATAACCTGGAGAACGAACTGAACGAGACCCTTACTGTCTCGCTCGGTTCCCTTCCACCCATGGTTCCCTTCCAGCACATGACCCATGCCCCCCCCCCCCCCCCCGATCCTCACTACCAGAGCCTCGAACGATGTAGGCGAGCCTTCCACTGATTGGCGTCCGGAAAACCCCTACCGACCTTCTACCGGAGGGATCGAGCACTCCTGCCGCCATTCGTTCGTCTACCTCCGCTCCTACCTGTTGCAAACACCTCCTCGCTCCTGCCTGAGGATCGGAAGACTACCGATGCTCCTTTCTCGGCCCTCCTCCGACGACTACGGCGGGCCAGTCCTCTGTGTTCATGATATTCATCCACTACTCATCTCCTCCTTCCCTCGGCCGACCTACACTCCCTCAGCTAAGGACGCAAGCCACAAGCCTAAGCCTTCCTCGACGAATCCCTCACTGTTCCCAGTCGGTGTCCCCACATTTTCCCCCTCTGAAGCCCGAGACAACATTTGTCATTTCTGTCATCTAGTCGTAACCTACCTATGCCTTTTCAGCCATGGGAAATCACAGCATATATAATTTTGGCTCCCTCTCTCTTATTTTAACTTTATGCAATTAAATTTTAAGTGATCACAGCCAACTGCTTGCACCCATCCTCTTATGTTGTCGTTATTTCTCATATTTGTTGTTTGACTTGCAGTATTCATTGCGAAATGTCTGCGGCGTGCAAGCCCGCATTGATCTCTCGCTAAAGGTTTATGTAAAAACGCTTAAGCTCTAAATTTTCTAACGAGAAGCCCAGTCTCTCGGGATCGTAGCGGGGGATAAATTACTTAGGTGTGCTTCTTAATTTATTACAAAATAGTTTTCCTTTGCTTGATTACATCAGTTTGGTATCAGAGCGGGATCGATTCACTTCTATCGTGAATCAGACAATCCATTTGTTTACAACAACAGTAAAAAAAAGGCTTTTTATTAAACCAAAAAATATCCTTTACTTTCTTTGATTACCTTAAAAAATCACTTTTAAGAAAAAAATTTCAAATCTTGTTTTTTCTCTCTCAGACAAAAGTAAACAATGTATTTTTATAACAAACTTTAAAAAAAATGAAAAATCGAGTAGAACGATTAGAGACTTGCATCAATGGCTTGACCCAACACATGAGTTATTTGATGAAGACAGTTGCGACACTCACCACCAATATGAGAGACATAAGGCACGTAATGAACGGTCTACGCACAGTTGTTAACAATCTTGAGGCTACTATCCATTTGAGCGGGAATCGACCCCCTCCCCCTGACAACCACCCAAACCCTACGGAAGAAGTACTCATTCCTCAACATCCTGAGCCCCAAAAATCAACCACGATGGAATGGTGTTAAGTTAGGCGCAGGAGATTTTAAGGGAGTAGAACCCGAATGATGTCTGGATTGGTGCAAACGAATGGAAGGATTCATGGCATGGAAGAAAATGTCAGTGAATCGACAGGTAAAATATGTTACCCTTAGCTTAAGGGACCAACACTAGTCTGGTGGAGTGGTGGGTCCAATTAGAGCGCTCATGTTTCAGTCCAGGTCTAACTCATATCACCACTTGTGTAGAATTTTAAACTCAACTAAGAACGTGATATGTTCCCCCAGATTATCTTCAAAATCTTTATCGCAAATTTCATAACCTTCGACAGGATAAACTCCTGATGGATGATACAGTCTAGGTTGGATATACGGGAGGAAGACAATATGATTGTGTCTCGCTACCTAAATAGACTCTGTTATGCTATTTGAGAGTAGTTAGAGCTTCATAATTTTAGAGACTTGGGTGAGATATCTGGTAGGACCCGGTGTGAGTCATCACTACAAAAGAAAGTTTATGGCCATAGGACTTCGAATAGGCCACCTAATGTAAGATCTCAGACTGCTACAAATAAACCCCCCATGTTGAACCATCACTTAGGGTCCACTAGTGCCCCTACACCCCCGCCTGCCTTATCTAAAGACAAAGAAACTATTGGCTCCCGACCTAACCCTGGTGTCTTTCGTTGTTTTAAGTGTATGAAGTTGGGACGCAAATCCTCTGAATGTCCTCGACTCCTCGTAAACATTTTGTTGGCGGTTGTCAAGTCTAAAGAAGACTAAGAGCCTATATATGGAGTCTATCTCACTAACTTCCAACCTGAACTCATAATCGAGGATGAATTAGAAGTTGAAGGAGAGCAAGTTGGGCATTTAGTTTGTGTTCTTCAACATAGTCTACTCACCACCAAGATTTCCACCGAGAAACGAGTGGTTGATGCATCACATTTTTCATTCTACCGCCGCGCATTTAGGGGAAACTTTGCTCCATCATTATAAATAGCGGTAGCAAGGAGAATTTTGTGTCTCAACGAATGGTAGAAAAATCAAATCTTAAGACACAAACGTCTAGGAAAGCTCTATAGTTTGTTTTGGGTCACTAGCTTTATAACTATACATGTTACTCATCAATGCTTAGTCGAGCGAGGAGGTACCAATCAGAATTTTGTTAAGTGTCATGTCGCCAATATAGAGGTTTGTCACATCTTTTAGGGTGTTCGTGGAAGTTTGATAGACATGTGATTCATGACGGTGCGAGGAATTCGTATATCTTTGAAAGAAGTGGGTGTAAGGTAGTTCAGTATGGATGATTTTTTTTTAATTATTCTACTATCTCAAGTCGTATTGGATTCAGACTTTTTGTTATGTTAGCACACAATGTTAAGAAAGTATAATGGATATCCACAAAAAATAGTGCACAATTTTGAATTTAGTTGTCACCGTGCAATTAGAAAGCATTACATTTGTAATAACCAGACTAACTACTTAGAGCTGAATCTATATGAACATCTCTACAGATCATGTTATGATGGAACTATGTACAAAGTACATTGCTACAAAATCTATAAGCACTCTAATCCTAGGCTATATTGTAAGCCCTCATGATGGTTATTGGATCTCTAATCAGTTCTCAACTATTCGTAAAAGAACCTTGCCAAATTAAAGTACGGGCAAAAAACTGCTAAAAACCGCACCGCAAAAACCGACCCAAAACCGCACCAAATCGAAACCGCACCGCACGGTTTTGGTGCGGTGCGGTTTTGGCCGGTCAAAAATTGCACCCCTGCGGTGCGGTTTGTACCCAAACCGCACCGATCCGCACCGCTTGCAGGCCTAATTGCAGGTAGATTGTACCAACAATCTCTCATGAAATGACCACCCTTATGACAGCAATAGCATTCAAAATTATTATTTTTATTCTTCCTTTTAATTTGAATAGAAGAGGAGAGAGGTCTTGTAAATGATCCATGCATTATGTAATGTTGATCTGGATCAATAATACGTCGACTTCTAAACGACGCAAGAGATATAAGTCTCGACAAATGTCGAGTGAAAATCGACTTAAGTTGAGATCTCTCTAAATATTTAGGTTGATTATTAGTTTTATGCATGGGAGTTTTTCCCAAGATTCCTCTTTGGTCTGGAGGAACTAAAGTTATCACATGATTTACTTGTTCATTAGTCCTCTAATGAGGAATTTTTCTTTTAACTCTCTTTGATGTAGAGGGAATATCAGTAATTGGATTTACTGACTCTTTCTCTTTAACACTTATGAACCTTACTGGGTTTTTCCAAGCAGGTATGCTGGGAGAATCAGACTGTTGAGGAGAGTCAGCTCCTAGACCAAGATTCTTAAACCCTACAGTGAGATTTTCAGAAATAATCTTAAATTGTTGACTCCTCTCATTTAAGATATCTTCAAAGAGTTTAGCTTTATTAAGTTTTTCTTTTAAATTTTCATATTCAAGTTTCAAAGAGTAGATTTCTTCTTTAAACCTTCCATTTTGAACTTTCAGTTCATAATTTATTGTTACTGGATTTTCTTCTTCTAATCTTTCAGTTAGATTAGTTATCTCTTCTCTTAAAAGCTTTATTTGATTTTTTTTCTGCCAATTGATTCTGACAGAATCCTTTAAAAGTTATTTTAAATTTTTCTGAAGAGAAATTTAAATTATCAAAGCAAGTTACATCATCTTTCTCTTCAGGAAGTTCATTTTGGTCTTCAAGAATTTCTTAGCCATCATGCAGATGTCTTCTGCTTTGCTCTCTTCATCATCTGAGATAGATGAACTTTCCTCATCAGTATCACTCCATGTTTCAGCAATAAATCATTTGCCTTTTTTTGTTCTTCCTCTTAAGATCATATTTCTTCTTATGATCCTTCTCCTTCTTTTGAACTTTATCCTTATTGAGATCTGAACACTCAGGAGCAATGTGCCCAGGTTTCCTGCATGAAAAGCAAATGATCTCTTTAGAAAGAGTCATGTCATACCTTGGTTTTAATGTTCTGGCTAGGAGACTCATTAGCTCATTATCAATAGCTCGGCTTTCTTCATCAGCAGTCTTGAATGTTATAGACCCTAAGTTATCAAAGGCGCAAGGCGCACCAAGGCGCACCAAGGCGCAAAGGGGGTCTGGAACCTAGGAGCAAGCGCGCGCCTGAGTCACGTGAGGCGCAAAAATGAATTGGGTGCCCAATTCACTGAAAATCAGCTAACTTGGCATCCAATTCATTGATTTTCAATGAATTGGGTGCCCAATTCACTGAAAATCAGCGATTCGCTGATTTTCAGTGAATTGGGTGCCCAATTCGCTGATTTTCAGTGAATTGGGTGCCCAATTCGCTGATTTTCAGTGAATTGGACACTCAATTCACTGAAAATCGGTGAATTGGATGCCCAAGTGCGCCTAGGTGTGCCTCGGGTGCGTCTGAGATCATGTTTTTGCCCCCTCCCAAAAAATAGGTTGAAGAAAATAGCTTGAAAAGCCCAGGCGTTGGTAAGGCGCGCGCCTACCTGGGAGTTGGTAAGGCGCGCGCCTAGGCACGCCTGAGGCGCGCCTGAGGCACCCCGCCTCTGCCTAGCAGAGGCGCTGGCCGGTGCGCCTGGTGCGCCTGGTGCGCCTGGCGCCTCAGGCGCGCGCCTTGATAGCGTAGTATAGACATGTCTTTGGAAGTTGAAGCAATTTTCTCCTTAGTTTCACCTTCAGCTCTTGTCTTAAGGAGTAGTTCATATGACTTGAGTTTGCTAAGGAGAGCATCTGTGGTGATTTCCTTTTGGCATCCGGCCTCTCTTATATCTCAAATCCTTGCATCTCAGCTTAGGAAGCACATCAGAAATTTATCATTTATCTTTGTCACAGAGATTTCCTTCTCAAGTCCTTTTAGAATACATGTCAGTCACTGATTTTTCAGAACTCTTTTTGAAGTTCTCATATTGAGAGATCAGTGAGGATTTCTTTCCTCTCAGTTCGGTTCCCGATTCTACATGTCAGGTACCCGAGACTGACCCGAGAACCAGTTAAAGGGGTAAATTTTATATATATTAAGAAGCGGCTCCGCGATCCATTATTTATCCAAAACCAATACGGCGAGACCTCAACCCGCGACTCCTCAGTCCTCAAAAAACCCTCAAAATCATGCATACACCGCCTAGGGCTTTCTTCAAACCTCCTCCTCGACATCGAGCGGTGAGTGCAGCGCAAAGAAGGAGATCCCTTTTTCTTCGGTCTTTCTCCTCGATGTTGTGCGGCGAGCTCAGTGTCAAGAAGGATCTCCCTTGTTTCTTCGGTATTCCTCCTTGAGCGGCGAGCGGCAGTAGATCCCTGCCTCTCTAGTTACTACGTTCTTTAAAGTCGGAGCTCCCATGTTTTTCTCTCGATTTCTAGCAAAAGAACGGAATCAAGAAATCAAGAACTGTAGCATCTCTTCGTTCGGTATCTCACTGTAAAATTCTTACTCTTCTCACCTTTGATCTCCGACTCGCGCTACCAATCTTTTGTTCTCTGAGCTTAGATTATGAATCCACTAAACGCATCACACATTAGATCGATTTTGAGTAAAAAAATATAGAATTTACACACAATATCATGATGAGTGACATGATAATATTTTAATTGATTAGTGCATAATCATTTTTCATTATTTTCCATATTTGTTACTTCTCCTTTGACTTGTTTGCACTAAGCTCCACAATATGTGACTACATCACTTAATTGTATCCTTTGAAGTATGCATCTCACTCAATGAAGAAGTTATTGACATTGGTGAATGTGTTGTTTTGTCAATGTTATTAAACCAATGTTATCTAGGTAGTTATTTTATCCGTCAATAGTGTTACTATTTATAAATTGCAATCTCTATTGAAGTTTAATTTTGTATTGTTTGGTTTGATTTAATTATGTCTTTATTTACTTGTCTTGTTCAAGAAAAACCATACCCTAATCTAAATGGAAACAGAAACTAGGGTTTTGTTAGTTGAAACTCTCCTCATTATCATGCAATTTAAACGCATCACACATTAGTCAGATTAGACCCACTAACTGTCATTTGGAAAGTCTTAAAAAATTCAAAGGCTTTGGAGACTAATTTACATTCTCCCAAAATTATTAATCTAACATGCAATCTCCATATTCATTCTTCAGTTTTTTTTATTGTGTGGTTATGCCTTTTAAGAGTTGCACACCTAATTAAAAATCTCTTCCTTTGAGGTCAAATTGGGAGAAAATTAATATATAACTATATGTTAGAACCTGTGCATCCAAATCAAAATTAATTTAGAGACATGAGTAGAACCAAAACCAAAACCGACCTGAAATGCATGGGTCCGGTTCTCTACTGTAGAACCATGGGTCGGTTCCGGTTTCAAAATTTTAGAACTGAACTTATATGGGTCGGTTCTTCGTTTTGGGTACAACTGAACCAAACAGACCCAAGTTGCACCCCTATTATATACATACACATTATGAGAACTCGGACTCACCATGGCTTAATTTTTTTAGATCCTATTGTCAAAAAATGATTTCATAGCTAAACACCGAATTCGATAAAAGCAAACTCTAGCCTCTCCTTCGTGGTGGTGTTGTCGACTTGTCGGTCTCTATATACTGCATGGATCCAAAATCACTTGCTTTTCTTCATATTAGACAACCACCATGTGGTGGACCCACGCCTAACCTACGCATATTGCATGGATCTAGACAATGTTAGGTTTTCTAGTAACACGAGCTGTGATCTCGGACACTTACTCGTTGCATTCACAATCAATAGCGTCAGTGAGGAGAGACAAGTTAATAAATTTGTCGACAAAGATCTCAATAGATTCCAACCAGTATAGTAGGATATGGTGTAGAATAAGTTGTTCATATTTTCTAAGATATACATAATAGTATCTTTGTGGCCGATAAAGCCTGTTGCTACTGAAAGTCAAAGTTCTCACTGATTTCAAAGCGAGGAAATTTGAACTTCTCAAGCCTGCTGTAAAAGATCTTGTAAAGGCCCACTTGTTGATGAGTATCGTAGCCTGCTGTGATAGTAGATGTTGTGTGCCATGATCTGGTTGTTGGGTGATAGTGTGACTTTGTTATTTTTGGATGCTATGCCTTTTTTGCTTATTTTCATGGTGATTGAAAGTACTTAAGTATATAATTTTGTGGCTTCTTAATCTTTTTCCTAAGAATGTAGAATCATGCTCGGTGCATCAATTAAAATATGTAAAAATTTCAATCCAAGATGTTATCAATTGTTAGATATAAGCCTATGAAACAACACAGCTAAGGAGCTTATACACCTTGTGAATCTAAATCTATAAATTATTGCATGTTTTGATGCTTTGCAACCGTTAATAGTGTAAGGAAGGTTATAATTATATAGAAACAGCAAAACAAAAAAAGCCCCTGGTCATCACTTTCTTTGAAGATTAGACAAAATAATGAAGATCTAACATTTCTACTAAAGCAACCCTTTCATACATGATTTAAATTCACCTAATTCTAAAAGACAAGGAATGAAAAAAGGCTGGGAACTTGTGGAGTCATACGGTCATACCCGAACAGAAAATTTCGGGTATTCACCTACTTAGGGGTGCAACTTGGGTTGGTTCGGATAGATTCCACTCAGAACCAACTCAACCAAGAATCAATCCATATAGGGTTCGGCTCCAACCTTTCGGAACCGGAACCAACCTATGTACTCGAAACCTAGAATCATACCCGAACAAAAAATTTCGATTTGGTTATCGGTTCTACCGGCCATTTTACTTTGTGTTGATCATTACTCATATTACATAGAGTGATAGAGCAAGTTGTAAGTAAATAGTATTAAAATAATTATCTCTAAATCTCAATATTGCGAATTTGATTTTTTTTCACATTAATCATGTAAACAGCATAATTTTCATATCGTAATAAAAAATAGTGTTCACTATTATTAATTTGAATCATATTTAACTTTTGATGCGACCCCGCTATGGTGGTATAAAGGCTTGAGTGTTGTTGTATATTTAACTTTTGATGATTCAAATGTTTTCAAATTCAATGAAAAAAGAAGATAAATTTTGATGTCTTATGAATTTTAAATAAAATGATAAATAATAAACAATATATTTAAGTACTGACTACTAATTATTAACAATAGATATATATTAAATATTAAATACTACCTAAATTGCTAATCAAAATCAAATTCTTTACAATTCGCTTCCTGAGTCGGTACTAGGGTAGATGACCCCAAGAACCGAACCAACCCAAAAGATCGGTTCCATGTTTTTTCGAAACCAGAACCGAACCAAGAATCACCAGAACCGACCAAGATTGATCGGTTCACTTTGATTTCGAATCGGTTCTCCAGTTCTTTTTGCACACCCATATTCCTACTTCATCCACACTGCCCTTTCCTATCAAAATCTCACTAAATATTACTGGATATGGATTCACATACCCGGTTTTTCTAGATTTTATGGAAAAAAAATTTAAATGAAATTTTCTGCTCTCTTATATCCATATTGAAGCACTACTTCAAATTTTTAACTTAATGAAGAAAATAAGTATGAACAATGTGGGAATTTTAAGTTGTGAACTCTAACAAAATGTGCATAACAAGGATCATTGACACAACATGCACTTCTTTATAATGCAAAATATGCCTATATAAAATATTCCAGAAAGATTAATCATGTTAGTAGGCTGCTTACTGTTTGACCCGCTTTGGATCTGTCTCCGGTTGAGTATACTTAGAGATAGAAGCATCCTTCTTCTCTAGGAGACCTGGTGAATCTTTAGCCGACTCCATTCCTAGTATCTCATCAGCACCAGATGACCCTGGATGCATTCCTTTCTCCTTCGCAAAGGGAAGGTTACTTGAATAAGTCCCCATATTATGCCCTGACATCCACACTCTATTATGCGCTCTCTCAAATGTGTTCTCCTCTACAAAATGAGGCTGAACATCCTTAAAGATATCAAATTCCTGGGATCCCCACAAAGGCGTGGAAGTGATAGTATTCTGTCTGCATTCCTGAGCTAAATTATTGAAATTTGAATTAATACGAGCGCCATCCAAGTATGCAAATGAATCGCTGGAAGAACGGCGGTGTCCGGCTCTTTTAACCGGAGTATCGGGCTCATTAAGCAAATCATCCAGCCACAAAGGCTGCTCATCGATGAGAAAGCTCTCGGAGGAAGTGCGCTGATGTTGTCTCTGCCCGTCTCTCAGCCTTGGCGGCTCTCTAGATCCGGATGAACCATGATCCCCATATACCGGAGCAGATATGCTCGGAAAGGGGGATTTTGGTGGGAGGTAGAGCTGTTTTCCAGGGTTCCTTAAGCTGGCAGCCCCTTTAAAACTCTCCATCCTTCCCGTACAACCCTAGTCTGGTCATTTACCAAACAAACCACATCAGAAAAACAAGAGAAGAACTTTATTTAAGAGAAGAAACATCAACGCGCATTAAGAGATCGAGAAACACTTACAACAGGTGGAGATCATTAACAAGCGATTGTGAATACAACGCTGAAAGATACCATTTCGATGCCGCCGACTAAAAAGGAAACAAATGTCATATCGGTGGTCAAGATCTACACGGCGCGGGACCGATCAATAGACAAAGCCTCAAATATGCAAAACCTAGAGGGCCGGAGAAGAGAAAGGCAGAAGAAGATCACGATCCGAGGTGGGAAGAAAAGAAAATGGCGGTGCAGTTAGGAGAGGGGTAGGGGTAGAGAGGGAGATCGAGCGCGCGCATACGAATCGAGCCTCCTCCGCTCCCCAACCCCCGATGCCCCGAGGACGAAACTCCAAAAAAAGTACTCACAGAGAAATGCGGGGTGACCAGAGGTAGGAGAAGCAGGGACGAAGGGAACTAATATTGGCGCGCTTCTTTAAACTAGGACCTATTTTAAATCATATTTAGAGTTTTACCCTTCTCTGCGGCAGAGTGAATTATCGAACCGTTGGTTTTGGAGATCAAACGGCATCCAGAGGGCTTGAGTTTTTGCGCTTGAGAACCACTAGTTTACACTAATTACATAGCAGCATGACAGCGATTCACCGGCTTATTTGGGCGGCCCGAGATCCGCGGCCCAATTGGCCGGGTCCAGTGGCAAGCCCGTAGCTTTTATTATAAATCTCTAATCCCCTCAATTATCAAGATCATGTGTATATAATGTATACTATAATTAAATGTATTATATATAAGACAATAGTGAAATATTAATCTTTTTAATATTATGTCATCTTTGTTCGAATTTTTATATACTGAAATTAATTTATTTTATTTTATTTTTTAGAAAAATGTAATTGAAACGTTTATCTTTTAAATTTTACCTTTTTCTTTATTTTAATTGTTATTGATGGGTCGTCATCCATTTTGTAGAGAAATCCGGATTGCATTTAGCCAAAAACCTCACTCCCCACTAAGATGGTGGAGGCATGGGCAAGAAAGAGGGGAAAACCGCCCATAACCGCAACCGCAACCGCCGCGCGCAGCACCACGCGCGGCCGCGAGGCCGCGCGGCACCGCGCACGGCCACGCGGCACCACGCGCGGCCGCGCGGCACCGCGCACGGCCACGCGGCACCACGCGCGGCCGCGCGGCACCGCGCACGGCCACGCGGCACCGCTCGGCCGCACGGCCTCGCGGCACCGCCCGGCCGCGCGGCGTCCCGCGGTCGCGCGGCACCGCGCGGCCGCGCGGCAACGCGCTCGGACGCGCAGCCGCGCGGCAACGCGTGCCCGGCACCGCGCGCGGCCGCGCGCTGCGCGGTACCGATATTGCGCGCTAGCGCGCGCGGTACTACCCGGCACCGAACGCGGCAGTGCGGTGGGCGCGGTGCCGGTCGGCCTCCCTCGCCGTCGGGCGCATTCTCCGGCCCCTCTCGTATCGTCCCCGATCGACCTCCCTTGACCAACGGGCGCGCTCGTCCGACATCTCTCGCCTCATTCGGCGGAAAAAATGAGGACGACCAAGCCAAACCTCCCTAAACCTGTAACCACCCATCATGGGGTGCAAGTAGTAAAACTCCACATCATGGGATGCAAGTAGTAAAACTCCACATCATGGGGTGCAAATAGTGAAAATCCTCCAACATGGGTGTGTAAATAGTAAAATCTTTCAATACGGTCTGCATATAGCAAATAATATGGTTATGGTGTGCGCATAACCATATCCGTCATATGAATGCATATCATCACCAAACTATACAAATTGGTGTGCGCATAGCCATATTCATGATAAGTGGGCATCCGGTCTACGTCTAACAAATCGTATGGTTATGATGTGCGCGTAACCGTATCCGTCATATGAATATATATATCATCACCAAACTATACAAATTGGTGTGCGCATAGCCATATTCATGATAAGTGGGCATACGGTCTGCGACTATCAAATAGTATGGTTATGGTGTGAGCGTAACTATATCCGTCATATGAATACATATCATCCAAAAACTATACAAACTGGTGTGTGCATAGCTATATTCATGATAAATGTGCATATAGCACATAAATTGGTTATGGTGTGCGGGTAGCCGCCCTAACCACCATAACCACCCTAACCACCCTCAAAAGCTATAAAAGGAACCTCAGGGCTTCATTTCAAAGGACTTGGAATTTTCTGCACTAGAGAGAGCTCTCTGGAATTCCCTCGAAGATCTTCATCAGCATTCGAAGATCTCATTCGGAACCCAAAGATCTCCTTCAGCATTCGAAGATCTTCTTCGGAACCCGAAGATCTCCTTCGGAACCCGAAGATCTCCTTCAGCATTCGAAGATCTCCTTCGGAACCCGAAGATCTCCTTCAGCATCGGAAGACCTCCTTCAGAGCTCAAAGACCTCCTTCAACCTTCGAAGACCTTTTTCGTCGCTTGAAGACCCCCACCGTCGCTTGAAGATCTCCCGCAGACTCTGAAGACTTCCTAGCAGAAGAAAGTACTTAGTTTTTCTGAGAGGTGGCCTGTCACTCTCAGAGACCTTAATTCAACTGCAATTGTAACGGGAGCGGCCTGTCGCTCCCGATTCTCGCACCATCGCTTGTAACGCTACTCAGCATAGTGAAATTTGGTCGGCGCTGATCCGGCCACATGGTTTTTCTCCCTTTTCGGGTTTTCCACGGTAAAAATATCTTCTTGCCACCTGTTTGCTCTCCCTGTGACTGTTTGCGCGCTCGGTTCACTCTCGGGCTAAGACGGTTCGATTCGCCCGGTCTGAAAGAACGTTGAGCGACCCGCAACAGTTTGGCGTCGTCTGTGGGAAAGGTGTTCCCCAAACTCTGCAAAAGCTTTTTGAAGACAGTATTCGCCTAATAGCAATACTCGTGACTAACAGCGATGGCAAGACGAAGTGCTCGCACCACCGATGGTTCCATCCCTGAAGGACGCGTTGATCCCGCTCCCTCTCATTCACTCATCAACGCACCTCCCGTCAAAGAAGTCTCATTGGCACCTGTCGCCGCACTGGAAGGGCGCATGCGCAAAATGGAGGAACAACAAACCGAAATGCTGACTCTCCTCAGAAACCTTGGAGCCCCGCAAGCTCCCATTCCGCTTGCCGCTCCGATCATCCCACCTCCCTTGGTCCCTAATCATGCTCCATTAGGGGAAGCTGCTCGAGGAGAAGAAATGTACGAAGAAGAATACTCGGATGCGGCCAGCTCCGCGCATCCGGCTCGTCCTGGCAGGGGCGCTAGAGAAGAACCCCCGCGCCATCAGCAAGGAGGAGCATGAATCAATCAAGCCGTAAGAGGGCCCACTCGCGAGGAAATCCGCGACGTGGTTGCCGAAGAGTACGGACAGGTCGGACGCCAGGGCATCTTTGCCCGCCGCCCTCTGCATCACGGCTCCCCCCTGACGCAGCAAATCCTAATCCATCCGGTTCCACACGGTTTCAAGCTTCCTAACATCGAAACGTTTGACGGGACGGATGATCCACTGGAACACATCAACCATTTCACCACCATCATGAGGATATACAACGCTGCTGATCAGCTCCTCTGTCAAGTGTTCCCGGCAACACTCAAGGGGAAAGCACGCACTTGGTTCCACTCTCTACGGGAAGGGTCCATCAGCAACTTCACTGAGTTGACCCGACTGTTTGCAGATCAGTTCGTTGGCAACCGAAGAATCGTTTGAGATCCCTCTCATCTTTCAGGGATCCGTCAGAACGAGGGGGAGACCCTGAAGGATTTCTTTCGTCGCTTCACCGCAAAGGCACGAAAAATCCCAGGGGTTGATCCCGAGCTTCTGCGCTGCGTCTTCCTGGGAGGGCTCCGCCCAAGCGGCTTCTACTCCGCTCTAATGAGGGAAACAATTCCAAATTATCCGGACCTCGTGCACCGAGTGGAAGCGCAGATAGCGGCGGATGAGGCCATCGAGGCGCATCGCCAACAGTTCGAAGGAAGTCTGAAGAGGAGGAAAGGGTCGGAGCAAGCTCCCAGAAGACAGGAAGAACGACGTACGGAAGAACGCCGGAACCATAATCATGGTCGGGATCTCCGAAAGGATCAGGGTCCCCGGCCACCGCAAAATTACACTCCCCTCAACACGTCGTGAACCAACGTGCTTTATGCCATTCAAGAAAACCCGACATTCCATAGGCTGAGGCCGCCAATCCCAAATGAAAGAACCGACCAGTCGAAGTACTGTGAGTTCCATAGAGGAGATGGTCACACGACCGAAGAATGCACCAGGTTGAAAGAAGAAATCGAGCGCCTTGTCAGGCAAGGGCTCCTCGGAAGGTTCCTGCAAGGTCAGCTGCCAAACCAGCCGCAGCAACCCAGGCAGCCCAGAGATCAGCCCCCTGCCACTCACGGCGCAGCGGCGGGAAGGTCGATGGTAGGAGAAGTCGAGACCATAATCGGGTCTCCTAACCTCGCCGCACAAATTCTTTCCATTGCTAGGCCAGAGAGAGGCCACAAAGATAAGAAGTTAAAGCAAGACACCATCATCGCCTTCGGAGATGAAGACCTAGAGGGGTTACGACTGCCACACCAAGACCCGCTCGTGATCAATGCTGAGATCGGGGACCCCTGTTTCAACGTTAAGAGAATACTAGTCGACAACGGGAGCTCATTCGACGTCCTGTTCCTCCCCACTCTGCAGAGCATGAAGCTCACCAAGGAGCACCTCAGCCCAGCAGCAGGGCCCGTCTACGGTTTTGATAATCGTCCCGTCCCGGTCCAGGGCATGATCACCCTTTCGGTAACGCTCGGCGAGTTTCCAAAACAGACAACCCATAACATTCAGTTCGTAGTCGTGGAGTCAAACTCCGCCTACAACGCAATCTTTGGAAGACCACTCCAGTCTGTCTTCAAAGGCATCCCATCAATCCCACACTTAGCCATGAAGTTTCTGACCGCCGCTGGAATAGGAGTCGTTCGCGGGAATCAAGAGGCAGCCAGAACCTGCTATCTGAAACAGGCTCAACCGGCAAAGGCGACGGCCCTCAACATCGACAACTTCGACCTGCGAGATGAAGCTACTCTGCAGCGGGGGGAACCCGTTGAAGGATTGGTGGAAGTGCCGCTCTCCCAGCAGGATCCAACCCGGACCGTCCAGGTCGGGTCCCTCTTGTCGCCAGAAGAATGAGAAGAATTCGCAACCTTACTACAGGAGAACGAGGACATTTTCTCTTGGAGCCCGGAGGACATGCCTGGGGTAGACCCTGAAGTCATTTTTCACTCGTTAAATATTAACCCTGCCTGCAGGCCCGTGATTCAAAAGAAGGGGAACTTCGCCCCCGAGCGAGTTAAGGCAATCGAAGAAGAGGTGGCTAAGCTCCTGGAGGCGCGGTTCATCCGCGAGGCAGATTATCCCACGTGGCTCGCTAACGTGGTGATGGTGAAGAAGGCCTCCGGGAAGTGGCGGATGTGCGTCGACTACAGCAACCTGAACTAGGCGTGCCCGAAAGACAGTTTCCCTCTTCCAAGGATCGACCAGCTTGTCGACGCAACGGCCGGCCACGAGCTGCTCAGCTTCATGGATGCGTACTCAGGCTACAACCAGATAAGAATGAATCCCGCGGACGAGGAGCACACCGCCTTCCGCACCGACAAAGGAGTCTACTGCTATAAGGTGATGTCGTTCGGCCTTAAAAATGTCGGAGCGACATACCAGAGACTGATGAACAAAGTCTTCAAGGACCTCATCGGGGAGACGATGGAGGTATACGTGGACGACATGTTAGTGAAGAGCGTTCACCGTCGCGACCATTTGAAAGACTTGGGAAAGTGCTTTCAGCTTCTTCGCCGCTTCCAGATGTGGCTCAACCCCAGCAAATGCGCGTTTGGTGTGACGGCGGGGAAGTTCCTGGGTTTCATGGTAACCCATCGGGGAATCGAGGCCAACCCCGAGAAGATCAAGGCGTTGGAGGACATGTCGCTGCCCCGTTCAATTAAAGAAGTGCAACGCCTGAATGGGAGGATCGCCGCGTTGTCCCGCTTCCTGTCAAGGACAGGGGACAAGTACCTCCCTTTCTTCAAGATTCTCCTGGGAGCGTGCCACACTGGGTTCCAATGGACGGACGAGTGCCAGATGGCTTTCGAGCTTCTCAAACGGCACCTGGCCTCGCCGCCGCTTCTATCAAAGCCAATCCCCGGGGAAACCCTGTTCTTGTACCTTGCAGTTTCGCCTACGGCCCTCAGTTCAGTGCTTGTGAAGGATGAAGGAGGGGTGCAACGGCCAATCTACTACCTAAGCAAAGTTCTCACCGATACCGAAACCAGGTATCCGGCTGCAGAAAAAACGGCCCTAGCACTCGTTTTCTCGGCGAGAAAGCTTCGGCCTTACTTCCAGGCGCACACAGTAAAAGTATTAACTCAGCTCCCGCTGCGAACGATCCTCCAAAAGCCAGAAGTCTCAGGGAGACTAGTAAAGTGGGCTGTAGAGCTCGGCGAATTCAACATCCAATTCTTGCCCCGGCCGGACATCAAGTCGCAAGTGCTCGCTGACTTTGTTGTAGAATACACCATCCCACCGGAAGCAACTCCTGTCAAAGATATCACCACCCCCCCCCCCCCCCCCCCCCCCCGTTGGACTCTCTACGTCGACGGTGCTTCAGGAGCTAAAGGAGCCGGAGCAGGATTACTTCTCATAAGCCCCGACGAGATTATTTTGGAATATGGCCTCAGATTGAAGTTCCCAGCAACTAACAACGTCGCAGAGTACGAGGCTTTGATCGTCGGCCTCTGGCTCGCCATCGATTGTAAAGTTGAGAGCCTGACGATTCACGCCGACTCCCAACTTGTAGTCTCGCAAGTTGAGGGAGATTACGAGGCCAAGAGTGACGAGATGGCGCATTACCTCACATGCGTAAAGTTGCTCCTTCAGAAGATTCCGTCATACCAAATCCTGCACGTACCCCGAGAGCAGAATTCTAGAGCGGACGCGCTCTCTAAGTTGGCAACTTCATCCACCAGCTATCAATCGCGAAGACGCCGAGTCGAAGAAATCATGGCCCCAACTATCCCAGGGCCATGGGAAATTGCAGCAATCAATGAAGAGGAGCCATCTTGGATGACCCCCCTGCGGGCCTACCTTGAACAGGGGCGTCTCCCCGAGGACCGCCTGGAGGCGCGCAGATTGCGAATGCGAGCGGCATCGTTCACCATCATAGACGGGGAGATCTACAAGCGGGCGTTCTCGGGGCCCTACCTAAAATATTTACCAGCCGGCGAAGCAGACTATGCCCTAAGAGAGGTGCACAGAGGGGTCTGCGGAGAACATCTAGGAGGAAAAGCGCTGGCCCAGAAGATCTTGCGCCAAGGTTTCTATTGGCCAACGATGAAGAAAGACACGGCTGAGCTCGTCCAAAAGTGCAGGAGCTGTCAGCTTCATGCGAATGTACCTCACCAGCCCCCAGTCGCGCTCACCGCGCTCCAGAGTGCGTGGCCCTTCGCACAGTGGGGGATTGATCTCCTCGGCCCCCTGCCTCTGGCATCCGGGCAGAGAAAATTCATCATCCTAGCCATCGGTTACTTCACCAAGTGGGTGGAAGCTGAGCCCCTGGCGAAAATCACGGAGGAGAATGTTAAGCAGTTCGTCTGGAAGAATATTGTCTGCCGCTTCGGAATCCCAGCGACGATCATCGCCGACAACGGCACCCAGTTTACTGGGATGTCATTCACCAAGATGTGTGAAGACCTGAAGATCAATCTCCGCCACACCGCCGTAGCACATCCACAGACAAATGGGCAGGTGGAGGTCACCAACCGCACCATCCTCAAAAGGCTGAAGACGCGTCTCGAAGAAGCTGAGGGGCAGTGGGTGGATGCGCTCCCAAATGTGTTGTGGGCATACCGTACGACAGAGAGGACTCCAACAGGAGAGACGCTGTATAACCTCTGCTACGGGACTGAAGCTGTCATCCCCGTCGACATCGGAGTGCCAAGCATCCGGGTGCTGACTTTCGATCCCAGTAAGAATGACGGACTGCTCCGCGAAAACCTCGATTTAATCTCCGAAACTCGAGACAATGCCGCTCAGCGCATCGCTATCTACCAAAGGCGAGTGGCCCGGCTCTACGACAGGAGGGTTATGCCCAGGCCAATCACCGTCGGAGATATCGTCCTGCGCAACGTTGAAGCAGCCGGGAAGGGCCCGCAGAAAGACAAACTCTCTCCAGCATGGGAAGGACCCTATGTGGTCACCGCGGCGGTGAAGCCTGGAACATTCAAACTCAGAACGACGGAAGGAAAGACCCTCCCACGCACTTGGAACGCGCAGAATCTGCGCCGCTTTTATTAGTGATTTTTTTTACTATGTTATGTACAAGCCGCGAGCCTCGACTCACGCAAACTATCTTATTATGATTTTGTGTACAAGCCGCGAGCTCCGACTCGCGCAAATTATCTTACTATGACTTTATGTACAAGCCGCGAGCCTCGACTCGCGCAAACTTATCTTATTATGATTTTATGTACAAGTCGCGAGCCTCGACTCGCGCAAACTACTTTACTAAAACTTTATGTACAAACCGTGAACCTCGATTCGCGCAAATTATTTCTCTGCAATTATTACGAAAGTCGCGAGCACCGACTCGCGCAAGCTATCTCCCAATGATGGCTCAATATTGCTCGGGGCCAGTTCCCCAGTGATCTCACGCTATCCGGTCCGAAGCGTCCGCCCTTCCCCGGTAGTAAGATCACGGCACCGCCAGGGCCTGCCCCCCTCACGGTCGCCCACGGTTCGAAGCGTCCGCCCTTCACCGCTACTCGGGGCCAGTTCCCCAGTGATCTCACGCTACCCGGTCCGAAGCGTCCGCCCTTCCCCGGTAGTAAGATCACGGCACCGCCAGGGCCTGTCCTCCTCACGGTCGCCCACGGTTCGAAGCGTCCGCCCTTCACCGCTACTCGGGGCCAGTTCCCCAGTGATCTCACGCTACCCGGTCCGAAGCGTCCGCCCTTCCCCGGTAGTAAGATCACGGCACCGTTAGGGCCTGCCCCCCTCACGGTCGCCCACGGTTTGAAGCGTCCGCCCTTCACCGCTACTCGGGGCCAGCTCCCTAGTGATCTCACGCTACCCGGTTCGAAGCGTCCTCCCTTCCTCGGTAGTAAGATCACGGCACCGCCAGGGCCTGCTCCCCTCACGGTCGCCCACGGTTCGAAGCGTCCTCCCTTCACCGCTACTCGGGGCCAATTCCCCAGTGATCTCACGCTACCCGGTCCGAAGCGTCCGCCCTTTCCCGGTAGTAAGATCACGGCACCGCCAGGGCCTGCCCCCCTCACGGTCACCCACGGTTCGAAGCGTCCGCCCTTCACCGCCACTCAGGGCCAGTTCCCCAGTGATCTCGCGCTACGCGGTCCGAAGTGTCCGCCCTTCCCCGGTAGTAAGATCACGGCACCGCCAGGGCCTGCCCCCTCACGGTCGCCCACGGTTCGAAGCGTCTACCCTTCACCGCTACTCGGGACCAGATCCCCACTAACCTCACGCAGAAATGAGAAAAAACAGAAGTAAGCGGTGGACAAACAAGTAGCCATCAATCAATATAACAAAGCAAAGAGTCGTACAACTCCACTACAAGAGACGCAAATACAGGAACAAGGAAGTACGATACATAACGAAAGAAAGCAAAGCATACAGACAAATAATGACAAAGGCAATCAACCCTCAACATCTACATCAGTGCAGTCATCCTCAGAAAGGTCGCCTACGCCAAGCCCGGACGTACTGCACCCAAGCTTCCTCTCCACCATACGAAGGGTCTTCCCGATCCCCCTCTTGAAAGAAATCTCACAGCTCAATTGGTGATGAGAAGTGAAAGTACTCCATAGTTAAGCGTGCTCGGGCTGGAGCAATTCTGGGATGGGTGACCTCTTGGGAAGTCCACGCGCTATCGCTTAACTGGCTCATTTCTCATCAAAGAGGGACTGCGGTCTCCAACAACCCGCTGTGCCCAGTGGTGGGACAGAGAGGGGTTGGGGTGCAAGGTCTGCATACCGGTGAGGCTGAACCCTTTCAAGCTGGATGTTGGGGGTGCCGGCGGTCGTCCTTGCGAGCTGTCTGCTGGGGAGACCGTTACAAAAAGTGCAATCTTGGTGATAGGAAAGGCTGGAGTCGTGAGCCTCCTCACAAATAAAAGCATAACAGCACCCCCAATTCAACATGGAAAGGAGCCCCCAAACAAAAACAAGTCCAAAACCGACAGCTCCCAAAAAGCAGCCCCTTAATAGGGGGTCCACCTCCTTAGTCATGATCTCGGCTCGAAGCTCCTCAGAGATCCTAGAGCGCTCCTCTACAAATTCCAGGGAATCCTTGTACTCGGCAACTCCCTCGGCCTTAATGGCCTTGATATCTTGCTCAAGGGAAGAAAGCCTCTCCACCTCGCTTCTCAAAAACCCCAGCTCGCCATCTTGACAGAACATGTCACCCTGCAAATCTTGGACCAACTGGGAGGTACTCTCGGCGGCGGCTTTCTCTGCACTAAGCCCCCTCTGAAGACGCTCTACCTCGGAGCGAGCGTGGGCAAGATCGGACTCCAATTTGAGCCCACGTGATATCTCGTGCTCCCTCTTCTTCTGGGAATCCTCCAACGAACTCTTCGCAACGCGAAGCTCCTCCTGAAGAGCAAAAAACCCGTCCTTCAGCTCAACATAGCAATCGTTCCAAGTACGAGCGACGCTAGTCATGACATCAGCCTGCGAAGAAAAAAAACGGGATAAGAATCTTAGGAAAAGAGAACACATAAAAGATAAACAACAAAAAGACATGACAAACCGCCGAAGTCATCGCCCGTAATGAAGAGGATACCCTCTTCGCCGTCACCAATGGAGAAGGAGGAGGGTCGCTCCGAGGAAGCGCTTCCGCCACGGGGGAAGCCACGATCTCAGCATCAACGTCAATGGGAATCGCCTCAGGCACGACTTCGCTGGGACCCGCACCATCAGAACGGCTTCTTCGGTGGAGGTGGAGGTGGCACCATCTCTGAACCTCCTCATCTGATAACAAGCTTCCTCTTCCTATCACGCGGCAAAGCAACAGCGGCATCACGCTCGGCATCCGACGAAAGACCGACCAACAGTAATTTCTTCTCCTCCGCGTAATGAACCACGCCATAAAGAGCCTTCGACAAATCATCACGGCCAGGAAAACCAGGAAGGGGCTGGAATTCATTCTCTCGCCCCACTTGATGGCGGCAATGGCCCGGGAGGTTCCTCCAAAGCTCTGGCAAGTCCCATCGGCTGCGGACGTACCCATACAAAGTGTTCCCATTGGCGATAATCATTCCTTTCCTCAAAACGGAACCACCTCTTGTTGCTGCAAACATCGATCCGGCCTCCCGGATCCGTGAAGACCTCACACCAATCTTTGAAGATCTCCAAAGAAAATTGCGAGCCATGCTCCCGAAAAAATGCAATCAACCCCATGATTCTCTCCATCCCGGCTGGGGTAAATTGCGAGATAGGTACGCCGCAAAATCTGAAAATCTCAATTGCCTCCTCTGATGGGGGGAAGCGGAACCCCGACTTCAAACAACTCTCAGAAATGGTAATAAAGCCGGTCGGGGGGTTCTGAGCACGTGCCTCCGGATATGGAATCTTCACTTCAACAGATGACGGGAGTCTAAACCGCTTACGCCAAGCTTCGACGCGCTCAGCGTTTAGCGTAGAACGCATCCGCATAGATTTTGACCGCGCTCCGTTCCTTGACGTCTGAAAAAAGGGGAAAAAGAAATAAAAATGATTGACAAAAAATTGTGCAGATTATCATCGCACAACGCGGAGGTTATTGCAAAAGGCGGAACAATAAGCGACAAAATAAAAGGAAGGAATATCGCAAAATACCTCGGCCATAGCTCCGCCGCAGCGTCTGGACCGCACCCAAAGATGATAAAATCCTCGCACTTCTCTAAGCAAGATGAGCGAACTCCGAGGATTTGGGAGGCAATTGATGGGTCCTCATCCATTTTGTAGAGAAATCCGGGTTGCATTTAGCCAAAAACCCCACTCCCCACTAAGATGGTGGAGGCATGGGTAAGAAAGAGATGAAAACCGCCCATAACCGCAACCGCCGCACGAAGCCGCGCGCAGCACCACGCGCGGCCAAGAGGCCGCGCGGCACCGCGCACGGCCACGCAGCACCACGCTCGGCTCGCGCGGAACCGCGCGGCCGCACGGCCTCACGACTCCGCGGGCGGCCGCGCGGCACCGCACGACCGCACGACGCCGCACGCGGCCGCGCGACACTGCACGACCCCACGACCGCGGCACCCCGCAGCCACGCGGTGCCGCGCGCGGCCGCACGACACCGCACGGTCGCGCGGCAGTGCGGTGGGCGCGGTGCCGGTCGGCCTCCCTCGCCGCCGGGCGCATTCTCCGGCCCCTCTCGTCTCGTCCCCGGTCGGCCTCCCTTGACCAACGGACGCGCTCGTCCGACCTCTCTCGCCTCATTCGGCGGAGAAAATGAGGACGACCAAGCCAAACCTCCCTAAACCTGTAACCACCCATCATGGGGTGCAAGTAGTAAAACTCCACATCATGGGGTGCAAGTAGTAAAACTCCACATCATGAGGTGCAAATAGTGAAAATCCTCCAACATGAGGGTGTAAATAGTAAAATCTTTCAATACGGTCTGCATATAGCAAATAATATGGTTATGGTGTGCGCATAACCATATCCGTCATATGAATGCATATCATCACCAAACTATACAAATTGGTGTGCGCATAGCCATATTCATGGTAAGTGGGCATCCGGTCTGCGTCTAACAAATCGTATGGTTACGGTGTGCGCGTAACCGTATCCGTCATATGAATATATATATATCATCACCAAACTATACAAATTGGTGTGCGCATAGCCATATTCATGATAAGTGGGCATACGGTCTGCGACTAGCAAATAGTATGGTTATGGTGTGCGCGTAACTATATCCGTCATATGAATACATATCATCATAAAACTATACAAACTGGTGTGCGCATAGCTATATTCATGATAAATGTGCATATAGCACATAAATTGGTTATGGTGTGCGGGTAGCCGCCCTAACCACCATAACCACCCTAACCACCCTCAAAAGCTATGAAAGGAACCTCATGGCTTCATTTCAAAGGACTTGAAATTTTCTGCACTGGAGAGAGCTCTCTGGAATTCCCTCGAAGATCTTCATCAGCATTCGAAGATCTCCTTCGGAACTCGAAGATCTCCTTCAGCATTCGAAGATCTCCTTCGGAACCCGAAGATCTCCTTCGGAACCCGAAGATCTCCTTCAGCATTCGAAGATCTCCTTCGGAACCCAAAGATCTCCTTCAGCATCAGAAGACCTCCTTTAGAGCTCAAAGACCTCCTTCAGCCTTCGAAGACCTCCTTCGTCGCTTGAAGACCCCCACCGTCGCTTGAAGATCTCCCGCAGACTCTGAAGACTTCCTAGCAGAAGAAAGTACTTAGTTTTTCTGAGAGGTGACCTGTCACCCTCAGAGACCTTAATTCAACTGCAACTATAACGGGAGCGACCTGTCGCTCCCTATTCTCGCACCATCGCTTGTAACGCTACTCAGCATAGTGAAATTTGGTCGGCGCTGATCCGACCACGTGATTTTTCTCCCTTTTCAGGTTTTCCACGGTAAAAAACGTCTTCTTGCCACCTGTTTGCTCTCCCTGTGACTGTTTGCGCGCTCGGTTCACTCTCGGGCTAAGACGGTTCGATTTGCCCGGTCTGAAATAACGTTGAGCGACCCGCAACAGCTATATTTTTTTAAATTGAGTTTAACTTATGTATTTTTATTTATTTATTTCTAAAAATATATTTTTATCCCTTCAATTATTACTAAGTTGTGTATTGGTGAGCCAAAAAATTATATGGGATTAACGAATGACAAGTGTATTGTCGCGTCAGAGTATGAGGGGACCTCATGCACAAATGTTTGTTCTATCAAATTAATGTCCACTTTTTGGAAGAATATTTTAGCTCCTATTGTAGTGGGTCAAAAATATAATTACTAATTTAGGTCGGCTTCTTTTATCCATCAAATCATGTAACTTCTTTTTAATAATATGTCATCTTTATTTTTTTTATTTGAAGTTTTAAATACTGAAATTAATTTATATTTTTTTTATTTAGAAAAATGTAATTGAAACATTTATCTTTTAAATTTTACCTTTTCGGCTTTTCCTCTATTTTAATTCTTTTTTTTAAATTGAGTTTAACTTATGATTTATTTATTTCTAAAAATATATTTTCATCCCTTCAATTATTACAAAGTTGTGTATATGCGAGCCAAAAAGATATATGGGATTAACGAATGACAAGTGTATTGTCGCGTTAGAGTATGAGGGGACCTCATGCACAAATGTTTGTTCTATCAAATTAATGTCCACTTTTTGGAAGAATTTTTTAGCTCATATTGTAGTGGGTCAAAAATATAATTACTAATTCAACTCGGGCTTCTTTCATCCATCAAATCATGTAACTTCATTTTGGTTTCAAATTTATGTTGTGGCGGGGACCCCACGTTTTAGCGTTAAAGCAAAATTTTGTTCAGTTGCTTTGAGATGAAATGATAGTATTTTTCTTCAAGATTCTCGTGCAACATATTTCGCTTCTCTCACTCATACATATTATCATGTTGGAGCCCAGCAAGAATTTTATGGGATCCCATGGAGTTCCTCCTTTGCCCATCCCTTCATATATGAAGTTAATCTAATTTTCATAAGGACAATAAGTCACCTCATTGATATTCCAAAAGACTTAGTCAAGTGGGAATGATTAGGAACCATAAATATGTTAATTAGTTTATCTTCAAGAGATAACAACATAAGCTAGAGCATATAATCAATCATGAACACAATGTCTAAAATTTTGCGTAGTGTCTTTACTGTGAAAACTCTTTTTCTGGTCTCCACAATGTATTTAATATTTGGGATTAGTTTCAATTCATTCGTCGCAGCATATTGCATCAAAATGCACAAAGAGTACAAAGTAAAACACATCATATAAACTTTTTATTTGCTCTTACACGTTTTCTTACAGATATAAAAGAGATACATAAATATGTTTGTACATGTACTTAATCTATTTAGTTACAGAAGACACAATGTCAGTCTTTACAGGTTGCCCTATGTTTTTCTTGAGCTTCTTCTATCCCAATAAAGATTTTTAGCCATACCTTCCCGAGTTCTTAGGCGTGCTTTTGTTTTTCCTCAGCAGTAATGGGAGCCCTCTTTGGAGCACTGGGTGATGCTACTGTTACCTAAAATGGGGTTTATGGTGGATTAGTCATAAAATATGACTATGTGAGTAAGATATCTCTTGAACTGCTATACATACAAACAAGGTGATTAATATCAATATACATGAAAACATCAAAAAGTATATACCATAATATTCAAAGGAATCTTCACTGTCAAATGTTTCTCAATTTCCATCAACATTCTTCTTCAGATCTTCTTCAGTTCTCAGTCGTATTCAGATTTTTCAAATATTCTATCATTCTTTAATTGCATGGCTCATGAAATATTAAGGGATGCATCAAATGTGGGCACCACCTCTCCCGGGGTAATCAAACGTAGGTAAACCCCCTACGTGGGAAATCCATCAGTAGGTACCTCCCTACATCATAAGATTCAATTCTTAACATTTCTCATATGCATCTTATTAGGCATCTTTTATCTTTTCTTATTACGGTCTATAATAGTAATTCATTCTCTCATACATGAAAAACATGTGATTTGAAATACTAGTTTCCCCTCAGAATTTAATATCGCTTTTATTTGTCTTTCCCACTTGATTTTATAGTGATATTCCAATATCAATGATTTCAAAAAGATATGCACAAGCAAGGTTATCTTAAAAACAATATGCATGTAATATTTAAAAGATTTTAATAGAGCATAATTCAAGAGATAAGAAACTCACAATAGCTTTTCCATTTCCTTTATCCTTTTCAGTTTCATCACAACGTCTATCCCGAGACGCCATCGTCTGATTCCTCAGCCTCGAAAAATACTGAAATATCACGCATCTTTAATTGGGTTGCGTCTATAGATAAATGTGATGTTGGATCTAAGATGATATGTCTTTTATTAAGGGTGTGTCTAGGGTTTGGGATATGTTACGTGAGTTTTTAAAAGTGAAAATATACGTTTAAGATCTCAAAATCAGCAAAAACTCTTTTTTAAAATAGGTAAAATATATACAAAACTTCAAAATCAACTTTGCTTAAATCCCCAAAATCGTCAAAGTGAATAGATTATATATATGTATATATATATCTAATATAAAAATTCTGATTTCACTCCAAATTAAGCATGTATGCAGTAAACATTCACATGTATGATAATTAGCCAGTTAACTAATATACTAACAGTAAAACCAATTTCTTACAGCTAAGCCCAAAGAATATAATCAAGCCCAAATACCCAAATAACATACTAACAGGAAAATTATATAGCCGGCAAAAGCAAAGGCAAAAGCCCCAAAAATAATCCCTAAACAGCAATTATATGATTCTCTCAACTGTCAACTAAGCAAAGCCCAAAATAATATACCTAATTATACTTGAAACATATGACCAAAAAGAAAGAAAACAGACGTATAGCCGGTTTTAAGAAGAAAATAATATAATAAAAATATTATTGTCGGCCTCAAAGATCATCCCCTCTTCAAACTGAAATTCAAACCCCCAAGTATTCCATAATACAACCAACCAAAGCCAAAGAAAATCCAACATGAAGCAATAGAAGGAGAAGAACGATCTTACAGTGGGAGAAGGAGGAAGAACGTGTTGAACCAGTCTTTCTCGGACAAGCAAATGATTTGAGTTGAGAAGATCAGAATTTCTCTAAGACAAATATTGTCTTGGTAAACTTAAATATCATTGAGTGAAGACCTCGATATCGTCTTGAAGACCTTAAGCTCCAAGACAATATCGTATTGTAAACTCACAGCAACCTTCATATCGTCTTGGAAGTATACTATATATACCTTGAAACATTTATATAAAGGAAGAAACTGTTAAGGGAGTATCATCGAGGTCACGTGAAATGTCATCGAGGAACCAAGACGATATTTCATGAGTATCAAGATGATTCAACTAGAAGAACTCAAATATTGGCTTGAGTATTATAGAGATATCTAATCGATTCATGTAGAAGACTCATCTAGAAGGATAAAGCAATGAAATATTATTTTAAAGATTATGAAGAGATATCTAGTCGATCTGTGTAGAAGATTCATCTAGAAGGATCAAGTAATGAAATATTATTTTGAAGACTATGAAGAGATATCAAGTCGATTTGTGTCGACGATTCGACTAGAAGGCTGAAGCAATGAAATATCATCTTGTGGAAGAGACATCAAGCACATTCATGTACACAATTCGACTAGGAGAATGAAATGTGAAATATCATCTTGAAGACCACCAAAGTCACCAAGACGATTCGTGTAAACGATTCGACCAGAAGGTTAAGCTATGAAATATCACCGTGAAGACCATCAAAGTCACTAAGACAATTCGTTCAGAAGAATTGAACTAAAGATATACATAGTGCAAATTCGACCAGAAATGTAAATTCGACTAGACATCTAGTCGAATTGAGGAAATACCAGAAATCAAATTAATGTGATTTTAACGTCACCTCATTTATTGTCGCCGCAGATTGTGCCAATGAAACCTGAGCTTTATGGAAAACTGATAACTGACATAAAGTATGTCTAAGGAAGAGACCGATATCAAGGGTCCTTATAAAAGATTAGAGATGGATTTCAGAAAACCATAATCTTGAGATTGGCAATCATTTCAATAATTTTTCTAAAGGAAGAGATCGCTGTCATCAACATTTATTTTTGTTTACAGAGCTAAAAAAAGAAGAAGAAACATTTTGAAGCTGATCAATATATTCTTCTGAAGAAAAGATTCAATCTTCTTGCCGATTCTGAGATTCAACATCCATTGCAAGAAGAACTGTGAAGAAGTCATTTCCGTTATAGGCTTCAAGAAGACTCCAGCTTTGTAAGATAAACTTTCTGAGTATAAGATTTGTTTGTAAGAATATTCTTTTACATATTCATTTGTAGGATTTCTAAGAAAATCTGAGTGTAGGATCTTTTAGATCTGAGTTGTAGGATCCTTGTTAAGGATCTGAGGTAGGGACTTTGTATAGTTCCTGAGCTAGGATTCAATCTTGAATCTGAGCTGTAGAATCCAGGGATTGGATCTGAGGTAGGGAATATGGAGTTATTCCCGAGCTGTAAGAGTCGTGGACTCTAAGTTGTAAGATCTGATTGATTTGAGTTTTGGAGAAGTTAGCTAAGTCTAGTGCACTGCTAGATTGGTGGAGGGGGAAAGTGGACGCACCCAAATTGGAGAACTACTATAAACACATGTGCAATCTGTGATGTGATGATATTTTTGTGATTTATTTGCTTAGACGTTTGATATTTGAAAAATGACCAAACATCAATTCACCCCCCCTCTAGGTGATTAGACATCTCTCAACTTACAAGTAGTATCAAAGTGAGGTTATTCAAAAAGAGTCTAACAGCTTGAACAATATCCTCAATAAGAGAAACAATCTACTCACCATGACTTCTAGAGAGAACTCTAAAGAGTTTAGTTCTATGAAGCTATATAAATGTAGAAAAGAGAACTTTGGAATCTAGAAGGAGAGAGTCAGATTGTTCATGGAAGCATCTAACTCTAGAATCTTCATAAAAGTGAAGGAAGGACCTTTCACTCCTATAAAAGTCTCCATTATAGATGCTAATATACAAGTTGCAAAGAAATACTCTGAGATGACAAAGAATGAAGTTGTTCTAGCCACTATGGATAAAAGGGCCAAGTACATAATTGTAAGTGTCATAGATGACTCCACTTTCTAAAATCTCATTCACTATCGAACAACCAAGGAAATGTGGTATTCAGCAAGTTACTAGTTATCTTCTCAAAATTTTTTAAATTAGGTCTAGAAACAAGAAATTGGCTAGGGGGAAGGGGTTTAGAGTTATGGCAAAAGAAGAGCACTTGAATTAGGGGTGATGAATTTTATCCTCTCACCCATCTTGATTTTTTTTCTTTGGAGCTCACCGTGGTTTACGGAGGAAATTTTTTCAATTTTTAAATAACCTAATGCTTATGTTTGCGGAATGAAGTCTTATTCTCATTGACATAAGATCTTTTTAATTTTTATTGGGTGCCTATGTTTACGGAATGAAATCTTATTCCCATTGACATGGGATCTTTTAAATTTGGTTCTTTGCTTCTTCTATATTCATGCCTACTCAAAATCAGTTTTTAATAAAGGTAAGGGAATGAGGGTTTTCAAGGAAAATTTTAGATTTTTAACAAAAAAGTATTTGAGAGCAACTTTAGTAATTTGAACGTTCCTAAGTTTCCAAATATTCCTAATTTGGAAACGGAAAAAAGAGCAATTAGAAAGAAAAAACACAAAAATACACTAATTGAAAACTCACGCACTCTACGAGAATTGAAATGACTTAAATAAAAGAAAGCAAAAAAAATTATCTCCTACACACACGCACTATACTTGAAATAAAATGAAAGCATAAAAAATAAATTAGGAAGAAAAGACAATTTAAACTCATACACCCACACACCCACTCTATGATAATGAAAAGCAAATTTTAAAGAAAGAAAAAACTAGCACTCATACACTCACACACACAAACATAAAAACAACTAAATTAAAAGAAAGTAAATAATTTAATCTCATACACACACACACATTCATAAATGAAACTAAGTTAAAAAAAATGAAAATATAAAACTCATACACTCGCACACAAACTTAAAATAACTAATTTAAAAGATAAAAAGCAAATTACTCTCATACACACACAAACATAAAGAAAAACTAAAAACAAAACAATTACACTCATATACTCTCACACACAACAATAAGTAAAACTAAATTAAGATAAAATAAAGTTTATACTCATACGCTCACACACACAACATAATGAAAAACTAAAATAAAAACAAAAACAAAACAATTACACTCATACACTCACACACACAACATAAAAAAGAAAGGAAAAAAATAAAAAGAAAGAAAAGAACTAAACTACCACACTCACACACACAACAATAAGAAAAGAAGAACAAGAAGAACACAATATATTAATTGAAAAGAAAAATTATAATTTTTTAAGGAAGTCTAAACTTGGGGGGTAAAAAGAGCCCAAACTAGTGATTGGAAATACATAAAATACTCTCACAAACACTCATACAAAACTCTCACAAACACTCATACAAAACTCTCACATACACTCAAAAAAACTCTTAATAAACACTTACTTAGGTTCTAAGAAGTGAACCTTCAAAACAAGGAAAAATCTCCCTTATTTATAGGCAAAATGGCGGGGGGGTGGGGGGGGGGGGGGGGGGGGGGGGGGGGGGGGTGGGGTGCAAATAGCTGTTTAGAGGGGTTGGCTGGCAAGTTGACTTGGGTGAGCTGGTGGGTTGACTTGGGTGAGCAGGGGGTTGAGCTGGAGGGTTGAAGCTAGAGTGCGGATAGCAGGCTGTCAGGTTGCTGGATAGCTGGCGGGCGCGCGGAGGATAGCGGGTTGCGGGCAGAACAGCTGGAGGGCGTGTGGCGGATAGCGGGCTGGGTGCATATAGTTGGATTAAATCCAAGCAAAACTTGCGCTGGCCTGGTTTCAATCCCGCCTCCTTTGCCGAAGTTAACCAGACCACACCCACTGAGTCAAGCGCTTGTTTCTGTATGTTAAGGAAACATTTTATTTATATTATAAATATTTACATATTTTTTATATACAGTCATATTAACTTTAATTATAGAATAACTTAAAATACAGATTTTTAATAATTTAATACATATATATTAATCAAATATACACACTAAATAAAATAGATATAAATACATTCAAATATTCATACTCAAATAAATACATTCACACTCACAAACACACACACACATATATCTTTAACATATATAAAGAAGTATCAAACCCATGAATTTTAAAGCCGTTGAAATGATTACGGCCGTCGAATCTGGCATGATATTTTATCAGTAGTCGGATCAAACCGCTCCCTCTCTCTCCACTTTTTCATAGGTCTCCTAAACCTACTAGGGGGTGACCTAAAACTATGAAGGTGTACGTATAGTACCATACAACATGCAATTACAATTCTAGCCCTAATTTTTTTGAATAAGGAGTGTCATATGACCCGTTTTTTAATCTCACAAAAATTGTCAATGGTGAGATTTAAACCCAAGTTTCCACTTATGTCAAGCAAAGATGACAACCATCACACCATATAATTTTTGTTGAACAAAATTGAATTAAGATTTATATATACGAATAAACATAGATCGCCCCCACCGAAAGTCACCACTCCTGCCGAATGTCGCCGCCCCTGCCGAATGTCGCCGCCCCTGCCGAATGTCGCCCCCGCCGAATGTCGTCCCCGTTGAATGTCGCCCCCGCCGAATGTCGTCCCCGTTGAATGTCGCCCCCGCCAAATGTCGCCGCTCGCGCGGTGGCCCCCGTGCCATGTCGCTCGTAAATATATATATATACATATATATATATACATATATATATATATATATACACGAGTGACAGGCACGAGCCTCCGGCCCGATCCAAGGCGACATTCGTCGTGGGGGCGACATTCGTCGTGGGGGCGACATTCGTCGTGGGGCGACATTCGTCGTGGTGCGACATTCGTCGTGGGGGCGACATTCGTCGTGGGGGCGACATTCGTCGTGGGGGCGACATTCGTCGTGTAACATCCCAATTTTAAAAAGGGGTCTAACCGGTTCAATTGAACCCTTGGAGGAGCTTAGGCCGGGTCATATAGAACCAAGACCCGACCTCCACCCCAAAATGATAGTCATTTAGAGGAGATGACTGTTTCGGGTAGTATAATGCTTCGCCACAACACCGAAGTAGTATAGTGAGCATGCGTGCTCCGAATCAACTTATATCAGTTGTGTTAGACCCGTATGGTCGATACGAGTGCAACAGAACTCGTTTCGTTCCAATCTGAGGTCATTTGGTGAAAGTGATCATTTTGAGTATAGTAGCGCGTTACGAATACGCTATCTTAGCATAATGAGCATACGTGCTCCGAATCGACTTCTGTCAGTTGCATTAGACTCGTATGGTCGATACGAGTGCAACAGAATTCGTTTCATTCCAATCCAAGGACGTTTCGAGAAAACGACTATTTTGAGTAACGTCGAGCGGCGCAACGCCATTTTAGATTAATGAGCAAACGAGCTCCGAATTGAATTCTGTCAGTTGCGTTAGACTCGTATGGTCGATACGAGTGCAACAAACTTCGTTTCGCTTAATTCTGACGTCGTTTAGTAAAGTAAATAAAAAATATTGCTCATAAAATTATACGAAACCTCGAGATATGTGAACGCTGGATTTCAAGCCCGTCACACCAAGAATGACCTGACACTCGACGACGCGGACCTATATTGACGTTAACCTGCATGAGGGATCCACTTAGAACTGACTTTGGTCAAACCTCTTATAAGAGGTGAATCTTTTTACTTTTGAAACCCTCCCCACAATAATCCATGCATAATTAATCACAACTTCTGGGCAAATGGTGGATGAGTCCAAGAAAAGCCTATATAGACCGAACAAGTCACAGTGATCTCTCTTTCTCTCCCTCTACCAATTATCTCAAACCAATCTCTCCCTCTACCGTCTATCTCAAACCAAGAAAGAGAAAGAAAAACACAATCCGAGTGATGAGCTCCCATTGGCCAGCTATGGCTATATAAGGATGGCAAGGCACTCCTCCTAGAGGAAGAGGGGAAGCTCTATGGAAAATGGGGGGGGGGGTTGCTCTTCCCAGCTCACGGCAAGGTTCTTCCCATCTCCATCTCTCCTTCCTCCCTTCCTCCCCCCCTCTTCAAAACTCTGTCAAAATAAGGGTCATGGGCAAGAACGACAACTACACCTCTTCATCCCCCTCCTCCTCGAAGCTTTGTCACAGCGAAGGTCTCATGGCAAGGTATAGATTGGAGTTGAACTACTCCAAATCGGATGGAGGTTGAATTACTCTATCTCTTTCTCTATATGGCAAGAAGGTTAACTCTCTCTCTCTATATATATATACATGGCAACAAGGTCAACTCTCTCTCCCTCAGCGTGGTAAATTTATAATTTGGTTACGAGTGTATAATTTCTGCTATGGGGAAAGAATTCCCAGCCAGGGTGAGGCTCTCAGTTTCGTCTCCAATTCCTCTTCCTCTCCCCCAACTACTCCTCCTCCAATTTCTGGTGACCTCTAACTCATTTTCTTTCATAATTTATTTTGGGAGTTTGATTCCGTTGGAGGAAGCTTTCTAGGTTTATAAGTGACTTCCATAGTTGGCAGAAAATTTGGGGAAGGAGGCATGATACCTATGGCATCGAGTTGTATCTCTCTCTCTCTGATTAGCCAATGCAGGGATAATTAATTCAGGGAGTGATTAACCAGGTTGGATGGAGTCTTGAACTCAGCTGTGCCGTGAATGGCTTGATCGAGCAAGCAGCCCGTAATGGTTGCGAACTCTCCTCTTCCCGGTTAGGGCATCCCTAACTCATCTTTATCATATCCCTAGTTGTTATTATAATTGTGAGTTCAATGGGTGGCTGAAAATGAATTTGAAGGGGGCAACTTGAAATTGAGAGCATTTCACTCTCTCTGTTTCACATAAAGTGAAATGGGATTGGAAGCTTCTCTCTCTCTCTCTCTCTCTCTCTCTCTTCAATTGGTAAGTAATTTTGATAAAATTGGGCTGAGGTGCATGAGGCTTTCATTTATGGTTTGAGGTTTAACCTATATCTCTCTTTGAAAGTTTCTAACCAAATGGAAGCAACAATGATTGGAAATTCTTTCTTTCTTTCCCTCACTTCGCCATCTTCTGGAATTGGCACCTCTTTGTGGGGATTTGGTCGGCTGTTACAAATTTATGTTGGTAAGGTTTCTATTGAGGAAGCTACATCAGTGGATCTATAGGCTTAAAGATTTATTATTATGAGCATTTTGAGGATAGCTACTCCCTACAAGTCCATGCGTCGTAGTTTCTGGCACGCCTGATATGTCTTTCTTCCTCCACCTCCTCCTCTTCTTCCTTGAATATTTTATGACAGATTTGGAACTTATAATTCTCCTATTAACCGCAACCTAACATGTTGGTCTCAATTAAAACAGAGTGATTGGTAGTACCCCTCTCCTATTCCATTTTATTTGGTAACTGGCAGCCTCCAATATCTGATTTCATGAAGATTATATATAAAATTTATGTTGTTCTTTCTTCCTGCTCTGAGATCCTTCTGGCACCTCCCCTTTTTAATTATACATCTAAATGATTTAGGGGTGACCTTAAAGCTTATAATTCTTGTCGTTCGGGCTGCTTGCGACTTGAATGGTTGTTGGTTTTGATAATGGTGAGAGAAGGACTGTGCTTGCCTTGTCAGCACAGAGACAAACGTATCTTATTTCTCTTGCAAGAAGAGTTTGATTTAAAGCTTTTACAATTCGGAGTTGGAGTTATGTGGATTGAATTTGGGTTCCCAATAATTCTCCTTATCTCTAAGATTCATAATTTAATAATTACGAGTTTTTGAACTGCGTGGCATATGGTAAGAGGCCGTGAAGCTCGCCAAGCTGAGCCGAAGTTTTTGGTTGCCGGCTCACAACAGTTCAAGTGTTTTCAATATAATTGTTTCTAGATTTGCTCTCTTACTTTCATGCGTTTACGAGTTCTTGAACTGCGTGGCATATGGTAAGAGGCTGTGAAGCTCGCCAGACTGAGCCGAAGATTTTGGTTGCCGGCTCATAACGGTTCAAGTATTTTATATATAACTGTTCGTAGTTTTGCTCTCTTACTTTTATACGTTTACGAGCTTTTGAACTGCGTGGCATATGGCCGTAAGAGGCTGTGAAGCTCGCCAAGCTGAGCCGAAATTTTTGGTTGCCGGCTCACAACAGTTCAAGTGTTTTTAATATAATTGTTTCTAGATTTGCTCTCTTACTTTCATGCGTTTACGAGTTTTTGAACTGCGTGGCATATGGTAAGAGGCTGTGAAGCTCGCCAGGCTGAGCCAAAGATTTTGGTTGCCGGCTCATAACGGTTCAAGTATTTTATATATAACTGTTCGTAGTTTTGCTCTCTTACTTTTATACGTTTACGAGCTTTTGAACTGCGTGACATATGGTAAAAGGCTGTGACACTCACCATGCTGAGCTGAGGATTTGATTGTCGGCTCACAACGGCTATGTGTTTAAATATAACTGTTTGTAATTTTGTTCTCATAAATTCATAATATCGTTCCTCAAGTCTGCTTAAGTCATATTTAAAAGGCGCAATTAAAACCCATGACCGGACAGATCGAGGTTTTGACTTTTTCCTTCTTTATTGCCTATAATTTAGAGTTGACGTGAAGATGGGACATTCCTTCAGCGTCAACCCTAAATAGTGCCGAACTGGCCGCCGCTTGTAGAGCCGAGCGGGCAGATCGAAGTTTTGGCTTTTTCTTCTTTTTTGCATATAATTTAGAGTTGGCGTGAAGATGAGGCATTCCTTCAGCGTCAACCCTAAATAGTGCCGAACTGGCCGCTGCTTGTAGAGCCGAGCGGACAGATCGAAGTTTTGGCTTTTTCTTATTTTTTGCATATAATTTAGAGTTGACGTGAAGATGAGGCATTTCTTCAGCGTCAATCCTAAATAATACCAAACTGGCTGCCGCTCTCGCAGCAGCGTAGGCGAATCGTTGTTTTTGGGTTTTATTCCATTTTGAATGTTAATTAGATTTGACGGGAATATATTGTGCCTTCGAGAAATATTCTTACGGGAATATATTGTGCCTTCGAGAAATAATTCCTACGGGAATGAAATGCTGCCTTCGAGAATTAATTCCTACGGGAATGAAATGTTGCCTTCGAGAAATAATTCATAAGGGAATGAAATGTTGCCTTCGAGAAATAATTCCTACGGGAATGAAATGTCCCTTCGGAAATGTGCCTTCGGAGAATATAGGATGACCGATGAGTTTTTACTCTAAGGCAACCCGCACGACGGATGGTCTGGGAGGGCAACCCGTGCGAAACTAATAGAACTACGTGGGTCTGAGACCGTATGCAGGACGATATGGAGTACGTAGGTGGTGGTCGTGGGAAGACTGCCTCGGCCCAATAAGAGTCCAGATATCCCCTCCCTTATAACTGTTATATTATGTTGTGTGTTAGTAGGAGTTGGATTCTGATCGTGGTTCTAATAACTTGTCTTTATCACAGGTGACATATGCGGATGAGGGACAGCACCCATGGGTGGATGAAGCCACGGAGCAGGCTACGTCAGGTACAAGTTGTTAGGATGCATCCCTTTTGTTGTGCCCCACCTCACGACATCTATATACTAGCAATGAATCCTTGATGGACAAGATTTAATGCGGCGGAGGTATGGAAATTGTTCATACAAGTCTTGAGTTTAAGGTTTCTGTGATAGTTAATCTTCCTCTATATTACTACGTCTTCCGCTAAGTGTTATAAAGTGCACTTTTGATGATGTCTTCCGCTAGAATACTGCTTCCTTACTCTGTTGGTGTGTAGTGACTTTCGCTTAACACCACCCCAATGCGTGACCTTGGAGTGTTCAAGGAAGGGGGTTGAAGAAGCTGATACCTTCACACTTCGTGATCGCTTCGGCGTCGTGCAAAAAGGGTGGTGTGTGATAAGATCCCCCGGCTGGACCGTCGATTGTGGAGGGGGGGGGGGGGGGGTCTTACACGTCGTGGGGGCGACATTCGTCGTGGGGGCGACATTCGTCGTGGGGGCGACATTCATCGTGGGGGCGACATTCGTCGTGGGGGCGACATTCATCGTGGGGGCGACATTCGTCGTGGGGGCGACAATCGGTGAACCCGGCGGGCTTCGCCCGCCCCGCAGCCGCCTCTTTTATTTTACTAAGTATATATATATAATATATATAAACTAATTATATATATATTTTTTAAAAAAGAAATGAAAATATATATATATATATTTTTATTTTATTTTATATATATTTATATATTTATTTTATTTTATATATATTTTTTTATTTTTCCCGTGCCCCCCCTCCCGTGCCCGTCCTCCCGCCCCGATTTGGGCTGTCGCCGGCGTGAGGCCACCGACAGGTTCGCCGGTCTCCGGCGAACCTGCCGGTGGCCTCACGCCGGCCAGCCGGCGGCTCCACCGCCGGCGGCAGCCCAAATCGGGGCGGGAGGACGGGCAAGGGAGGGGGGGGGCACGGGAAATGGCTGGGAGTGAGGGAGGGAGGTTTTAAAATTTTGGCTATTTTGAGGCCTTTTTTCTGATTTGATTTGAAATCCAATGACTGTGATCTGATTTTGTCTCAATTTCTTTGCCATGGAGTTCCTATTTACCTTGCCATGGTCACAAAAACGATACTTCTTTATATATATATATATATATATATATATAAATATATACGAGTGACATGGCACGGGGGGCCCCGTGCGAGCGACGACATTTGGCATGAGCGATATTTGGCAGGGCGAAGACATTCGACGGGGGCGACATTCGGCAGAGGCGGCGACATTTGGCAGGGGTGGTGACTTTCGGTGGGGGCGATCTATATTTATATAAGTATATATAAATCTTAATTCAATTTTTTTCAACAAAAACTATATGGTGTGATGGTTGTCATCTTTGCTTGACATAGTGGAAACCTGGGTTCAAATCCCACCATTGATAATTTTTGTGAGATTAAAAAACGGGTCATATGACACTCCTTTTTCAATAAATGTTGGGCTAGAATCATAATTTCATGTTGTATGATACTCTACACATTCATAGTTTTAGGTCACCCCCTAGTAGGTTTAGGAGACCTATGAAAAAGTGGAGAGAGAGGGAGCGGTTTGATCCGACGGCTGATGAAATATCATGCCAGATTCGACGCCTGTAATCATTTCAACGGCTTTAAAATTCATGAGTTTGATACTTCTTTATATATGGTGTGATGGTTGTCATCTTTGCTTGACATAGTGGAAACCTGGGTTCAAATCCCACCATTGATAATTTTTGTGAGATTAAAAAACGGGTCATATGACACTCTTTTTTCAATAAATGTAGGGCTAGAATCGTAATTTCAGGTTGTATGATACTCTACACATTCATAGTTTTAGGTCACCCCTAGTAGGTTTAGGAGACCTATGAAAAAGTGGAGAGAGAGGGAGCGGTTTGATTCGACGGCTGATGAAATATCATGCCAGATTCGACGGCCGTAATCATTTCAACGGCTTTAAAATTCATGAGTTTGATACTTCTTTATATATGGTAAAGATATATATATATAGTTAATTTTATATTTTCTTATAGTTAATTTTATTTTTATATATTTAACTTATTTATAGTTTATATTTACATATATAGATATAGTTTTTATTTAATAAATATTTACATATATTTTTAAATACTTTATATATATTTACATATATTTTTAAATACTTTATATATATATTTACATATATATTTAAATACTATATACATATATTTATAGTTTATTAAATACTTTATATATATATATATTTATATTTACATACTTACTATATATATTTACATACTTAAATAGTTCCTTTTTACACACACACACACACACACACACACACACACACACACACACACACACACACACACACACACATATATATATATATATATTGGCTAAAACAAATCATTTATTCAATAATTTACATAAAATATGTACAATATTATTTAAAACTATGCTAAAAACTATCCAAAAATACATATAATTTACTATTCATTAAATACCCTCATACTTAAGCTTTTGTTATTCCAGAGCAAAAGTAAGAGAGTTATCCATAAGCGATTAACATAAAATTCTATATTTAAGCTAACATTTAATTTAACCAAAAGAGGTACCGAAATAAAATTCCGGTGTATAAAGAGTTAAGTCCTAAATTATGTAAACGATTTAAGTAGGGAGAAATGTCTTAGCCAAAAGACCTCTTAGGATTTTCAAATAGCAAGCAAAATTGCAATCATTAGTAAACGAGATTGAAAGATGTGAGTTTGATAGAATTACACCTAAGGGGGGGGGGGGGGGGGGGGTGATTGGGTGTTGTTGATGTAATTTTTGACTTTTAAAATAATTAGCAAGACACACAAGCAAATAAGAAAGCACACAAAGATTTATAGTGGTTCCCTACAAGATAATATGTCTAGAGGTAGTCCAATGCCCCTCCCACCTATCTAGCAATTAGCTAGACTAGGCAACTTCTCCAATTTCTCAAATCTTTTCTCTTTAAGCAGATCTTATAACTCTGGCTCACCAAGAACCCTACCAACAACTCAGACTTTACAAGTTTTATAATAACTGAGATCTTCACTAAGATCCTACCAAACTCAGGCTCACACAGAACCCTATTACGAGATCCAACAAGCTCAGACTCACAAAGAACCCTACAAAAAAAGACAAATGAGTGTGTTGTTGTAGAAGAGAAGGCTTAAGATATAAGCTTTGATTGACCAGACTTCTTCTTCTTCTTGCAAATATAAGTTCAGAGATCTTGTGAATCACTGAACCTTTCTATAAAATCTTCTTCTTCTTTGACCTTCACAGTACAACAATGAATTCTTCTTGTTGTTAATACTTTTATCTCTTTTCTGTTAGTATGTTTGATAATAATCGTGAGAGAGAATACCAAAGAAAAAAAAACTGAGTCTGAAATTGAAAAATTCTTTCTCTTATACTCCTTTGCAATTTTGCATAAAGATCCTCAGTCATTCATTCCTTACTTAATTAGATCACCAGAGAATGTATACTGAAACGACAGTATAAAGCACCATATGTAAGACCCCCCCTCTCCCGGAACACAAGACACGGCCGAGGGGAGTCTTATGCCCAGGACAGTCGCCTTGCGGAAGCTCCAGCACGCGAGCTAGCCTCCCCCACGAGATGCCTATCCTGCCGGCCAAACCAACTGAACAGCGCCAACTCATCAACAATGCAAAAGCAAGAAGCCATAAATACATATTCACATAAGTAAGGTGTCCAAAAAGGTACAAAAGACAAGAAGCTCCGAGAGCTCCTCAAAAGTATCAGAGTATCAAGGACCGAATTAAACTTAACTTATAAGGATGCCCATACAAGCTTATAAGTTAAGGATCTGAACATGAAGGTAACTCATCATACAAAGGTGCCCATACAAGTTTATATGATGAGGATACAATGCGGTGCAATGCAATGATTATGAAGGATGAATGCAATGCAATTATTATGAAGGATGAATGCAATGCAATGATTATTATATGATGACTCACACATGCAAAGTTGCTATGTCGACATAGACCTTTAGTTCTCGCTTTTTGAGGGGTAGCTAGCCACTCAGGAATCTCCCGTCGTGGACAGATGGAGACAGTGGAACGAGCTCCTCCACTACTAGGAGGGTATGAACACTACCATTCCTAGGCCTTTGTACGCCTCGACGCTAAGAACACACAACGGAGACCCTGCGTACTGCTCGCATCATGCTGAACCTTCAAGGACACAGAAGGGGACTTGGGTAGGTGAGCACCAAGAGTCCAACCCAACCGGTCTAGAGTCTAACTGCCGGCTTCTGTCGGTGTCACGACTAGCAAGGCCGAAGACCCGCCGCAAGTAATCCTACAACCAAGATCCGTACACCACCATGTGTAAGCCTTGCAACCCAAGCAAACCCGTGCTCATAAGAACCCAAGGACTCCCAAGCGGAGTCTTATTACATTTCACATCTTGCACGCTTAGCCGATGCTACCCATACTGAGTGACACAACTCTCGTGCGGTGGTGTGCATATATTATGACAAACATTCCATACGACTCTGTAGGACTACTTGTGTTTCCAACTTACTTTATGATATCCACCTTTTATTTCAAGATAACACTTAGTTCTTCCAAGCCCAACTTGGTTACTCATTTTCAGTCTCTAACATAGTTCAGCAGCATAATATTTTACGACAATATATTTAATTAAGAACCCATATCAAATCAAGCCTTGCTGAAACTTCTACCGTAGTTTTGCTAGCTTGTTATGGCCTTTCTCACCAAATATTAGCCCCATCGGCATTCCCAATTATTATTTACGGAGCAATGCGAGAATGAACTATGATTGGAAAAATCACAACAAGTATCCTCCCAAAACTCATGAAATTCAACAGGGGTCAGCACAATATCATCAATTTGATTTCTACCAATTTTTAAGAGCATCAGACAAGTATTATAAAAGATATCCCAGAATTATCGCAATTCAACCTACAATGACGCTGATTAACAAAACTGAAATTCTGGGAGTTATACTGCACCCCAAATTAGCTACTACCAGCCAGGAATTGATAGCATAAATCAGGAATTTTTGATAACAAAAGCTAGGGAATCTGCTAGCAAAATTCCAAAACAATCTGTTAATTAACATAAACTAGGAATTATGCTAGCATAACATCCAGAAATTTTGATAGCAAGTTAGGAAATCTACCAACATAAGCTCCAAAAAGAAAACCAGAAAAAACAACAGAAAAGGGGGAAAGAAAGGAGGGAGAAGAAGAGTTTTCTTGCTCCAGCCGAATCTACCACTTTCCACAAATCTTATTTCCTCCAATACTCACTCATGAGGCCGCCGATTTTCACAAAATCAACTCCTTTGCCCACGCATCGAAGAGAGGAGTTATTCGAAGGCATTTTCGCGGCGAACAACGCCCTAAAGCGAAAACCCTAGCGTGGCCTCTTCCTACGAATCTCCATTAAACTCACCAAATCAAGCTCTTTTGAGCTCGATGTCTCTCCTAATATATCTAGGGATCTAGCACCAAGGGAGAAGGGTCGGAAGTCACCTGATTTCTGGCCGACGTTCACGGTTGTCTCCTCTGCGGCATGACGGCGGTTGGCCAAGCTCAAATCTTCCTCTTAACTTGCTCTTCCAAGAATTCCCCCAACTAGTTCCCTCATGAAGTGAGAGGAAGAAGATGAAGAAGAAGGAGAGGAAGAAGAAGATGAAGATCAAGATCCCTCCTCGGGAGAAATGCTCAGCCCTACTTCCAATGCCATGCGTTGGAACCCCAAGGTTCGGTGTCAGCCCCATATTGAACAAGGTATCCACTTCTAGCCTAAAAAAAAATAAGCAATCAAGCTTTATCGGACGACAGCAGAAAAATGCCCAAATTCGTCGAACGGGAACAACAATTTCGTCGAACGAACGACGCGTTCGTCGACCGCAGAACATTTCGTCGAGCGCTTCAACTTTGTTCGAACGGCTACAACTTCGTCGAACGCTGGAATTCGATTTCGTCGAACGTTGGAATTCGAATTTGTCGAACGCTGGAATTCGTCGAACGCCCCTTCGACTTCCCTGAACGGTCAGCACCTTAGTCGATCGCCGAGCGGCTGCCTCTTCGACGATCGTCGAACGACGGTACCTGCCCCTTCGACGTTCGTCGAACGGAAGTACTTAAAAGCTAGTTAATAAGTAAAGCAAAGCCCAAATTTCCTACAGCAATACTGTCATTCCATTCCCCCAATTAATCCAAATCAGAGCACGTACTGGAAAGCCCAAAACTGGGTAGTCATATTAAGAAGAAAAACAGCAGTTGGACTATCAAAACAACAAAGAACGTTAAGTCCCTTCCAAACAGCCGGTCACATAAAGAAGTAATGATAAAAGCTTGAGCTAGAGAAAATATAAGAAATAAAATCCACAGCTGCCATAATTATTTCCCCTCGTCTCCAAATAAACAGCATAATATACCAATGAAGACAATCAACTCCCAAAAATCAAATCCTTAATCTGCCCTTAACATGAAATCCAGCAGCTTAAGGTCTCAAGACGGGATAAAAGCCAATTTGTTACACACTCATGGGGGGCCTAGCGCGCACTAGGATGTTACAAATCCAATAAATGAAGAAACAATTTCGTCCTCGAAATTTAAGTTGAGGTTATGGGGTTTAAGATCAGATCACAAAAGTCATCTGGAGTACACTTTAAATCCCACTCACAACTAGTGAGGGTCACAACTCATTCACATTTTAGCCCACCAAATAAATCCAGCAATAGATCATGAATATAGCAGCCCCCAACAAGAATCCAGAATTTTGCTAACCAAGGTAGGGAATCTGCTATTTTAAAAAAAAATCTAGAAAACTTTGCTAACAAACAAGAGGAAATACCACATATAGCCCGAAAATTTAACTTAGCAAATACCCAAGTAAATCCCTAGTATATGGATGCAGAATTTCATAATCAAGAGTTTATTTTAGGATGAAACCAAGGGGGATTCACATAGCTGCTAATATACGACCAAGGAAGTTCACCAAACTCCCCCCATAACCCATAACAGCAAACATAAAGCCAAGATAAATTCACCAACTCTCCTCCTAATCCCCTCAAAATCCATAACTGTTAACTTAAAGCCAAGGGAAATTCACCCTACTCCCCTCATAATCAATAATTGCTAGCATAAACAGAGAAAACAAAAAATAGAATTTAACAAGAAAGCCATGAGTAATCCTAGCAGCAGGGAGGGCAAGCATACCCCCTTTAACAAAGCTAAAGGCAGCAAAGAAATCAAAGAGAGATGAAGGAGAAGTGTTTCCTTGCCTTAAATGAGGATGACCTCAAAGTCAAACGGGTGATCAACCATAAAATTCACGATGTCATATCCTTGGGTCAAACCTCAAATACCCAAACAGTTATTGTACCCGCAAGATCGTCTCTCTTATGTATTAAAAATGTAGAAGCAAGCCTTAATCTCATCTTCTAGTACAACCATCATTATTCATATAATTATCAATCGCTTCCATCAATGTCATCTCGTCCGAGGCAATTATTCATACAACACGCATCTTTTACACTTAGCACGACATCCATTTGATATTAAGTTTCAACAATCGTTATGATCACCTTATAATAATTCATGCAAAAGCCACCAACCAAGTCCAGTATCGAGTTATGACAAGATAATTACAATGGTCAATCATCATGGATGTTTACCGCTTGACTAGAAATCCATATAATAGTCAAGTCCTGCAATCACCCACCGTACTTGCCATGACATTATGCCCTTCAATCCATCAACTACCAAAAATGATGTTACTAGCTCAAGGGTTTAAGCTCAGGAAGCTTTTATGTATCCAAATAGTTTCCAAATTCCGCACGTGATCATCCGATAATGCTTATCAATTGGTTCTGGTGATATTATGAATCGCTATCGAGGCTCAAAGTAAGGTGAATCCATGACTCTACACCTCGCATGGGTTATAATCACATCATTCCCTTCTAATAACACATGACCTCGTCAATTGTTACTTTTGTCTACTCCCAGTTCTACTTAGATTTGCACCAGATTTAAAAATTTGTGCTACTTTTATCTCGTGATTTAATTCATTTCATTTAAGGGCTCCTAAACCGTGAACATAAACCTTATCCAATGGTTGGGTTTCGGTACAAAGCCTTTAGAGGACTGCCTTGTCGAGGCAATACAATTACACGTACACCTACCTGTACGTATAGAGACCATTCTTATCTTGGCGTCAAGGCGTACCAAGGCGAGCCCCGACCGCCTTGACGCTTAGGCGACAAGGCGGACGCCTAAGCGACAACAAGGTGACCAAATGCAAGGCGACAAAATTTTTTTTTTTTAAAACAAATGAAGATATAGACAGCGGTTATTATAATAACCGTTGTCTATAGTGCCTGTCAAGTGACTATAGACAGCGGTTATTATAATAACCGCTGTCTATAGTTACTATAGACAGCGGTTATTATAATAACCGCTGTCTATAGTGTCTATCAAGTGACTATAGACAGCGGTTATTATAATAACCGCTGTCTATAGTCACTTGACAGACACTATAGACAGCGGTTATTATAATAACCGCTGTCTATAGTCCCAGTTTTTTTTAGGCAAACGCAAAAGAGAACCATCATTCAGCAGAGAACCATCATTCAGCAATATCATTTTTTAGGCAAAAGAGAACCATCATTCAGCAGAGAACCATCATTCAGCAATATCATTAACTACACAGATTTTTAAACTGCATTCATCCCAAGTCAGTACTCAACATATCAAGCATTCATGAATGAATAGAAGTCAAATAACTTGAGATCAAGAATACATTTCATGAATGAACATTGTTTTTAGATTAATTAGAATCATCATCTAGTAAATCATTATTGGCATTGCAGGTGCTGGGTTGGTTTGAGGCACTTGTCATTTGCCCATAATTATCTACAAGATCTTCATCATCATTTGCAACTCCAAAGTGATCTAAATCTTCATCCCCTTCAGCTATTAGTTCAAGATTAGCTCCACTTCGTAAATTTCTAGCCCCGGTTCCAACAGCTCTCCCTACAGCTTCCCATGTGAGATCATCATCATCAAATACTAGAGTATCATCTGGTTTGTTTATCATCCACTCATTACTCCAATCTAGCTCATCAAGCACTAAAGGGTTGTAATTTCTTCCCTTTTCACGTCTTTCTTGAAATCATGCTTGTAGACGACGATTGTATTGGATGTATACAAGATCATTAAGCCTTTGATGCTCCAATCTATTCCTTTTCTTTGTGTGAATCTAAAACAACATAATTGCAAACTAGTTAGTAATACTTAGTACTTACTACTTAGTACTTAGTAGATATTTGTAAATAATTTTAATTTTATATGTATATTGATTATTGAATATTTGTATACTTACAAACTCAAAAGTACTCCAGTTGCGCTCACAACTAGAAGAGGAACAGCATAAGCCAAGTATGCGCAATGCTATCTTTGTAAGTTCAACATTCGGTCCTCCATGTGCACCCCACCAATCCACTATTTATTTAAGACGAATATAAATTAGTTAACAATTAACATACATATAGTTTAAGAAAATATAAGAACGTAATCAATACTTACTTGGATTTAAGGTGGTTCGTTGCCTAATAGCCATATGCTTTCCAAAACTATTTCGAGATGCTTTATAGTTAGTGCCTTGTTCTGCGATCTTGTCTTGCAAGTGTTGATCGGGCACTAGTCTTGCAATAACGTCATTGAAAGCATCTTGAAATTTCCAAGCATCATCATTATGTTTTTCCTCATATTCAAAATATTTGCTTGGATTTAAAAACAAAGCCGCCCTATACAATTTTTGCTCCATTTGATTTGTCCATCTATTTTCAACAATGTCGATAATCTTTTTATATAACCTTTCTTTATTATCAAAATGTTCTTTGATCCTTTGTTTTGTCTCTTCCATTGCCACATAAACCTCAGGCATAGCTGGTCTTTCATCTCCATCTACTAACCGCAAAACAGCCATCAATGGCTTTCCTCCTTTGAGGCAATCTCTAACTCCATTCCAAAAGACAGTTGAAAGTATTACTTCAACAATTTGTTTTCCGGCTTCGGTTTTTGCCAAATTAGCAGCATTCCACGAAGGTGAGACAAAGAATAATTTCAGCTTCTCCTCATGCTTAAGCACACTTTGTAGAGTAAGGAATGATGTTGCAAATCTAGTCACTGAATGCCTCACTAGATCACCACCTATTGTACTCCTTACTGCATCAAGTAAACGAGTGTGCCTGTAGATGAAATTTGTAATCATTCTTGCCTTTTTTATCACCATTTTATTTTGTCGAAGCTTTACAATGTCTTCTAGCATTAGATCAATGCAATGAGCTGCACAAGGAGTCCAGAATAGAGTGGGTCTTCTCTCCATTAAAATTCTACCCGCTGCCTTGTAATTTGAGGCATTGTCAGTCACTACCTGCATACAAGCCCTAAACATAAGTACATAACTTTGTATATATCTATAATCTATACTCTAGAGTTGTAAACCATTGAACATGAAATACTATGTTCAATTTACCTGGACAACGCAATCTGTTCCAATCTCTCTAATCTTACTATCAAGCAACTCTGATAGCATTGTAGCATCTTGAATATGACTGGATGCATCTACGGAACCCATAAAATAAGTTCCCTCTGGACAGTTGACTAGGAAATTTATCAAATGTCTCCCTCTCCTATCTGTCCAACCATCTGACATAAGAGTGCAACCGTATCTCCTCCAATATGCTTGATATTTTGTCTTCATCTCGTTAACTTTCTCTTTTGTGTTTAGTAACAAAGGAACCCGTAAATCATGATAACTAGGGCCTTTATAACCAGGCCCATATTGTCCAACTGCTTCAAGCATGATTTCAAAACTTCGTGCCTTTGCAGCATTGAATGGAATTCCACATTCATAGAACCAATCAGCAACATACCCATCAACTCTCTTTTTCTTTTCAGGAGATCTAAAACATCTCTCAATAGTTGTTTGTGCAGGTCCTTTAGCACGCCTATCATCAACAACATCTTCAGGTGCACGTCTCACATGAGCATCCATAGGGCCTCTTTTTTGTGGAAGGTGGATTACTTTTCTCTTTTTGGCACCTGTCCCAGAACTTGGGACAAATGAAGATTTAGCTGTAGATAATGCCGGGGATACTTGTGATTGTGAACCTAACAACTCAACTTCTTGTTCACTCTCATTATCATCAGCAGCATTCAAATCGACCTTGTTCTTTTTTTTGTCATTTAGAGCTGCATACATTTCAGTTGCTATGTCCGAAGTAGTCTTCATACATTTTGATACATCACCATACCCGCCACACAAGTGTTGTTTCAACCTTTTGATTCCACCTTTAATCAACCGATCACACAAATTACATTTAACTGTATTTTTATCCTGTATGTCGGGCCAATGCCCATACTTCCATCCAGGATCCTTTGACTTTGCTTTTCTTTTAGGGTCAATTTTTGGATCAACATCATTGCTATCCACAGATGGAGCAAGACTGTTGTTGTTTAGGTCCTCCATCTTTCACAAACTACATCCATAGAAAGAAGAGTTATGTCGGGCACATAACAAAGTGAATAACTACTAAATAGTTCTAAAGCTAAAGAAATCATCATCCATCACATATTCACAATTCACATGACTAACATATAGTTCTATTTCTACACAAGTATAAAATATTTTGGACAAAACAAAACTAACATATAGTCCACATCTACACAAGTTTAAAATAACTAAACAATGCAAGTATCTTTCAACTTTCAGTAACACAATTAGTGATTATATAATCACAAATCAAATTTCGCATATAATCAATTTTTTCTTTGGAAAATTCCGCCACTCCATCATAGAGCTGTCTCTGCAAATACTGCAATAAAAAAAATATTTGTTAAAAATTTAAAATCATGTAGCACATGATATAAAAATTTAAAAATTTAAACTATATGCAGTTAACTTACCAATGATGACAATGTCGTACTCCTAAGAGCATCAACTATGTCAATCATGTAGCACATGATATAATAGCCACACTGAATACTATCCGGTTGTTTTGGGCAAAAATAATAGCCAACATCCAATGTTCTCTGTGTAACAAATGAAAGTATTATTAACTAAATTAGAATAAAAAAACAATAATCATAATTCATAAATCAATAACAGATTAACAGTAATACTTACGTATTATAATAGGGCAAAAATAATAAAGAATCTGGTTGGAGTTGCGTAAGCCTGGTTTTCAGATCTTGAGCTCGTGATTTCAAATGAGCCTTGGCAAATTTATCATTTAGAGCATAAATGGATGTTGAATTATATAAAGATACATTTCCTTTGTATGAAAATTTCTTTAGTTCTGAATCTATGTATCTGCAAAATAACATGCAAATTTAGAATCAATATACATATAATCATTAACCCTTAATTTATAATATCATTATGTGAAACTCATTATTCACTACTCACCCTATACATGCAAGTACGATGTCAACTCCAATTTTTTTCATATTAAGAAATTCGTACAACATTGAATTCTCGAAGTATGTACGTGTTGATTCAGGAGTCCCAAATATATTTGGATCAAAGACCAGAGATATTGCTTTATTTTCATTCTCCATCGTAGTAATGAAATGTGGTAACATGGTAATCTTCTCATTTGTATTCTGTCGGAATAAAAAACATTAATATTTTGGACATCAATATTAACAACATAAAAATCAAAATTACTAATCAATAATCATAAAAGTACATAAATTTATAATACCTCATGTGAAGTTCCAGGCTCTTGATGTGATTGTGAAGCTAGTACAAGTGCCTGGACAAACCAAAAATAACAAGTTAACAACATAATTATTAGGTACCTATTCAACAAAAAGAGAGCATGACATTTCATAAAATTATAAAAAATAACACATAAATGCATAATAATACATTAATACCTGAGAAGTTTCAGTTCTAGTACCAAACATGCGCATAATTTCATTCATTTGATCTCTCATTTTATTCATCTCTGTTGCCTGATCTTCATATTTTTTCTTCCACATTTCTTCTTGTTGACTCAATCTTTCTTCCACTATAGCTTCCACATCTGTTATGTGAGCCACCGACGTCTCGCGCCGCCTATCATTTTTGAAATAACTTTTAATGGTGGAAAACTTGCCACCAGCTCTAACTCTGCCCGGATGTTCTTTGCCTAAAACAGAGGCAAGGGTATCATCTCTTCCTTGAGTTCCTTGTGGCATTGTTTCAGCACTTTGTGACTCTTGGCTTGACAACTCATCCTAAGCAAAATCAATAAATGTTAATGCAATTAAAGAAATGAAATTTTAATAAATGATGAAATGATAAGTTGATAACTTAAACTTACAATTCTGGCTGCCAAATCAGCTGCCTCTTGACTAATGTACTCACCGGTCTTTCTTTTGTGACCAGCTTTCCATAGCTCTGCACGTGAAATTGGTGCAGTTGCACCTTGTTCAACCTTGACAGTAAAATGCAAATAAATTATTATTTAAATTATGATAAAAACTAATTTTAAAACAAAAAATACGAGAGAGAATTGCTGAGAAGTAGAGAACTAATACCATCATTTTTTGTAATCCAGCATAACCCTTTCTTGAAGTAGTATGAAAAGCCTTCTGTGCTTTTGCTCTCTCTGTATTAGCCTTACTAAACTCCTATACAAATAAAGTATTTGTTAATACTTTGATTGCTTACAAGTTACAATTACAAAGGTAATAAATGTTATAAAACAATAAATTTACAAAGAAGTGAAGAACACATAACCATAGATTCCGGAGTGGTGCGATGGTCGACAAAAACCTTCCAGTCATCTTCGGTAATAAAGTTATACTTAACAGGAACATTGTATCGATGCTCCAAATCAACATCTTTTACATAAGTGACATAAAGTTTGGATTTCCAAGACCTCCAACTTTCACCCATGCTTTTCGTTAATTCATTGCGAAGAGAACCAATATTATCAAAATAATTCTGAAAATAAAATACAATATTAATTAATAATTAACCAAAAAACAAAGCTAAGTAATCACTTATAAGTTATAAAAAATTACGTACATTTAATTCTTCCCATATTCGATCTTTATATTGTTTATCAACCTCCTTCCATCTAACATATGTAATAGGCACATAACATCTCACTAGAGTACCAATATAACTCATTAATTTATTTGTTTCAAACCCGGGAACAATGCGACCATCATCATCCACAGGAATGGTAAGCTTCTTCCCCTCTAGACTAAGCTTTTGCAATTCAAACATTTTTGTGTAGCCTCTTCTTAACTTTGAGGAAGAGCTTTTATCACTCATTTTCCTGTAACAAGAAAACCCTAAAAAAACCCTAAACCATCCAAATTTCCTACATAAAATTCAAGTGTAAATGTGTAATAAACTAATACCATTCCATCACTCAACCACACATATATATTGGCTACATTCATGAGAATATATAGAGAAAAACATATGAGCAAATAAAAGAACCATTGCATCATCAACTCATCATACATCAAGGTCTAAAAATCATGAGAATATATAGAGAAAAAAAAAAGAAAATCTCCAAGGCTTAGGATAAAAAGAAGATTGGTAGAAGAATAATATACCTTCGAAGAAGAATCGCAAGATCGAACAATGTAGGGCCTGAATATTTCCGAAAATCGCCTGTAGGGTAGGGTTTCGCACAGAGCAGCGACACAGTAAGAAGTAAAAACGGCGAGGTAAATTCTAATTTCCGGGTTTCGGGTATATATAGATGGAATAGACAGCGGTTAATATTAAAAACCACTGTCGTACCTCTATTAGACAGCGGTTATATTGCAAACCGCTGTCTAATGTAGGTTAAACCGTACATTAGACAGCGGTCATATATATAACCGCTGTCTATACTATCTTAGACAGCGGTTTTATATATAACCGCTGTCTAATGTACGGTTTAGCCTACATTAGACAGCGGTTGTCAATATAACCGCTGTATTGTCAAGTATAGACAGCGGTTTTAAATATAACCGCTGTCTAATGTAAGCTAAACCGTATATTAGACAACGGTTATATATAAAACCGCTGTCGTTACAAGTATAGACAGCGGTTTTATATAAAACCGCTGTCTAATGTAGGATTTTTTTAAAAAAAATAAGGCGGCTGTCGACTTGTTTTCACTTGGCCGCCAGGACGCTTAGGCGTCGCCTAGGCGACGCCTTGGCGACGCCATGATAAAAATGATAGAGACATATTCATATCTTACTAAACAAGTAAATGCAACTTATCATCAATATTCAATTCACGGCGTGTTTCAACACCCTTGATGCTATCACCCGTATTGAGAGGTTATCACGAATCTAATCATCATCATTCACGTACTATTTAAATAAACATGATCTAAGGGAAAACGAAGTCGGTACGTAAATAGACCAATAAACGAAGGGACAAGCCCCCGTACATTTTTGGACTAAATTTCTTCCACCGCCCATATGGTATATTCATCTCACGTATGGGCACAAACCTTAGGGGCATATCTTCCTCAACTTAGAGTTCTTACCCTATATATCCCGGTATCGACGCACTTATATATCAGCCATGATGTAGAAATTCAAAATTTTTTACGGCGACGACCAAGCTGCATCTCATTGTAATGAGAGCATGCACAAATAACATTCAATCACCCGGTACATTTATATATGTTTGAACTTAACATGAACCAAGGTGCAAGGCTCGGGATGATTTCCCTTCGACACGGATTATGCAGACTACCAAAAGTAGGGCATACTTCACAATATGATAAACTAAATCAAATCCATTACAAGCGCCCTACCATCCCTGCCAACGATCATCCATGACATGTATGTTTATTTTATAAAAACTTTTAGGATTTTAGATCATCAATCAAGTCGTATTAATCTTGTTGACTCCACCGCCTAACACTTATTAATTTCCCAATGTCAAGTAATTACAACACTAAGGGGCTGTTCACCAAGAATTTCCAAACTCAGGGGTAGTTTATCATCATGCCAGCAATGCATGCACAAAGGTTCATTAACTTCCCAGCTATAATGTTATTACAACATAGCTGCATATCCCCAAAGTGTTAATTTACTACTCTCCTCGTTACTTATCCACATAATCCTAGAACAATATAGAGAAATTATCATCTTCAAAATGCTTTCCTCTCTTATTCCGCTAATAAAATTCTTATCAACCCAAACATGGCCTTAGCAGTCTGCCTTGCTTAAGGTGAATTAACTCTTCAAGGGTCTCCACTTCCAATGTCAAAAATTACAACAATTTTAAATCCTCAAGGAACCCAAGACGGTACATAACTAGCCCAATAAACGAAGAGATAAGCCCCCGTATCTCTTCTACTGAGTTTCTTTTACCACCAATATAACACATTCATCCCAAAATGAGCCTTCTCTGGATCCGAATTCTTATCATATCTTCTCCATATGAAACCTTCTACATAAATAGAAGTGAGAGGTATCCATATACAGTATAAAAGCCATGCTTTGTGGTCTCTTACTAAGCTGATAATAGACTACAAGCACCAATCTCATTGAGATTGCCCTAATATTTTGGGTAAGGTGATAATATTACTCCATATCTGGGATAGAAATTTCGGGGTGTGAGTCTCTAACATTTACACTCGCGTTAAACTCTTCCCTTAGTCACTCAAGGTCACTTATTGCTTGGCCCAATCATCCCCAAGATCAGTATAAGGCTAGGTTACGTCACGACATATCCTGCTAAGTCGACCAAAAATGGTATCCTAGTTAGGTTGGCATCAATCCTATGCCAAACCAACACTGACTGTTGGAATGGGAATACAAATTACTGTCTCTGAATGAGTTAGCATCTATACGTAAGGGTACGAGTTTGGCTTAGGTTGGCACTTTCTATAGGAAAAAGCGGACATACTTATTGTGAATTACACATGGGCACACCACCGCTTCCGCTGCATCAGTTTGTCCTCAAACTGATCTAGCTAGCAGGGGTAGCCTAGTGGTTTAATGGACTTCTTTATCTCAGGATCGTTGCAAGCTGATACCATTTGTAAGACCCCCTCCCGAAACACAAGACACGACCGAGGGGAGTCTTATGCCCAGGACAGCCTCCTTGCGGAAGCACCAACATGCAAGCTAGCCTCCCCCACGAGACGCCTATCCTGCCGGCCAAACCAACTGAACAACGCCAACCCATCAATAATGCAAAAGCAAGAAGCCATAAATACATATTCACATAAGTAAGGTGTCCAAAAAGGTACAAAAGACAAGAAGCTCCGAGAGCTCCTGCAAAAGTATCAGAGTATCAAGGACCGAATTAAACTTAACTTATAAGGATGCACATACAAGCTTTAAGTTATGGATCTGAACATGAAGGTAACTTATCATATAAAGGTGCCCATACAAGTTTATATGATGAGGATCCAATGCGGTGCAATGCAATGATTATGAAGGATGAATGTAATGCAATGATTATGAAGGATGAATGCAATGCAATGATTATAATATGATGACTCACCCATGCAAAGTTGCTATGTCGACATAGACCTTTAGTTCTCGCTTTTTGAGGGGTAGCAAGACACTCAGGCATCTCCCGCCGTGGCCAGACGGAGACAGTGGAACGAGCTCCTCCACTACTAGGAGGGTATGAACACTACAAGTCCAAGGCCTCTGTACGCCTCGACGCTAAGAACACACAGCGGAGACCCTGCATACTGCTCGCATCATGCTGAGCCTTCAAGGACACAGAAGGGAACTTCGGTAGGTGAGCACCAAGAGTCCAACCCAACCGGTCTAGAGTCTAACTGCCGACTTCTGTCGGTGTCACGACTAGCAAGCCCGAAGACCCGCCACAAGTAATCCTCCAACCAAGATCCGTACACCACCATGTGTAAGCCATGCAACCCATGCACACCCGTTCTCATAAGCACCCAAGGACTCCCAAGCGGAGTCTTATTACATTTCACTTCTTGCACGCTTAGCCGATGCTACCCATCCCTGTTGGATCGGTCGGCGCCCTTAGAGGGGGGGGGGGGGGTGAATAAGGGTTTTAAAAAACTTTGAATTATATTTAGAAAACTTTGAAATATTGCAAGATTAATATAATAAGAGATCAAGTAAAACAATAAAGAGAGACAAGCTTTATTAATGTTAAATAAGTTTTACAAAACTTGATCTCAATGACGCTGGAGATCGGGGGCGAATAATAAAAAAGCTCTTTTTGTTTTCTATCCCGACTCGCTTCCCCACGAACCGGTGGCCCTAGCCTTATCCTCCCTGGATTCGGCCTCAAGCCGCTCTAGCCAATCCTTCCCGTGATGTGGACTCGAGCACCCCCTAGAACTAGCCTAGATCTAGTCGCCAACGCGAGGCGAATTTCAGCCCTAAGTATACCCCAGACCTAGTTGCCAACACGAGGCGATTTCACTACCGTTTACAATGAAGAAAGAGAATAAAATAACAAAACCTCCCTTAAGATGAACTTCTGAAGATGGAGGCGAAGATCCGCTGTAGAATCAGCGTTTGTCGAAGCGGACTTCGTCTGGATTCGGCGTGATGGAATTCTCCTTCAGAAATTGGCAGAGCTTCGCTGGGACCTCAAATTTCGGCTAAGACAAGCCTCTGGAATTCTAGTACTCTCTCTCTGAGGTGTATGCTATAGGTGTGTTCGAAAACAAGAGGAGAGGGGGTCCTTTTATAGCCCAAGCGCTACCGCCGGCGCTAGCGCTACCGCCGGCGCTAGCGCTACCGCCGGCGCTAGCGCTACCGCCGGCGCTAGCGCTACCGCCGACGCTAGCCCGGATTAGGAAACGTTTTGCGCGGTAGAATCTCCCATCCGCGGCAACAATTTGCTCTATGCCTTCTGTGCGCCATGCTACCGCCAGCGCTAGTAGCTACCGCCGGCGCTATCCCTGATTACGAAACTTTTTGCGCGACAGGATCTTCAATCCGCGGCAACGTTGCTTTTATTCCTTCTGTGATCAGCGCTACCGCCGGCGGTATCCGCTACCGCCAGGCGTTAGCGCCTTCTATAACAGCTCCCGGAATTGCGCTCTTCATCGCTAGCACCCGACGCTAGGTGCTACCGCCGGCGGTAGTGAGCCTCTTCGAATTCTGGCTTCAATTTTGGGGGCAGTCATCATGAGTACTCCTTGAGTCATATGGACTATGTTAACATGCACACTTGAACACACAAGATCAAATACACATAGGATTTGTTATTCTCAAACCTAGGAGATGCGGAAGACCATGTTCCAACAAACTCCCCCTTTTGATAATAACAAATCCATTAATGATAAATCAAAGCATTAATAGATAAGCATGATGAAACTCTACTTGTGTGTGTAGAGAGTGATGACTTAGGATAATTATTGATTTTAGCATTTAGAATTGCTCCCCCTAAATACATGCTCCCCCTAAGTGAGTGCTCCCCTAATATGTAAGCTATCATCTGAATTTGTCATGTTGGGTTTATGATAGCGGGTTATATTTATCATGTTAGTTCTCCCCCTTTGTTATTAGCAAAAGAGTGTAGGGAAACAAAGCACCAAAAAGTTTGTAAGTAGTTGAAACCAGTTTCCCGGTTTCAGCGTTCGAAAGGGGGTTGCGACTAACTCTTACTTGACCTAAGCCTTGACTCTTGACCGGTCACTAAGAACTAAGAGGCTCGGACTTGATAACGACTGGAGTCTAGGAACGGACCCCTTAAGCTTCAGCGTGGAGGTCCCACCACATACCCGGAAGATCTTTAGAGCGCTTCCCCTCCCAAGCCAATGCTGAGCCTAGGCACCTTGGAGGGCACTAAGAACCACCTCACCATCAACTGGAAGGTGACAGGGGAGGGGGGGTGCTTGCTCACAAGACCACGCGAGGGAGGGGGTAGAGACCAACCCTTCCCAAGGTGCCCATGGGGGTCTATTTATAGACTTTCCCAAAAAAGGACTGCGGATAGCCCAGATCTGGCTATCCGCAGTCCAACCATGACCACAAATGATCAACGCGTGAGGGGAGGCGAGTGGGACCCGAGGTGCCCACTTTCCCCCTCACGGGAGGCCATACCGGCCTCCCCCCAATGTACCGGGCGAGTGGGAGAGTTCCTCCCACTCGCCCAAAGGGGGTGGCGAGTGGGAGGGCCCCCTCCCACTCCCCCTCAAGGTGGCCGGCGAGTGGGAGGGACCCTCCCACTCGCCCGGCGAGTGGGAGGGTCTCTCCCACTCGCCTGGGTAAATGGCGAGTGGGAGGGACCCTCCCACTCGCCCGGCGAGTGGGAGGGATCCTCCCACTCGCCCGGGTGCTCGGCGAGTGGGAGGCTCCTCCCACTTGCCCGAAGGGGAGTCGGGGGAGCGGGTGCTCCCCCCGCGTCCCATGTGGCCTCTCTTTGCCTTGACTGGTCCAGGCCGCTTATGCGTGGTCGTTTTGATCGTCTCGACCACCTTAAATTGTCTTTGTCTCATCCAGGTCGGGTCACACCGACTCGGGAAATATGAGGGTTGTACACAATCCCCGCTCTTTGCAAGCTTGTCCCAAGCTCGGAAAGAAAGTCCAACCCACCTATTTGACGAGTAGGTGGGACCTTAGGGGAATCCACGAAGGGATCCGTCATCGGGGAACCTCTGCCAAGCCTTTCGGTTGATCCTGACTTGAGACAGAAGGTGAACCTTTCTCCACTAAAGAACCCTCCTATGGGCCGAGCCCAACTGGAGGTGGAGAAAGCTCAACACCTTGGGTCGGATTAACCTTGACCTGAGGTGGAGGAAAAACTCAGCACCTCTAGTCGAGCTGAGCTCGACCTGAGGTGGGAGGAAAACCTTTCTCCACTTAAGAACCCTCCTATGGGCCGAGCCCAACTGGAGGTGGAGAAAACTCAACACCTTGGGTCGGATTAACCTCGACCTGAGGTGGAGGAAAAACTCAGCACCTCTAGTCGAGCCGAGCTCGACCTGAGGTGGGAGGAAAACCTTTCTCCACTAAAGAACCCTCCTATGGGCCGAGCCCAACTGGAGGTGGAGAAAGCTCAACACCTTGGGTCGGATTAACCTCGACCTGAGGTGGAGGAAAAACTCAGCACCTCTAGTCGAGCCGAGCTCGACCTGAGGTGGGAGGAAAACCTTTCTCCACTTAAGAACCCTCCTATGGGCCGAGCCCAACTGGAGGTGGAGAAAGCTCAACACCTTGGGTCGGATTAACCTCGACCTGAGGTGGAGGAAAAACTCAGCACCTCTAGTCGAGCCGAGCTCGACCTGAGGTGGGAGGAAAACCTTTCTCCACTTAAGAACCCTCCTATGGGCCGAGCCCAACTGGAGGTGGAGAAAGCTCAACACCTTGGGTCGGATTAACCTCGACCTGAGGTGGAGGAAAAACTCAGCACCTCTAGTCGAGCCGAGCTCGACCTGAGGTGGGAGGAAAACCTTTCTCCACTTAAGAACCCTCCTATGGGCCGAGCCCAACTGGAGGTGGAGAAAGCTCAACACCTTGGGTCGGATTAACCTCGACCTGAGGTGGTGGAAAAACTCAGCACCTCTAGTCTAGCCGAGCTCGACCTGAGGTGGGAGGAAAACCTTTCTCCACTTAAGAACCCTCCTATGGGCCGAGCCCAACTGGAGGTGGAGAAAGCTCAACACCTTGGGTCGGATTAACCTCGACCTGAGGTGGAGGAAAAACTCAGCACCTCTAGTCGAGCCGAGCTCGACCTGAGGTGGGAGGAAAACCTTTCTCCACTTAAGAACCCTCCTATGGGCCGAGCCCAACTGGAGGTGGAGAAAGCTCAACACCTTGGGTCAGATTAACCTCGACCTGAGGTGGAGGAAAAACTCAGCACCTCTAGTCGAGCCGAGCTCGACCTGAGGTGGGAGGAAAACCTTTCTCCACTTAAGAACCCTCCTATGGGTCGAGCCCAACTGGAGGTGGAGAAAGCTCAACACCTTGGGTTGGATTAACCTCGACCTGAGGTGGAGGAAAAACTCAGCACCTCTAGTCGAGCCGAGCTCGACCTGAGGTGGGAGGAAAACCTTTCTCCACTTAAGAACCCTCCTATGGGCCGAGCCCAACTGGAGGTGGAGAAGGCTCAACACCTTGGGTCGGATTAACCTCGACCTGAGATGGAGGGAACTCAACATCTCTAGTCGAGTTGAACTCAACCTGAGATGGAGGGGACTCAACATCTCTAGTCGAGTCGAACTCAACCTGAGATGGAGGGAACTCAACATCTCTAGTCGAGTCGAACTCAACCTGAGATGGAGGGGACTCAACATCTCTAGTCGAGTCGAACTCAACCTGAGATGGAGGGGACTCCACATCTCTAGTCGAGTCGAACTCAACCTGAGATGGAGGGAACTCAACATCTCTAGTCGAGTCGAACTCAACCTGAGATGGAGGGAACTCAACATCTCTAGTCGAGTCGAACTCAACCTGAGATGGAGGGAACTCAACATCTCTAGTCGAGTCGAACTCAACCTGAGATGGAGGGAACTCAACATCTCTAGTCGAGTCGAACTCAACCTGAGATGGAGGGAAATCATCATCTCTAGTCGAGTCGAACTCAACCTGAGATGGAGGGACTCAACATCTCTAGTCGAGTCGAACTCAACCTGAGATGGAGGGGACTCAACATCTCTAGTCGAGTCGAACTCAACCTGAGATGGAGGGAACTCAACATCTCTAGTCGAGTCGAACTCAACCTGAGATGGAGGGAACTCAACATCTCTAGTCGAGTCGAACTCAACCTGAGATGGAGGGAACTCATCATCTCTAGTCGAGTCGAACATGACCTGAGATGGAGGGAACTCAACATCTTCCAGGGAGCAGAGCTCAACTGGAAGTGGAGGCAGCTCAACGAGAGCCCGCGCGCCGGTTTCTCTTCTCGCCTGCTGAAGCCCAAAGACAGCTAAGGGAGAAAGGAGAGAGAAAGAGGCGAACCTTTGAGGGCAGCGACGGCTGCCCCACCTTGCCCTGTTGAAGCCGAGTGTACTCGCAGGAGGATTGTGACGTCAACGACCCAAGCCCTGGGGAGCCGCCTTCATGAGGCGGATGCTCTCCGAGACAGCTGGAGGGGAGTCTCTGCCGATGACATCCTGCATGAGTCCTCCCCTTCTCCTGCGCGACCCGACTCGTCCCCTTGCAGCGGTGGCTATTCCCCCTGAACGTGAGGGTGGCCAGGGACTTCTTCTCTTCTTTGGCTCCTTGTAGGAGCCATGTATTTCCTGCATACCTGTTTCCTTTAATCTTTCTCCCTTTGCTGCTTGAGGATTTGATACCTTACTTGAACCGATCATTGGGTAGTTAATCGATCCGATGAGCCTCCCATCTGCCGACATGACTGAGCCCGGAGAACGGTCGTCTTTCGTCGGGGATCTTACCGGTCGGAGGCGGAAGTACCCATCCATGTCTTGGGAGTCTCAGCTCAACCGGGGGTGGAGGAACTCAACGCCCTCCTAATCTGACTGGAGGCGGAAGTACCCATCCATGTCCTGGGAGTCTTAGCTCAACCCGGGGTGGAGGAACTCAACGCACTCCTGATCTAACTGGAGGTGGTAGTACCCATCCACGTCCTGGGAGTCTTAGCTCAACCGGGGGTGGAGGAACTCAACGCACTCCTGATCTAACCGGAGGTGGTAGTACCCATCCACGTCCTGGGAGTCTTAGCTCAACCGGGGGTGGAGGAACTCAACGCACTCCTGATCTAACTGGAGGTGGTAGTACCCATCCACGTCCTGGGAGTCTTAGCTCAACCGGGGGTGGAGGAACTTAACGCACTCCTGATCTGACTGGAGGTGGTAGTACCCATCCACGTCCTGGGAGTCTTAGCTCAACCGGGGGTGGAGGAACTGAACGCACTCCTGATCTAACCGGAGGTGGTGGTACCCATACACGTCCTGGGAGTCTTAGCTCAACCGGGGGTGGAGGAACTCAACGCACTCCTGATCTAACTGGAGGTGGTAGTACCCATCCACGTCCTGGGAGTCTTAGCTCAACCGGGTGTGGAGGAACTTAACACACTCCTGATCTAACTGGAGGCGGAAGTACCCATCCATGTCCTGGGAGTCTTAGCTTAACCGGGGGTGCAGGAACTCAACGCACTCCTGATCTAACTGGAGGTGGTAGTACCTATCCACGTCCTGGGAGTCTTAGCTCAACCGGGGGTGGGGGAACTTAACGCACTCCTGATCTGACTGGAGGCGGAAGTACCCATCCATGTCCTGGGAGTCTTAGCTCAACCGGGGGTGGAGGAACTCAACGCACTCCTGATCTAACTGGAGGTGGTAGTACCCATCCACGTCCTGGGAGTCTTAGCTCAACCGGGGGTGGAGGAACTTAACGCACTCCTGATCTAACCGGAGGTGGTGGTACCCATCCACGTCCTGGGAGTCTTAGCTCAACCGGGGTTGGAGGAACTCAACGCACTCCTGATCTAACTGGAGGTGGTAGTACCCATCCACGTCCTGGGAGTCTTAGCTCAACCGGGGGTGGAGGAACTTAACGCACTCCTGATCTGACTGGAGGCGGAAGTACCCATCCACGTCCTGGGAGTCTTAGCTCAACCGGGGGTGGAGAGACTCAACGCCTTCCCAGTCCCCTTACCAAGTAGCGAGTCGACCCGACGAGTCCCCCATCTACCGGCATGACTAAGCCCGGAGAATGGTCTCTAGTCGGGGATCTTAGATCGGGGTAATACCCCAGAACCCCTTTTTTTTATTCCTAGTTCGTCTATTACAACTTCACTACCCTACGCCCTTCCAGGGCACTTCATTACACCTCGCCCTTCTTGGGCACTTCACTTACATCTCGCCCTTCCTGGGCACTTCACTTACATCTCGCCCTTCCTGGGCACTTCACTTACATCTCGCCCTTCCTGGGCACTTCACTTGGCCGCACGCTCCTTGGTCATCTTCTTCGCCACTTCTTCCGTCTCCGCAACTCCTTGGCCCTTCCAGGTGAAGTTACTCCCCCTGGTTGGACGGGGGCGTTCTTATTGCCTCTCTGCCGGTGGTGTCGAGCACTGGATCCCTTTGCTGAACTCATCGACGTCGCCCTTCTTCACATACTCGCATGCCGGAGGCGAGTCTCCCAACTCGTCGCTTCCAGCCATGAAACATGGCTCAGAGCTTTCCGAACTAGTCGCTTCCACGCTCACCGCACCAGAATGTTGAAACTAGTTTTCCGGTTTCAGCGTTCGAAAGGGGGTTGCGACTAACTCTTACTTGACCTAAGCCTTGACTCTTGACCGGTCACTAAGAACTAAGAGGCTCGGACTTGATAACGACTGGAGTCTAGGAACGGACCCCTTAAGCTTCAGCGTGGAGGTCCCACCACATACCCGGAAGATCTTTAGAGCGCTTCCCCTCCCAAGCCAATGCTGAGCCTGGGCACCTTGGAGGGCACTAAGAACCACCTCACCGTCAACTGGAAGGTGACAGGGGAGGGGGGGGGGGGGTGCTTGCTCACAAGACCACGCGAGGGAGGGGGTAGAGACCAACCCTTCCCAAGGTGCCCATGTGGGTCTATTTATAGACTTTCCCAAAAATGGACTGCGGATAGCCAAGATCTGGCTATCCGCAGTCCAACCATGACCACGAGTGATCAACGCGTGAGGGGAGGCGAGTGGGACCCGAGGTGCCCACTTTCCCCCTCACGGGAGGCCATACCGGCCTCCCCCCAATGTACCGGCCGAGTGGGAGAGTTCCTCCCACTCGCCCAAAGGGGGTGGCGAGTGGGAGGGCCCCCTCCCACTCCCCCTCAAGGTGGTCGGCGAGTGGGAGGGACCCTCCCACTCACCCGGCGAGTGGGAGGGTCTCTCCCACTCGCCTGGGTAAATGGCGAGTGGGAGGGATCCTCCCACTCGCCCGGGTGCTCGGCGAGTGGGAGGCTCCTCCCACTCGCCCGAAGGGGAGTCGGGGGAGCGGGTGCTCCCCCCGCGTCCCATGTGGCCTCTCTTTGCCTTGACTAGTCCCGGCCGCTTATGCGTGGTCGTTTTGATCGTCTCGACCACCTTAAATTGTCTTGGTCTCATCCGGGTCGGGTCACACCGACTCGGGAAATATGAGGGTTGTACAAGTAGAAAATAAGGCATGATCGAGCTTTTTAAGTAAATGATAAGGAGTTTTAGAGTTATTTTTCATTGAAATAGATCAGAGTTATAAGCATTACAAAATTTTCAGAGTTTTTAGCATAAAAGATTTTTATGTTTGAAGTAACCAATAAAAAGTGTTCCAAGTAAATCTATCACTTAATGAAAGATAGGAATTTGTAAGAATAAGTGATGATGCAAAGAATACAAGATATTAAGTAAGCATGAAAGCGCAAGGTAAAACACTTATATGGTTAAGATGCGGAAGACTTATAGCAATACAAAAACATCAAATAGTAATGATAATACAAAAAATATGAGTTAAAGTTCACAAAAGATGATGTTTTTTGTAAATCATTTTGCAGTTAGATCTTTAAATTTGATAATAACTAAGCATGAAATAATGTTTATCAAAAAGAAATTACTACAATGTTACTTTAATTCATAATTCCAAAAACATACAAAACATTGTAGAACACATGCTAGGTTATCTAGTGCATTTCATAAATAAAAAGTAATATAGAATTAGCATTAGGATCCAATACTCATGAGAAGAAGTGTTATGGAAGATAATGATGTGCACATAAGTTAATTTTTGAGGAATGTAAACAAATGTTTTGATCAAAAATACAAGATATATGTAAAGTACGAGCACAATAAAACACAAATAAGATTACTTCCACACACTTTAATGCACAATAAAAAAGTACAACTACCAATGCTCATCAAGACTTATCAGGGTGCAAAGTAGTGCTTGGGGGATCACATATTTTATTTTGAATTTTGAGACTAGTGATCCGGTGTACTTAAGAGTAAGTGGTTTTTCTTATTTTTGAAAGAAAGATTTGATTTGCACAAGACACTTTACTATTCTTTTCAAGGTGATCAACCTCACAATGCTTATTAAGGCTTATCAGGAGGTTCAAGTAGTGCTTGGTGGAGTTATCTTTGTCATTTATTTTATAATTTTGTTTTGTACAAAGTTCTCCGAATACACTTGTTTTGCAAATCAATAGAATTTATGAAAAACATAACCACTTTTCTTAATTTTTAAGAGTGCAAAATAAGGAGTGTAGGTAAGATACTTGTGCAATTTTAATTTATTTGTACTAATACAAAACATACACAAGCATTCTTAGATTAAATACATATGTAGACAATGCCAAAAAAAGGTGAGTGAATAAATATCATTATCAAACATAAAACATTTCTCATACTTAGAGGTATGCTAAGCTTGATCCTACACAACTTTTAAACTATAATTGATGCACATTTGAATAGATATATCAAAGCATGAAAAAAGACAATGTCCAAAGTAGTTTGAAAAGATAAATTGTAATATTGTAGAATTTCAAAATAATAGATTAAATCATGCTTGAAAAAATCATACAGTTTTTTTTATAGTTTTAAAGTTTTATATTTTTGTATTTGATAAAAGCATATTTTTGTAATTTTTGCTTTTGTAATTTTTATATTTGATTTTTGCATAAAGATGAACTTTAAACAAAGGAAACAACACAAGCGAAAAATAAAAGCATATTTTTTTTTGTAATTTGGTTTTTGTAGTTTTGTATTTGATTTTTCAAAAAAATAAAGAAACACAGAAGTGCAAAACTAAGTAGAAAATATAGATTAATATATTTTTAGAAATTTTTTGAAATTTAAAAAATACAGAAAATAGAACATGGACGCTAGCGCCTGCGGTAGCGCTAGCGCGGGAGGCAGTGAACGATTTTTAAGGATTTTGGAAATTTTAATTTTGGATCTTGATTAAGTGTCTCAATAGTAGTTCCATGCTGAAGTTGCAGATTTTTAGGAGATGTTTTGGATGGTTAAAAGTGAAGAAAAATGTATTTGTGAGCATGTTTTAACTTGAAAGATCTAGGACACCTAATTCAAGTCGTAATAATCGAAATCTTGCATTGGGAAGGGGTTTAGTAAATATGTCAGCAAGTTGAGAGTCCGTCCCAATGAAGCTTACTTTTATATTTTCTTTCTTAATGTGATCCCTAATGAAATGATGGCGAACGTCGATGTGTTTGGATCTAGAATGGTATACGGGGTTATATGTGAGATCTATTGCACTCTTGTTGTCACATTTAAGATCTATGTTTTTAAGATGAAATCCAAAGTCCTCTAGTGTTTGGCTCATCCATAACGCTTGTGCACAACAACTACCAAGTGCAATATATTCAGCCTCCGTGGTGGAGAGTGCAACCGAAGATTGTTTTCTACTAGACCATGCAACTAAAGAGGGTCCCAAAAAGTGACACGTACCGCTAGTGCTTTTTCTAATTTGTAAACATGATTTGGAAATTTTTCATTTATGAAACCGGGGGGTTGTTCTACATAAACTTCTTCTTTAATAAACCCGTTTAAAAAGGCACTTTTAACATCCATTTGAAATAATTTTATTCTCTTAAAACTCGCAAATGCCAAAAATATTCGTATAGATTCTAAGCGAGCTACGGGTGCAAAGGTTTCTTCAAAGTCTACCCCCTCGATTTGTGAATAGCCTTGAGCAACTAAGCGTGCTTTATTTCTTACAATCCTAGATTCACCATCTAGCTTATTTTTAAAAATCCATTTTACGCCAATAATTGGATGATTAGATGGTCTTTCTACTAAATTCCAAACTTTATTTCTTTCAAATTGTCCTAACTCTTCATTCATTGCCAAGAACCAAAATTCGTCATTTAAAGCGGTGGAAACATTTTTAGGTTCAATTTCAGACACAAAGCAAATATTTGAAAATATTTCATGAAGAGAGGACCGAGTTCTTACCCCAGTAGAAGGTTCCCCAATGACTAGCTCCTTTGGATGATTTTTGGAGAAGTTTAGAATGCTTGGAGGTACATATTCATCTTCTTTGGGCTTCTCCTCCTCTTCTTTGGACGGTTCTTCTTCATCGTGCTCCAAGGATGGCAAAGGTTCATCATCGGTACCTGTAGGGAGCTTCTCTGCACAAGGAACAAACTCATCAAATCTGACATTAATTGACTCTTCAACCTTACTCGATCTTTTATTAAATATTCTATATGCTTTACTAGTTGAAGAATAACCAAGAAATATTCCTTCATCGCATTTTTCGTCAAATTTTCCTAAAGAATCTTTGGTATTAAGAATGAAGCATTTACATCCAAATACTTTAAAATACGATACGTTAGGTTTCTTTTGATAGTAGAGTTCATATGGTGTGAGAGTTAATGATGGGCGAAACATAACTCTATTCATTACATAGCATGCAGTGCTTAGGGCTTCTGCCCAAAAATACTTAGGTAATTTATATTCAGATAGCATGGTGCGTGCAAGTTCTTGTATTGTCCTATTTTTCCGTTCTACAACACCGTTTTGTTGAGGTGTGCGTGGAGCAGAGAACTCATGCTTAATACCTAACATGTCACAAAAAGATTTAAAATTTTCATTTTCAAATTCACCTCCATGATCTGAGCGAATGCATTTTATTTTTAAATCTATTTCATTTTGAATGCGAGTACATAATTTTGAAAAATTCGCAAAACGCATCAGATTTGGAGGAGAGAAATAAAGTCCAACAATATCTAGAATAGTCATCTATGAGAATATACGTTTATAATCTACCAACAAGACTCGCAGTGTTAACGGGGCCAAAAAGATCCATATGAATTAATTGCAGAGGTTTTGATGTAGAAATTATGTTTTTGCTTTTAAAAGATGACTTAGTAAATTTGCCTTTTTGGCATGGAGAGCATAATGAAGATAAATTTCCATTTAACTTAGGCAATCCTCTAATCAATTCTCTTTTTGCTAGTTTTAAGATGAGCTTTGTACTAGCGTGGCCTAAGCGTCTATGCCATAATTCTAATTCATCATTTTTCGTTATAAAACATTTTATAGAAGATTTGGAAAGATCATGAAATGAAACTATGTAAACAATATGAATTCTAGGTGCAGTTAATAACACATCTTTTGTTTTAGGATTAACAATCTTGCAAAGGTTAGTGGAAGATTCAAAAAGTACGTCTAAACCTTTATCACATAGTTGACTTATAGATATTAGGTTATGTTTTAATCCTTTCACATAAAGCACATTTTATATAAGAAAAGATGCGTTACCCACTGTACCAATTCCCATGATCCTTCCTTTACCGTTATCGCCAAACGTCACTATTCCTCCTTTCTTCTTCTCTAGGCTAAGGAATTTTGCTTTATTGCCCGTCGTGTGTTTGGAGCAGCCTGAGTCCAAATACCACACGTCTTCTGTTTCCTTAGCCTTCCTGCAAATCTTGAAAGAGGATGAGAGTAAAGACCCAGATACCCAAGAGGTACCACCCATAGAGTAAGTGGATTTCTTAGGTACCCAGATTTGTTTTAATGATCGTTGATTTATTATATTCCTGCAAGAGCCAGACGTGTGTCCAAATTTAAGACAATTAGCACACGAAATAAAGGGGGTTGAGACCCTTTTCTGAGTTTGTACGTTGCCCTTACTGGATGATGTTTGTACATTAGAAAAATCAGAAGAATTTTTAACATTAGAGCTACCGCCGGCGTTAGTAGCTAGCGCCGGGCGGTAGTGTTCACTTTTATATCCGAGTCCGATTTTTCCAGACCCAAAGCATTGATTACCCAGAAGCATATCCAGGGATTTTTGACCAATCCCGAATTTGGTTATGGCTAAATTTAGATTTAGATTTTGTTTTTTAAGAGATGTATTTTCTTGAACAATCATAACACATTTGTTTTCAAATCTCTTTTTGTTCTTTTCAATTTGTAATATAGAAGTTTTCAATTTTCTCTCTAAGTCCCCTTTTTCTTTTGCAATGATTTTGTTTTGTGAAAGAGCATTAGAGAGAGAAACTTCAAGTTCCTTTATCATAAATAAAGAGTGCTCACATTCTTGACATGAAACTTTTCTTTTTTCAAGAGAGACTATTTTTTGTGAGCTTACGATTTTCTTTTATAATAGATTCATTTTCAAGATTTAATAAAACAAATTTATCATAAAGTTCTTCAAAGGTAGGAGGAGATACCTCAGTGTCGCTAAGAACACTGGTGTCGTCATCATCGATTTTGGCCATTAAGCACAAGTTTTCTTCCTCCTCGCTACTTGACTCAGAACTGTTTGACTCTTCAGAGGAAGAGTCATCCCAAGTAGCGGCCTTCAGCACTTTCTTCTTTTCTTTTGCTTTCTTTTGTTCTTTCCGTTCCTTTTGGTATTTTGGGCACTGGCTCCGAATGTGCCCGGTTTTTCTGCAGTGATAGCATTCTGGAGGCGGCCTTTCTTCTTCGTCATCGCTTCCTCTTTCTTTCTTCGATGAAGAGGAGGATCCCTTTCGTCGAGTATCTTTTTGGAAGAACTTTCGGAATGTGTTCCTTCTCTCTGGATTTCTGATGAACTTCTTGAAATTCTTCACCAGGAGTCCTTCTTCATCATCATCATCCTCTTCGATGCACTCCTTCTTTGATGTCAGCGCCAACGCCTTTTTCTTCGGCTCCTTGTTGTATTCGTCATGTTGAATTTGTAGTTCAACCTCATGGGTTTTGAGATTCCCAATGAGATTCTCGATCTGGAGCGTTCTTAAGTTGTGCGACTCCGAGATGGCCGTCACCTTCGGATTGAACCTTGGAGGTAAGGAACGAAGAATTTTCCTCACCAAGTCCCTGTCGGAGTAGGTCTTTCCAAGCGCCTTTGATGCGTTGACAATCTTTGTGAAGCGAGTGTACATCGAGTTGATGTCCTCTTCCGTGTCCATCCTGAATTTTTCGTATTCAGATTCCAGTTGAAACAGCTTGGCATCTTTCACCTGTGATGTACCTTCGTGAGTAACTTCCAATTGATTCCAAATATCATAAGCAGTTGTGCATGCAGAAATTCTATTAAACTCAGTCCTATTTAAAGCGCAATATAAAGCGTTCATTGCTTTAACATTATTTTTACACCTTAGTTTATCGTTGTCATCCCATTTATCTTTAGGTTTTGCTAATGTCGCCTCTCCTACTACAGTTGTAGGCGGAGAGTACCGTACTTCTACCATGTTCCATACTTCTACATCCATGGTCATAAGGAAACACATCATTCAATTTTTCCAGTAGTTAAAATCTGACCCAGTAAAGAGAGGTGGTCGACTAACCCCTTGACCCTCAGGAAAAGCGAGATCATGAGACGCCATTGTTCCCGTATGTTAAGCCGATTTGAACAAAACCCCTCTGATACCACTTGTTGGATCGGTCAGCGCCCTTAGAGGGGGGGGGGGGGGGGTGAATAAGGGTTTCAAAAACTTAGAATTATATTTAGAAAACTATGAAATATTGCAAGATTAATATAATAAGAGATCAAGTAAAACAATAAAGAGAGACAAGCTTTATTAATGTTAAATAAGTTTTATAAAACTTGATCTCAATGACGCTGGAGATCGGCGGCGAATAATAAAAAAGCTCTTTTTGTTTTCTATCCCGACTCGCTTCCCCACGAACCGGTGGCCCTAGCCTTATCCTCCCTGGATTCAGCCTCAAGCCGCTCTAGCCAATCCTTCCCCGGATGTGGCCTCGAGCACCCCCTAGAACTAGCCTAGATCTAGTCGCCAACACGAGGCGAATTTCAGCCCTAAGTCTACCCCAGACCTAGTCGCCAACACGAGGCGATTTCACTACCGTTTACAATGAAGAAAGAGAAATAAAATAACAAAACCTCCCTTAAGATGAACTTCTGAAGATGGAGGCGAAGATCCGCTGTAGAATCAGCGTTTGTCGAAGCGGACTTCGTCTGGATTCGGCGTGATGGAATTCTCCTTCAGAAATTGGCAGAGCTTCGCTGGGACCTCAAATTTCGGCTAAGACAAGCCTTTGGAATTCTAGTACTCTCTCTCTCTGAGGTGTATGCTATAGGTGTGTTCGAAAACAAGAGGAGAGGGGGTCCTTTTATAGCCCAAACGCTACCGCCGGCGCTAGCCCGGATTAGGAAATGTTTTGCGCGGCAGAATCTCCCATCCGCGGCAACAATTTGCTCTATGCCTTCTGTGCGCCATGCTACCGCCAGCGCTAGTAGCTACCGCCGGCGCTATCCCTGATTAAGAAACTTTTTGCGCGGCAGGATCTTCAATCCGCGACAACGTTGCTTTTATTCCTTCTGTGATCAGCGCTACCGCCGGCGTTATCCGCTACCACACACACACACAGTAACAACCCTAAAATTAAGTTTCCTATTTGATTTGCCTATTCGCACCCCAGCTCTCCCCCGATAAAAGATTTCGGTCCAGGGTTTCGATTCCGTAAGCCGCCAGTCCTATCTCCCGATCCCACTCCCGCTCCCGTCTCCCGCGCATAGAGTCGACGCCGCCTGCCGCTTCCACTCCTCCTCCTCCAGCCGGCGCCTCCTCTTGCTTCCCTGTCGTCTCCCCTGCGCCCTAGACGTCGGCTCCTCTTGCTTAGGTCGACGGCTCCTCCTGTCACAAGGCCGATAGCCCTCCAGCCGCCACCAGCCGCCGCTTCTCCTCCTCCTAGGGCTGACAACTCTTCCTCTTCCCCTTCCAAGGTCGGCAGCAGCCTCTTCAAGGGCCGACAACAGTTTCTGCTCCCCTCCGGCAGCCGACAACTTCTCCCGCTCGCCGTTTTGGTCGTTGGTTTCGGGAGAAAAATCTAAGGTTTCCTTCCCTCTCCTCCCCGAGCCCGGATCTGAGTTTCTTGGGTAAAGATCTCCTCTTTCCCTCCTTTATTCAGATGTTTTTGAGTTCCTTTGCGAGTTTTTGTGCTCCGAATTGTGTGTAAATTGTGATTCAAGGTTTATGCCCTATTTTAATCGCCTAACCGTGTCTTGTTATCGATTTCCGGTGCCGCTCCTCGATTTAATTGGTATGATCATGCAAATCCCTCTCCGAATTGGGGTTTCCGTCACCCAAGCGCCGCCAAATCTTCGATTTGCTCGTAGTAGCCTCCGTCCCCGCGTGGAAGCTCTTCTCCCCTCACTTTTGAGGGAGGTAAAATCCGCAAAAACTCTCGCTGTTTAATTTCCGCGTCGTAGAAATGCATGTGTTAGCGTAGTAAATTATGTTGCATCGCTTTCATTGTGCTTGATCAGGTTCTTGGAATAATTGCTCGCGCTATTTGGCCGCCTCCGCCAGCTTCAGCTTAATTAAGGCAAGTAGAGATCATCCACTTTTGCAAACATTGATCGTAGATTACCTTGTCTGCTCTTATGAATTTATGACTTCACTTTTGAATGCTTGTTTCATCATATAAGCTTAGATCTCGAACGTTTGAAATGACTTGTTAGTAGTTTGAGGTTTTACGCATTTGAAATGATACGAATCTGTGAACATAAATGATTTTATTTGGATAGACCTAGATGAATAAATTTCTTATTTGATGAATAATTCGAGAAATGATAGATTGTTGAACATGAGTATTAAGCATCATGATAATAATAGTAATGATTTATGGCTAGAAAATATATGATCGATGTCTCTCTATCATGCTTGTATCGTACACTCCTTATTTGGAAGTTAATCGTGTCATAAAGTAGCTTAATGTAAATGAGTACTTGTTATCCCAGAATCGATGCATGTCAAACTTGCTCCTGTGTCTTTTTACTTAAAGTATCTTCTTGTTATTTGAAATCTTAATCTCTCGAACCCGCAAAGTTCAAAACTTACTTCCTAGTTTTCAGTGTCATCAAGTCTTGTCTCTTACGTCTGTCTGGTTCTAAGATTGGGGTATATTCTACTCCCTAGCTCGATTCCCCTTTTTCCGTGTCTATGGACTCTCCTCTCGTGCATCTGAGTCGATTAATTAGTAACCTGCCTTGATATGCTAGGAATCACCAAAATATGAATCTTGTAATCTCATTAATAACACAAGTAAACATTGAAAGGTAGGGTTTAACTGACGCATCTCCTTGACTTGGGTTCCCTCTTGAATCCCTAATGGGAACAAAGGACCGGTCATTGCGAGCATAAATTTCTGAATCTCCTGAATCCGTACTTGAATCTGTCTGAATCATGAATCCTGCGCGTCAAACAAAAACACCTACACTTTCACTTGTTACAACTTATGTTATTACATGATCATCTTTGTATACTTTACTCCTGAATCTCTGACCAGTCTTGAATCTGAATTTGAATCCTTTTGAATCATGAATCCTCCAGTTCATTAATGTGATAAGCAATCATTGAAATGTAGTGTTAAATTGATGTGACGCCTTGAATCAAGTTTCCGCTTACCTTGTAACGGGAACCAATAATGTTATAGCAAGCCCAATTACTTTGATAAGACTTGCATTTAGACTCCTGCTAGAATCTCGTGCATCAGATAAAAACACTTGCACCTTTCAATGATTACAACTAATGACATTTCATGACTGAATCTATGTTGTGCTTCAGAGTAGTCTAATAATTCTAATTATTTCTACTCGTCTTGCTTACTGTCTGCCTTGCTAGCTTTGCTTCTGATAAAACTGGTACTTATACAATGCTGTTTCTCTTGCTAGTTTGTAATTTACCTTGCTTATGTTATCAATGTTCTGAGGCTTTTCCTTCTTGTTTTGGATTTGCCTTAATGTTCGTGCCTGCGCTGCCTGCTCTCTGAGGCCGATCTGTGGCAAGCTTCAGGTATTGTGTTTATGTTTCATTTCTTTTACAGTCGGATATTCTTTTTATGTAATAATTATAATCAACCATTTTCTTCTGTTTCATGGACAGCTGCTGGGCTAAATATTATATGTACTAGAATTAGACATGTTTGCATGTTCATTCATCTGAGATGATCACTGCATAAAAATCTGTTTCAAAACTTGTATCATAAGTTTTTCTGCTAAAATGCATGTGCATCTGCTTTAAACTAGCATATTTTAAAGCTTCAGCAATAAATCAAACTGTTTTCCTTCAAATTAACTATTTTTAATCTATTTATCAGTTTCTCTGCTTTCGCCTTAGCAGGCATGGATTTTCCTTCCGCCCATGCTTGTGGCATCACGGCCCGCCCGAAGCGCGCTCTGACTCTTGTCGAGACGGGTCGTGACAGTTGGTATCAGAGCTAGGTTTTGTTTCTAAAGATAAAGTATTTTACAATTATCAAATATTTTAAATCTTATTTTTTAAATATTTATGCATGCATCAATTTTTCACGCACCTTGTCATTATGTGTTGTTCGCGGCTGAAACACGCACGCACTCACTCATAAGCATGAGTAATATGCACACAAATATTAAGGGAGTATGGGCAAACTTAACATTTTTGTGCATATGAATTCCACTAGGGATTACACCGCTTGCGAATATTAAATTGTATGGGCGGTTTAATATTTTCAAGTGCGTTGGCATTAGAGTCTTAATATGCATGACATGTTAAGTGATATGGGCGCTTAACATGGCATGTGTATCCATTCATTGCATTCATATCATAAATCATTGCACAAATGTGAAGCCAAGAACAACAATAATGATTGTACACGCATGGTTTTACTACTTGCTTGACATCGCACACGATCTCATGGTTGCACTTGCATGATCATTACCTAGAGTTGTCCAATGAAAATGTTGTAATTATTACATGATTAATGTATCTGACGGTATGAAATGTGTTAGAATCTCTAGTTTTAAAAGCCCGGTATTCGTAATCGGTGCTTCCTGTTCTGCTTGTTTATCGATCTCATCTGATTCTCTAGTATCCCCTTCTGGTTAGCTCTTAAGCGTCAACATCGCAAGTAAGCTATCCCCTTCATGCAAAGATTTTTCTCTCCCAAATTCTTGAATCTTATCTCTAAATTCCGTCGTATCTGGCCATACCCGCTAAGATCGTAGAGTATCTAGTACGCAAGCTTTGAAAGAAAAATCATCCCGATGATAACTGTGTTTGGAATGCATGAAAAGTCTGAATAATTCTCTTGAGAACTTGAATCTGATATGCGAAGCAAATATCCGCAAACTTTCTCTTGATCTTGGTAAGTCTCCGCGCTTATTTTCATTTCTGTTTCAGCATATTCATAGTTAGCTTCCATGTCTTGATCTGCAAATCTTGTTTAGAATAAATGGCATCTAAATCTTCGCCATGAGAGGTCTCATTCAGGGAATCCTCAGAAAGTTTCAGGACGAAACTTCCTAAGTAATGGAGAATGCAACAACCCTAAAATTAAGTTTCCTATTTGATTTGCCTATTCGCACCCCAGCTCTCCCCCGATAAAAGATTTCGGTCCAGGGTTTCGATTCCGCAAGCCGCCAGCCCTATCTCTCGATCCCTCTCCCGCTCCCGTCTCCCGCGCGTAGAGTCGACGCCGCCTGCCGCTTCCACTCCTCCTCCTCCAGCCGGCACCTCCTCTTGCTTCCCTGTCGTCTCCCATGCGCCCTAGACGTCGCCTCCTCTTGCTTAGGTCGACGGCTCCTCCTGTCACAAGGCCGACAACCCTCCAGCCGTCAGCAGCCGCCGCTTCTCCTCCTTCTATGGCTGACAACTCTTCCTCTTCCCCTTCCAAGGTCGGCAACAACCTCTTCAAGGGCCGACAGCAGTTTCTGCTCCCCTCTGGCAGCCGGCAACTTCTCCCGCTCGCCGTTTTGGCCGTTGGTTTCGGGAGAAAAATCTAGGGTTTCCTTCCCTCTCCTCCCCGAGCCCGGATCTGAGTTCCTTGGGTAAAGATCTCCTCTTTCCCTCCTTTATTCAGATGTTTTTGAGTTCCTTTGCGAGTTTTTGTGCTCCGAATTGTGTGTAAATTGTGATTCAAGGTTTATGCCCTATTTTAATCGCCTAACCGTGTCTTGTTATCGATTTCCGGTGCCGCTCCTCGATTTAATTGGTAGGATCATGCAAAGCCCTCTCCGAATTAGGGTTTCCATCACCCAAGCGCCGCCAAATTTTTGATTTGCTCGTAGTAGCCTCCGTCTCCGCGTGGAAGCTCTTCTCCCCTCACTTTTGAGGGAGGTAAAATCCGCAAAAACTCTCGCTGTTTAATTTTCGCGTCGTAGAAATGCATGTGTTAGCGTAGTAAATTATGTTGCATCGCTTTCATTGTGCTTGATCAAGTTCTTGGAATAATTGCTCGCGCTATTTGGCCGCCTCCGCCAGCTTCAGCTTAATTAAGGCAAGTAGAGATCATCCTCTTTTGCAAACATTGATCGTAGATTACTGATGGCGCAAATCTCACACACCGCTATAGGCGGTAGCTTGACTGCGACACGAAACGGCAGTGTACCGATCGTTCAAGTAATAAATGTTGGGAATAAATCCCCGAGTGTCGGTCTCTTGAGGAACACAATAAGGTGGAGTTTACTATTGAGGCAGGACTTGAGATCGAAGTCCTTAAATCGGATGGATTGCGGGGGAGTTGGGTTGGCTTTTGGAAAACAAAATAAAAGCTAACAACTACTCCTATGCAATGCCGCTATGCAAAGCTTCGCTTGGCGGGATGGAAACTAGGCAGGCCTTGAGCGCGCTGCGTCGCAAGGGCGGATGGACGAGAAGGCTAATGGAATCGAACTATGCAGGCCTTGAGCGCGCTGCTTCGATAGGCGAATGGATTACGGGCCGCGATGCCACGCTTCGGTAGGCGAATGGGCGAGTAGGCTAGTGGAATGAGGGTCGCACGCACCTCTTCGACAAGCACACCACTAACAATTGTTAGGGCGGCACAACACAACCAACAATCCACACCACAAGGCACACCTCAAAATAATAAGCAAGAATACTCAAATCACATAGACATAATCAAGTAAAAATGCTAATAATCAAGCACGCTTCATCATAATGTTAGATCTAGCTACATACACATCAATAAGAAGAGAACAAGGCAAGAAATCGACCGAATCCGAAGGCTCGTTGAAGATTCACGGTTGGAATCGCCGGGTTGTCAATCCGCGTCCAAGCTCGGTCCACAACTACGTCCGGGGTAGAGAGAGCTGTCACGACTCTCCAATGGACCCGTCTTCTTCGTGTCACGATCCGGTGGAGGTTGCCAACTTCCTCTTGCTCGATGGAGATAGCGGCTAGGTCTTCCTTTGGAGCTCTTGGATGAAGGAGGAGGCCGAGAGGAAACTCCGGCTCAAGATAGGCATGAAGAGCAAGCCCGGAGCACCTCTATATGGTGGGCGACGGTGGAGGGGCGAAATCGGGCGGAATCGGGCGGAAAACGGCGGCTGGAAGCGAGAGATCCACCTAAAATCGCGAGCAGGGAATTTATAGGCGCTGGAATTAAACAGTGCGCACGGTCAGTGGCGCACGACCATTGGTCGTGCGCACTGGAATCCTGTGATCGTGCGCTCTGCCTGGACAGAACCTGCAAAGACAGAAATTACAAAATAACATGTTCGCACGACCAGTGGCGCACGACCGATGGTCGTGCGCACTAGCGTCAGTGGTCGTGCGCAATAGATGAAACAGAACTTAAAAATTAATGGTCAGTGCGCACGAGCAGTGGCGCACGACCGGTGGTCGTGCGCACTGGCATTAGTGATCGTGCGCATTGCACCAAACAGAACTCGTGAAAAAGGGTTAAGTGCACACGATCAGTGGCGCACGACCAGTGGTCGTGCGCAATAGAACCAGTGATCGTGCGCAGTGTTCCTGTGCAGAATTGCACCGGAAACACCTGCACGACTCCTGTTCTAGCGCACAACCACAAATCCAGCCACTAAAAGTGGCACCTAACAGTGCATGAAAACCACTAATGAAAATATACATGAAATCACACCAAAATGGGCCAAAAGGTGCACCTAGCATGGATTAACAAATATGAACTAAAACAGGGCTAAAGTGCAGTGAAATGACTAACTAAACGGCCCAGATGAGTCCATAAAAGTGTATATGATCAGGACTCATCACACCCCCAGACTTAACTGTTTGCGCGTCCCGAGCAAACAAATTCTAAGCGAACTGGGAAAGAACAGTAGATGGCTTAATGATTACACTACAGAGTACCATGCGAAGTCGCATGCTCACGTGCATAAGAAAAATAGTAGAAAAGATTTCTGATTATAAAAACAGTTTATATATTTCTAAAAGAGTAAAAGCATATTACAACTACTCAAAATGGTGAACAACGGTGAATCATTCGGTCGTGCATACGGAGAAAGTAAACTAAACGCTGAGATGAGCATTGCTCAAGATCGGGGTACGGGACAAACTCCACTGAAATCCATCAGTGTCGGTGACCATAAGCTTGCCCGGTCACATTCTCTCCACGACACTAGATTGGTTCATAGCGTGAGTCAGTAGGACTTTAGGTTAGAGATGGGGCTTGGGTTACGGTGAGGTAAACAATGATAAACAGGGCGGCTTAAAACACCTAACCCAAATGAGCTTTAAGAATAACTACCCGTGCACCCAAAATCGAATGCAAGTGCACCACACCCCCAGACTTGGACTTTTGCAACATAGGTGTGTGCACCGCCTACTCCCAATACATAATTTTTCTACAAGATTTTCAATAAAACACACCTTTCTTTTTCTCTTTTTCTTTTCATTTTTTTTTTCTTTTTCTTTAAATCTTCTTTTTCTTGTCTTTTTCTTTCAGCAAATTTTCAATTGAGCATATCCACAGGTTCACATAATAAACACCACAATCAACACCCCCCAAAATGTAAATGAAACTACAACTAAAGCTCAGATTTGGGTGTGCGACTAGGTTAGGCTTTTAGGCTTTGGCGAGAAAGATGTGGAGCTGAATCAAGAAAAGGATAGGCACAAAGGGGCTAGCAAGGGTAAACAATAGGCATGAAATAAAAAGTTCAACCGGGCCAAAATAATGGCCTACGTCATTCTCACGCACTAGAACTATCCTATGCCAATGCTTCAAGAATCGCTTGGGGCAAGTTCTAGCCACCGAGAAAGATTCTCCTTTCTCACGACTCAAGCAATACGAGTCTAACGATCGTTTACACACATCCCTATGCTACCGTTTGATTCACACCGGATTCACCATTTGAGTAGAGTAAACAACATTTGCACTAATAAGAAAAACATAAAACCATAGCATAAAAAAAAAGAAATCTACTCTACACAAAATTCTATGCAACCGAGCACTCGACTAGGAGCACTACTAGAGTCAACATTTTACTCTGCTACATAATCCTCAGCCATCACCTAGATTTTCCCAAATAAGCAAAAGAATTAAATTCACAACAGAGCAAGCAAACAGATGAGTGCGCGCTCAAGTGGGTGAAGTGGTGTGTAATGATAAAAATATACTTCTGATATGCAAAAACGTGTACACGTGTAGTGAACACTCGGTACACTCCCCCCCAGACTTAAACTAAACAATATGCGCAAAATGCAGCTATAAAATTCAGAATAATGCTAGGGAAAGAGAGTACCCAGTGCTCAGAAATGAGCACACCAGAAGATTGGCGTGTAAACCTGGACTAAGCTGCAGCGTCCGTCATCCAGAAGAGATACCTGCAGGGGGTCAGCTCCGCAAAAACAGAAGAAAATAGAAAACTGAAAAGAAAATACTACTAACTAAACATGATTAGATAAAAATAAAAATTGCAGAAAAGGAAGATAACTACTGGGGTTATTGTCATCCCAGCACGACTTATTCAAAATCTTAACGATTCTAGCTAATGGGCCTATGGAAGGAGAAGTGGACAGGTAACTGGCCTAATATGCGTGTCGGTAGCGGGTACCGATACGGAGATAGAACAGTCACCCCTCTACCTAAATATAGATACCTGCTCCTCACAGGTAGAGGGTAGAGAAAGTAAGAAGAGGAGGAGGCCTGGTCCTCACTCAACTCACCAAAAATATCCTTGCCTAGCAAGGCGTCGTCAACAGGGAGGCAGCTGGAGGAAAAGGCAATGAGTGGAGCTTCCTCTACGGAGGGGGAATAAACCTCCTCACATGAGAGGATGCTCACATCATTGACTTGAGCAAAAAGCTCCAAGTCCTCCTGATGTACCTGTGAAGACTCATCCTGCACAGGCTCAGATGAAGCAGGGGGGTCAGGAAATAAAAAGGAAGAATGACATAAATAATCAACAATCGGGGGAGTGGTCCCGGTCTCACTCCCATTAGGTTGGGGAAGTAAAATAATGTTTGCATTGTCATCAATGCTACAAGATTCGGCGGGATCAACGGTGGCCAGGCTTAGGATTTGGACTTCCTCCACCGGTGCTGAGGAAAATTCCTCTTCACCTAGAAGGTTGTCCTCCTCCACAGGAATAGGCACAACACTCAGATCAACCGCCTCCTCCTGCGACACATCATCAACAATGTCGTCTGAGACGAGTGTAGTATGCACAACAGGGGGAGGAATAGTGCTCGGATAAAAGTCGAGCACCGATTCCTCACAAAGAATCGAATCCACTAGAGGTGGTGGAGGCACATGGAGAATTGGCTCAGCAATGTCGGTGCATAGATCAGCCGCACATCCGGTGACCGTATCCATGCCATACCCTTCAAAATGTGAAGGTGACAAAGACACATAGCCGGATGTTGAAGGTGTGCCGCCAGAGCTAGGAGTTGGGACGATCCGAATATCCGGCTCGTCATCCTCATCCAATTGGCGAAGATAAGCAACACAATCCTTCAGGGCATGATCTGTGCCCCGACAAAACTGGCACTGCCTAGCAGGCTTCTTTGGCACAGCGGGGGCTGGAGCCGAAAAGAAGTATGACGGTAATGGCTCAGCAGAGTAGCCATAAGACTTACGCGCACCATATGGAGTATCAGACGGAGTCGATGCTCTATATGCTGGGCGAGAGGAATTATGCCTACTATTCTCCGTAGGGCATTCAACACTAGAGTGGGAAGTAGCTCCACACCAACGGCAACGGAAATTTAGATGTGCCCACATAGTGTGAAGATAAAACGATTCAAAAAGACAAACACTATTGTGCGAAATACTACACCTAACAAAAATTTACTAAAGCAACCTACTATAAAACAAGAAAAAGGAATAAAACGAACAGAAATAAAATAACAGAAAATGCAATTTACAAATGGAAGGGCTTTTCTCTCAGGTTCTCCCTCTCCAGAAAACTCACACGACTGTGATCCCCGGCAACGGCGCCAAAAACTTGATGGCGCAAATCTCACACACCGCTATAGGCGGTAGCTTGACTGCGACACGAAATGGCAGTGTACCGATCGTTCAAGTAATAAATGTTGGGAATAAATCCCCGAGTGTCGGTCTCTTGAGGAACACAATAAGGTGGAGTTTACTATTGAGGCAGGACTTGAGATCGAAGTCCTTAAATCGGATGGATTGCGGGGGAGTTGGGTTGGCTTTTGGAAAACAAAATAAAAGCTAACAACTACTCCTATGCAATGCCGCTATGCAAAGCTTCGCTTGGCGGGATGGAAACTAGGCAGGCCTTGAGCGCGCTGCGTCGCAAGGGCGGATGGACGAGAAGGCTAATGGAATCGAACTATGCAGGCCTTGAGCGCGCTGCTTCGATAGGCGAATGGATTACGGGCCGCGATGCCACGCTTCGGTAGGCGAATGGGCGAGTAGGCTAGTGGAATGAGGGTCGCACGCACCTCTTCGACAAGCACACCACTAACAATTGTTAGGGCGGCACAACACAACCAACAATCCACACCACAAGGCACACCTCAAAATAATAAGCAAGAATACTCAAATCACATAGACATAATCAAGTAAAAATGCTAATAATCAAGCACGCTTCATCATAATGTTAGATCTAGCTACATACACATCAATAAGAAGAGAACAAGGCAAGAAATCGACCGAATCCGAAGGCTCGTTGAAGATTCACGGTTGGAATCGCCGGGTTGTCAATCCGCGTCCAAGCTCGGTCCACAACTACGTCCGGGGTAGAGAGAGCTGTCACGACTCTCCAATGGACCCGTCTTCTTCGTGTCACGATCCGGTGGAGGTTGCCAACTTCCTCTTGCTCGATGGAGATAGCGGCTAGGTCTTCCTTTGGAGCTCTTGGATGAAGGAGGAGGCCGAGAGGAAACTCCGGCTCAAGATAGGCGTGAAGAGCAAGCCCGGAGCACCTCTATATGGTGGGCGACGGTGGAGGGGCGAAATCGGGCGGAATCGGGCGGAAAACGGCGGCTGGAAGCGAGAGATCCACCTAAAATCGCGAGCAGGGAATTTATAGGCGCTGGAATTAAACAGTGCGCACGGTCAGTGGCGCACGACCATTGGTCGTGCGCACTGGAATCCTGTGATCGTGCGCTCTGCCTGGACAGAACCTGCAAAGACAGAAATTACAAAATAACATGTTCGCACGACCAGTGGCGCACGACCGATGGTCGTGCGCACTAGCGTCAATGGTCGTGCGCAATAGATGAAACAGAACTTAAAAATTAATGGTCAGTGCGCACGAGCAGTGGCGCACGACCGGTGGTCGTGCGCACTGGCATTAGTGATCGTGCGCATTGCACCAAACAGAACTCGTGAAAAAGGGTTAAGTGCACACGATCAGTGGCGCACGACCAGTGGTCGTGCGCAATAGAACCAGTGATCGTGCGCAGTGTTCCTGTGCAGAATTGCACCGGAAACACCTGCACGACTCCTGTTCTAGCGCACAACCACAAATCCAGCCACTAAAAGTGGCACCTAACAGTGCATGAAAACCACTAATGAAAATATACATGAAATCACACCAAAATGGGCCAAAAGGTGCACCTAGCATGGATTAACAAATATGAACTAAAACAGGGCTAAAGTGCAGTGAAATGACTAACTAAACGGCCCAGATGAGTCCATAAAAGTGTATATGATCAGGACTCATCAATTACCTTGTATGCTCTTATGAATTTATGACTTCACTTTTGAATGCTTGTTTCATCATATATGCTTAGATCTCAAACGTTTGAAATGACTTGTTAGTAGTTTGAGGTTTTACGCATTTGAAATGATACGAATCTGTGAACATAAATGATTTTATTTGGATAGACCTAGATGAATAAATTTCTTATTTGATGAATAATTCGAGAAATGATAGATTGTTGAACATGAGTATTAAGCATCATGATAATAATAGTAATGATTTATGGCTAGAAAATATATGATCGATGTCTCTCTATCATGCTTGTATCGTACACTCCTTATTTGGAAGTTAATCGTGTCATAAAGTAGCTTAATGTAAATGAGTACTTGTTATCCCAGAATCGATGCATGTCAAACTTGCTCCTGTGTCTTTTTACTTAAAGTATCTTCTTGTTATTTGAAATCTTAATCTCTCGAACCCGCAAAGTTCAAAACTTACTTCCTAGTTTTCAGTGTCATCAAGTCTTGTCTCTTACGTCTGTCTGGTTCTAAGATTGGGGTATATTCTACTCCCTAGCTCGATTCCCCTTTTTCCGTGTCTATGGACTCTCCTCTCGTGCATCTGAGTCGATTAATTAGTAACCTGCCTTGATATGCTAGGAATCACCAAAATATGAATCTTGTAATCTCATTAATAACACAAGTAAACATTGAAAGGTAGGGTTTAACTGACGCATCTCCTTGACTTGGGTTCCCTCTTGAATCCCTAATGGGAACAAAGGACCGGTCATTGCGAGCATAAATTTCTGAATCTCCTGAATCCGTACTTGAATCTGTCTGAATCATGAATCCTGCGCGTCAAACAAAAACACCTACACTTTCACTTGTTACAACTTATGTTATTACATGATCATCTTTGTATGCTTTACTCCTGAATCTCTGACCAGTCTTGAATCTGAATTTGAATCCTTTTGAATCATGAGTCCTCCAGTTCATTAATGTGATAAGCAATCATTGAAATGTAGTGTTAAATTGATGTGACGCCTTGAATCAAGTTTCCGCTTACCTTGTAACGGGAACCAATAATGTTATAGCAAGCCCAATTACTTTGATAAGACTTGCATTTAGACTCCTGCTAGAATCTCGTGCATCAGATAAAAACACTTGCACCTTTCAATGATTACAACTAATGACATTTCATGACTGAATCTATGTTGTGCTTCAGAGTAGTCTAATAATTCTAATTATTTCTACTCGTCTTGCTTACTGTCTGCCTTACTAGCTTTGCTTCTGATAAAACTGGTACTTATACATTGTTGTTTCCCTTGCTAGTTTGTAATTTACCTTGCTTATGTTATTAATGTTCTGAGGCTTTTCCTTCTTGTTTTGGATTTGCCTTAGTGTTCGTGCCTGCGCTGTCTGCTCTCTAAGGCCGATCTGCGTCAAGCTTCAGGTTTTGTGTTTATGTTTCATTTCTTTTACAGTCGGATATTCTTTTTATGTAATAATTATAATCAGCCATTTTCTCCTGTTTCATGGACAACTGCTAGGCTAAATATTATATGTACTAGAATTAGACATGTTTGCATGTTCATTCATCTGAGATGATCACTGCATAAAAATCTATTTCAAAACTTGTATCATAAGTTTTTCTGCTAAAATGCATGTGCATCTGCTTTAAACTAGCATATTTTAAAGCTTCAGCAATAAATCAAACTGTTTTCCTTCAAATTAACTATTTTTAATCTATTTATCAGTTTCTTTGCTTTCGCCTTAGCAGGCATGGATTTTCCTTCCGCCCATGCCTGTGGCATCACGGCCCGCCCGAAGCGCGCTTTGACTCTTGTCGAGACGGGTCGTGACAGTTGGTATCAGAGCTAGGTTTTGTTTCTAAAGATAAAGTATTTTACAATTATCAAATATTTTAAATCTTATTTTTTAAATATTTATGCATGCATCAATTTTTCACGCACCTTGTCATTATGTGTTGTTCGCGGCTGAAACACGCACATACTCACTCATAAGCATGAGTAATATGCACACAAATATTAAGGGAGTATGGGCAAACTTAACATTTTTGTGCATATGAATTCCACTAGGGATTACACCGCTTGCGAATATTAAATTGTATGGGCGGTTTAATATTTTCAAGTGCGTTGGCATTAGAGTCTTAATATGCATGACATGTTAAGTGATATGGGCGCTTAACATGGCATGTGTATCCATTCATTGCATTCATATCATAAATCATTGCACAAATGTGAAGCCAAGAACAACAATAATGATTGTACACGCATGGTTTTACTACTTGCTTGACATCGCACACGATCTCATGGTTGCACTTGCATGATCATTACCTAGAGTTGTCCAATGAAAATGTTGTAATTATTACATGATTAATGTATCTGACGGTATGAAATGTGTTAGAATCTCTAGTTTTAAAAGCCCGGTATTCGTAATCGGTGCTTCCTGTTCTGCTTGTTTATCGATCTCATCTGATTCTCTAGTATCCCCTTCTGGTTAGCTCTTAAGCGTCAGCATCGCAAGTAAGCTATCCCCTTCATGCAAAGATTTTTCGCTCCCAAATTCTTGAATCTTATCTCTAAATTCCGTCGTATCTGGCCATACCCGCTAAGATCGTAGAGTATCTAGTACGCAAGCTTTGAAAGAAAAATCATCCCGATGATAACTGTGTTTGGAATGCATGAAAAGTCTGAATAATTCTCTTGAGAACTTGAATCTGATATGCGAAGCAAATATCAGCAAACTTTCTCTTGATCTTGGTAAGTCTCCGCGCTTATTTTCATTTCTGTTTCAGCATATTCATAGTTAGCTTCCATGTCTTGATCTGCAAATCTTGTTTAGAATAAATGACATCTAAATCTTCGCCATGAGAGGTCTCATTCAGGGAATCCTCAGAAAGTTTCGGGACGAAACTTCCTAAGTAATGGAGAATGTAACAACCCTAAAATTAAGTTTCCTATTTGATTTGCCTATTCGCACCCCAGCTCTCCCCCGATAAAAGATTTCGGTCCAGGGTTTCGATTCCGCAAGCCGCCAGCCCTATCTCTCGATCCCTCTCCCGCTCCCGTCTCCCGCGCGTAGAGTCGACGCCGCCTGCCGCTTCCACTCCTCCTCCTCCAGCCGGCACCTCCTCTTGCTTCCCTGTCGTCTCCTATGCGCCCTAGACGTCGCCTCCTCTTGCTTAGGTCGCGGCTCCTCCTGTCACAAGGCCGACAACCCTCCAGCCGTCAGCAGCCGCCGCTTCTCCTCCTTCTATGGCTGACAACTCTTCCTCTTCCCCTTCCAAGGTCGGCAACAACCTCTTCAAGGGCCGACAGCAGTTTCTGCTCCCCTCCGGCAGCCGGCAACTTCTCCCGCTCACCGTTTTGGCCGTTGGTTTCGGGAGAAAAATCTAGGGTTTCCTTCCCTCTCCTCCCCGAGCCCGGATCTGAGTTCCTTGGGTAAAGATCTCCTCTTTCCCTCCTTTATTCAGATGTTTTTGAGTTCCTTTGCGAGTTTTTGTGCTCCGAATTGTGTGTAAATTGTGATTCAAGGTTTATGCCCTATTTTAATCGCCTAACCGTGTCTTGTTATCGATTTCCGGTGCCGCTCCTCGATTTAATTGGTAGGATCATGCAAAGCCCTCTCCGAATTAGGGTTTCCGTCACCCAAGCGCCGCCAAATTTTCGATTTGCTCGTAGTAGCCTCCGTCTCCGCGTGGAAGCTCTTCTCCCCTCACTTTTGAGGGAGGTAAAATCCGCAAAAACTCTCGCTGTTTAATTTTCGCGTCGTAGAAATGCATGTGTTAGCGTAGTAAATTATGTTGCATCGCTTTCATTGTGCTTGATCAAGTTCTTGGAATAATTGCTCGCGCTATTTGGCCGCCTCCGCCAGCTTCAGCTTAATTAAGGCAAGTAGAGATCATCCTCTTTTGCAAACATTGATCGTAGATTACCTTGTATGCTCTTATGAATTTATGACTTCACTTTTGAATGCTTGTTTCATCATATAAGCTTAGATCTCAAACGTTTGAAATGACTTGTTAGTAGTTTGAGGTTTTACGCATTTGAAATGATACGAATTTGTGAACATAAATGATTTTATTTGGATAGACCTAGATGAATAAATTTCTTATTTGATGAATAATTCGAGAAATGATAGATTGTTGAACATGCATCATGATAATAATAGTAATGATTTATGGCTAGCAAATATATGATCGATGTCTCTCTATCATGCTTGTATCGTACACTCCTTATTTGGAAGTTAATCGTGACATAAAGTGGCTTAATGTAAATGAGTACTTGTTATCCCAGAATCGATGCATGTCAAACTTGCTCCTGCGTCTTTTTACTTAAAGTATCTTCTTGTTATTTGAAATCTTAATCTCTCGAACCCCTAAAGTTCAAAACTTACTTCCTAGTTTTCAGTGTCATCAAGTATTGTCTCTTACGTCTGTCTGGTTCTAAGATTGGGGTATATTCTACTCCCTAGCTCGATTCCCCTTTTTTCGTGTCTATGGACTCTCCTCTCGTGCATCTGAGTCGATTAATTAGTAACCTGCCTTGATATGCTAGGAATCACCAAAATATGAATCTTGTAATCTCATTAATAACACAAGTAAACATTGAAAGGTAGGGTTTAACTGACGCATCTCCTTGACTTGGGTTCCCTCTTGAATCCCTAATGGGAACAAAAGGACCGGTCATTGCGAGCATAAATTTCTGAATCTCCTGAATCCGTACTTGAATCTGTCTGAATCATGAATACTGCGCGTCAAACAAAAACACCTACACTTTCACTTGTTACAACTTATGTTATTACATGATCATCTTTGTATGCTTTACTCCTGAATCTCTGACCAGTTTTGAATCTGAATTTGAATCCTTTTGAATCATGAATCCTTCAGTTCATTAATGTGATAAGCAATCATTGAAATGTAGTGTTAAATTGATGTGACGCCTTGAATCGAGTTTCCGCTTACCTTGTAACGGGAACCAATAATGTTATAGCAAGCCAATTACTTTGATAAGCCTTGCATTTAGACTCCTGCTAGAATCTCGTGCATCAGATAAAAACACTTGCACCTTTCAATGATTACAACTAATGACATTTCATGACTGAATCTATGTTGTGCTTCAGAGTAGTCTAATAATTCTAATTATTTCTACTCGTCTTGCTTACTGTCTGCCTTACTAGCTTTGCTTCTGATAAAACTGGTACTTATACATTGTTGTTTCCCTTGCTAGTTTGTAATTTACCTTGCTTATGTTATTAATGTTATGAGGCTTTTCCTTCTTGTTTTGGATTTGCCTTAGTGTTCGTGCCTGCGCTGTCTGCTCTCTAAGGCCGATCTGCGTCAAGCTTCAGGTTTTGTGTTTATGTTTCATTTCTTTTACAGTCGGATATTCTTTTTATGTAATAATTATAATCAGCCATTTTCTCCTGTTTCATGGACAACTGCTAGGCTAAATATTATATGTACTAGAATTAGACATGTTTGCATGTTCATTCATCTGAGATGATCACTGCATAAAAATCTGTTTCAAAATTTGTATCATAAATTTTTCTGCTAAAATGCATGTGCACCTGCTTTAAACTAGCATATTTTAAAGCTTCCGCAATAAATCAAACTGTTTTCCTTCAAATTAACTATTTTTAATCTATTTATCAGCTTCTCTGCTTCCGCCTTAGCAGACATGGATTTTCCTTCCGCCCATGCCTGTGGCATCACGGCCCGCCCGAAGCGCGCTCTGACTCTTGTCGAGATGGGTCGTGACACACACACACACACACACACACACACACACACACACACAAATATATATATAACCTAAAACAAATCATTTATTCAATAATTTACATGAAATATGTATAATATTACTTAAAACTATGCTAAAAATTATACTAAAATACATATAATTTACTATTCGTCACTAAGTGGGCTATTGAGCTTAGTAAATTTGATATCTCTCATGTGTCAAGGATGACAATCAAAGCTCAAATCTTAGTAGACTTAATGGTAGATACAATAGAGAGCAATGTAGAGGGAGAAGTCAGAACACCTTTAGCTTGGACTATCTATGTGGATGGAGCTTCAGATAGAAACTCGTCAGGGGCAGGTGTTGTTCTGATCAATCCAAATGGAGTCAGGTTGGATCAAGCGTTAAAGTTTTATTTTCCTACTACCAACAACCAGGCAGAGTATGAGGCACTTCTCGTCGGGCTCAGGTATGCAAAAGAATTGAGTATAGAAGATGTCAAGGTCAAGACAGACTCATTGGTTATGACATCTCAAGTGAATGAGACTTTTGAGACCAGAGAGACGATCCTTAAACAGTATCAGTTATTAGTAAAGAAAGAGATTGAAAACTTCAAGAGTTTTACTATTCAACATATACCTCAGTCTGAAAACTCAGAAGCAGATAAGTTAGCAAAGTATGGACTTCTCTCGGGAGGTACTACTTCAGAATTGTTTCACCCAGCTATCGAAGAAGGAGAACTCATGCAGATAGATCAACGACCATCTTGGATGGATCCCTTTACTCTCAACCTCTCAACTAAATATTTTTACCCGTCAGTAAAAGATAAGAAGTGTTTCAAGTTAAAAGCAGTTCATTACTATCTTCTCTCAGGGATTCAATACAGGAAAACTTTCTTATCACCTTTGGCAAGATGTGTTCCAGAAGAAGAGATTCTCATTGTGCTTCGAGAAGTTCACTTTGAGGGGTGTGAGAGTCACTCAGGAGCCAGGACATTAGAAAAGAGGATTTTGAGACAGGGATACTATTGGCCTCAGATGAGGAAAGATGTTGAAAAGTTTGCAAAGAAGTGTGTGCAGTGTCAGAGGTTCACCCCTTTATAGCTCCAACCAACGCAACAGTTAAGATCTATAATGGCCCCTTGGCCGTTTGTAGTTTGGGGGAATGAATCTTCTTGGACCCTTTTCAATGGAAAGTGGGCAACATCATTCATCCTGGTTATGATTGACCACTTCAACAAGTGGATTGATGCTAAGACATTAGCTAAGACAACCACCCAGATAGTGAAAAAATTCATTTGGGGAGAGATCATTTGCAGACATGGAATTCTGATGGCAATTATTACCGACAACAGTCCTCAATTCAACAACTCATAAATGATAAACTTTTGTGACCAAATAGGGATCGAGTTGCGATTCACTTCGGTACATCATCCTAGAAGTAATGGTTAAGTCGAAGCAGCAAATAAGTTGATTTTGAATCTCCTGAAGAAAAAAGTTGAGAACAACCATGGCAATTGGGCAGAACAGCTCAATTGGTGATGAGGAGTGTAGAAACTCGATTGTTAAGCTTGCTTGAGCGAGAGTAGTAGTGGGATGGGTGACCTCCTCGGAAGTCCCCGCGCTGCCCACTCAACTTGAGTTTCCCTCATCAAAGTATGGTTGTGGACTTCAACGACTTGCCGCGGCCGACCGGCGTGGAGAGTGGGTTGGGGTGTTTGGGCTGCAGCCCAGACAACCAGGAATGCCACGCTGGTGAACACATCAGTCAGGTTGACTGCCCTTAGGTCATCATAAAAAATGCACTTTTTGTAACGACCCAAGGCCGCCCTACCCTGGCCTCAACCAGAGGACTCCGACTGGCATCGTACGGTCTGCAGCCCATGCAACCCCCAACCACATCTCAACACCGGTTTTATCAGCGGCAGCAGGTTGTTGGAGGCCCAACCTCCCTTTGATGAAGGAAACTCAAGTTAAGTAGACATCACGGGGACTTCCCAGAAGGTCACCCATCCCTCTACTACTCTTGCCCAAACACGCTTAACTATGAAATCAGAGTTTTTGCGCTTCATACAAATACATTCGCACAAACACATTCAGAATCATGCACCCACGCAAGTAAAAGGCAAAGTAATAAACATGAATTCAACTTTGGGTACGTGCCCTTGCAACGAATCTTTAAGTTCTATTTCTAACTTCCTTCCAAATGTAGTGTAAGCTAGCAGATGCGGATTTGTAAACAGCAGTTTGCACAAATGAAATTACAATAAACAAAAATATACCCCAAATACACCATAAAAGTTACTAATACATAAAAGTATGGGTTATTTAAGTGTTCGCACAAAAAAATAAACACATTATTAAAAATAAAACGTAGTTCTCGCGCTCTCTCCCCAAGTGAGCAAGGTTGGCTGTCAGCTAAGAGATGCCCACAAAAGCGTGCGACAAATTGCTAATAACATGTGCGACTATCGTATAAAGTCGGTCGACTTCCTTATCGAACTGCGTCTCACGAGAGACCACACCAACCTGCTGAAAATTCGGTCTTGATCGGGCGATACTTCCGTAGATAATAAGAAGACATTCTCTTTATAATATTTGTTATCTTTTTCGAGATAACGAACTATATCTGAAAGTGTCTGCATCTCTTTCATGACATCCATCTCTCCTGACGCCACATGTTCAGATGTCACGATCACTACAAGAAAGAAATAAGAATACATAAGTAAAGTTTGTCATATTCCAGAAACAACCTTTAAATGACGTGAATGTATTGTCAGCATCCACATCCATATCTTCTTGAGTTTGCCGATGGATCTCCTCAACTACTCAAGAATTAGTGGAAGCTACATCATTTGAGAAGAGTGGGTGTCTGTTGCACGCACCCGGGATCAGTAGCAACGAGCATCTTTTTATTGCTCAACCTCTTTTTGAAACTGCTGTTGTTTTAGCTCCTCATTATTCAAAGGAACCTCATCTGGATCGGCACCCTCCAAAGAGGAGATGAATGAAGTCTGCCGCTTGGAGGAAGATAACGCTCGCTTATCCATAACAATAGACTGCAGAACCTGCACTTTCTCCTTATAAGAAATAACAAGTGAAGTCTTGGCGCCCATCTCCTTCTGAAGCCGCAATCATTTCTCAGTATCTGCCCGTGCTTGTAACTTCACATCAACCTTCTTCCTGACAGCTGCATCAACATCGCCCTAATCATCCCTGGCAGCAGCGCCTGCCGTAGCATTGTCAGCATCATCCCTCTCCCTAGCAGCAACGTCGGCCTTTTCCTTAGCCTCAATCACAATCTTTGCTTTAGCATCCGCCACGGCTTTTGCTTGTGTCAGTCGTAGCCTTTGCTTTGGCGTCTACCAGAACTTTAGATTTGGCGCCCCTCGACTTTTGCTCTAGCCTCCCCTTCGACTTTTGAAAGTGCAGAATGTGCCTCTGAGATACCTCTAGAGAGGGTGGGTGGGGGGGGGGGGGTGGTGAATAGAGATTTAAATTCTTTTCTATCCTAACTGAGCATACAATAAAAACTTACTAAGTGATTATGCTTCAGCAACACCAAACACACAGAATAAAACAAGTGCTGTAAATATATAAGCAGAAAAACTGTAAGAAATATAAGGGACATCACAGAAAATGAACAACCAGATGACACAAGAATTTTATAGTGGTTCCCCAAAATATGGGTACTCCACTCTTCTACCACCTCGTAGGAATGCACCACTTGTGCCTGAGTCTTTTGATAAGGAGACTCTTAGAACCAATGATCTTTTGATAAGGAGATCATGAACCACAAATATTTTGATAAGGAGATCTTGAACCACAGATCTTTTGATAAGGAGATCTTGAATCATTGAATCCTTTGGAAGAGGGATTCTTAAAACTCTGTACATGAGGTGTAAGGGAAGAAGAATAAGAATAAGAAGTAAGAAATCAAAATTCTGTTTTCAGAATTCTGCAACAGCAATATCTGGGATGCTGTTATTTGAATGCTCTTCAGGATCTCTATCGGATTAACCCTAGCTTGTGATAGTGATGATTGCTAGGGTTTGCAAGCTCTTGATCCTTCTTCTCTCTGCTCTCTTGTAGAGTTCTGCTGCTATATGATATTGATGAAGAAGCAACAGTTATTTTCTTGAGCAGAGTATGTTCTTCTGTATGTCGAGCAGTTCTTGTTTTTCAGTCTTTTAGAGTTCCAGGAGGAAGAAGGAGGAAGCCCTAATTGACAGTCGATAGAAGTTGTGATGAGTAATGTCTATCTTTCTCACTGTTCTCTTCCCCTTTATAGTCCCAGTTTAATTTGAATTTGATTTCCTTTTCTGGAATGTCCTAAAAAGGTATTTGCCTGGACCAATTCTCTTTCTTTTCTCTTTTAATTCTCGACCGGTCCACCAACTTTTATGTATATTTCCAAGAAGGCTTTCCTGACCTCTTGTAATACATTTTTCCATTTGAGACAATAAATAAACCGTTGGAGAACAGTCTTCAGTACTATGGGCCATGCGAGAGAGCTTCAAAATGACAGCTGAAAAGGTTTCCTTTTCAGACTGTATTCGACGTTGCGTCGACTTCTCCTTCTCTCTTATCGACGCACCTCCGAGTTCTTGTAATAGAAGCTTCGAATTCCTCCTTGCTCTGATTGAACTCTGTAGTCGACGTTACGTCGATTACTTATCGAAGTGCCCGTCGAGTTGACGTCTTGAGTTTGAACTTCATCGTCTGCGTCGATATGTAGTCGAAGTTGCGTCGACTTCAGATGGCTTTGACAGATTCTTCCTTCTGCATTGAACTCGAAGCTGCGTCGACTTCTACGTTTACTTCGACATGTATATTTCATCTACGTCGATATCATTTCGACGTAGCGTCAACTTGATCTACTTCGACAGAAGGGTTGAGTTGCTTCGACTTCTAGTCTAAGTAGCGTCGACATCAATTCGATGTTGCGTCGAATTCTACTCGACGTAATTGTTAACTCATCCCAAATTGAGCTTCTCTTGATCTGGTCTTGGCACCCTAGGTTGAGTGCGACACCCTAAGACATCTAATAACTAGATTACCCTCACTATACACTGGATAATTAAAACCTAAGAGATAAAATCACTTCTAGGTAATTTGTTAAGTTAAATCTAAGGGGTTTTTCCAAACAATCTCTCCTTATTTATCTTAACAAATTTTACAATTTGTTCAAAGTGATTTTACCCAAATTTTGCATAAACAAAAAGAATACATACAAGCCAATATAGTGAATAGAATATGACAACATTCATCACAAGCTATTGCATTCATTTGTCAAGAAAATATATTGTTCTTTCCACAATTGTTTGTTTCCAGAAGAATAGTATTCACTGAATACCCGAGTTTAAGAATCCTTCTCAGGAGTTTTCCTTTTCCTTGAGAAGACCTTTGGAATGAACTTCCTTTTTGCAATCCTCAGAGGCTCATCATCCTCAGGAAGCTCCTTGTCTTCTGGGGATTTTTCTGCTTCTCCAACAAGCTTGTCCTTGAGAGGCTCCCCCTAAGATTGTGCATTATCTTCTGCCTCCTGGGCAGCTTCCTGAGCAATCTGGGCCACTTCATTCAAGATATCATCCTGAACCTCCCCTTGGACCACTGCTGTACCAACAACATCCATTTCATCTTCCAAGTTCCTTTGAACTTCTGGTGCAGGCTCCCCCCTGAGTAGTTGGGAGCTCCCCCTGCTTCTCTTGCTCTTCATTCTGATTCTCTTCATCTGGCTCCCCCTGGACCTGTGCACCTTGGGAGGTGGTCACTTTGTCAGGAGCTTCATCCTCGTGGCCACCCATCACTAGAACAGACCTTTCTTCCTCCAGAATATTCTCCCCCTTCTTAACCCTGCTGGTAAGAGAGTTAAGAATTCATTTGTTACCATGGAGGAAGACATGAAATCCTTGAGGCTCTGGAGGGATCTTTTAGAATCTAACAATTCAGCCTCCATTTGTGAATACTTCATGTCAAACTTTCTTGCTTGTGGCCAAGAGGTCTGCAAATGTAGAGGAGGCCAATCCAACAGCTTTAGAAATGACCCGCTCAAGGTCAATTGGAGGGATGGATGTGGTAGATGGAGGAGGTGATGGTGGTAGGTCCTCTGGGATTGGGGAGAGTGTATGATAGAATTCTGGAGAGGTATGAATTGGAGGGATGTCTGAGATGATGAGGGATGGTTGAGGTGTAGATGTAGCTGGAATGAGGGTTTGTTGTTGTTGATGTTGGGATGAAATGTGGGGTGTTGATTCAGGGACTGCAGTGGATGAAGTGGATTGAAGGTTTTGCAGTGGATGAAGTGGATTGAATAGGAGTTTATGCAAAATTTATTTTTCTAAATTAAGAACACACAATGAAGAGAGCTTGAATGAACAGTGACTGAAGTGCGGAAATTAATTTATACCGTTCTTGAATTCTTGCTCGTTCTTCATGATCGCAAAAATTCGCAATAGTTGTGACATGTTGTTTCTTATGAACTCCGCCGCATTAACGGATCTCGTTAGCATGCAAGACTTTCTAAAAGTTTGATCTCTACAATAAAAGGAGGTTAGCACAAATAATAATTCAGCATATATTAAGTGCGCATACACATCTATATGTGTTGTGTGAATTACTATGCACAGTTAAGATGCAAAATCTATGTGCCGTGCTCTGATAAGAAAATGAAAGGATTCTCAACAGTCAATGAAGGAAACCATATGTATAATTTCTATCAAATAAAATCCCATTAATTAAATCATGCATCAAGTACCTGTCAACTCAAAATTAAAACCTTGAGGAGGAGATTTCTTACTTGCTTAAAACACCAAGCCGACTGTTTCAAGAAAAACTGCTAGTGATATTTCTTGATCTCCACTAGGCCCCGTTTGGGGGGACTAATTTTCACCGGTCAAGCGGTTACGACCGCATGAATCGGACCTTAATTAAGGTCCGGTTCATGCGGTCGTAACCGCTTGACCGGTGAAAATAAGTCTCCCCAAACGAAGCCGCTCCTACTTTCTCTCCAGGTGGGAAGGAAAAATACTCCGTCTCCAGCGATGTAGAGATCCGGCGAACTCCTTGATGGAAGAAGAAAAGGATCCGATCTACTCTTGCCCCAACCTGCCCTCTCGAGATTTGAAGGAGAAGGAGAGCCTCGCTGTGGTGGTAGTCCAGTTCTGGATCGTGATGATAGGGCTGCAGTCCGTCAAGTTCTCTTCGGCCACATTCGACGGCGTTAGGAGGAGCGACGGCGCGCCGACAGAAAAACTCTCCAACCCAGAAAAAACTGAAGCCGGAATGGAGAGAGGTCTTATGGAGGAAGAGGAAGGCTGACAGTTACCGAAAAAGGGAGAGAGAACCACGGGATTTTCACCCTTGTTCACGCCGAATAGAGTAATTCATGAATCTCAAATTTGAGTATTACTAGGAGGAACCCAAAAATAGGAGTTACTAAAATTTCAATGGACAATAAATTCCATTTAAAACTCAAATAAAAACTCCATAAATTTATATTCATGAACATGCCAAAATCGTGCCAAGGGCGAGACCAAGTTCGCGTAATGAATTTACGAAACAATCTGGCCCACCTATCATAGACTTCGATCGTTCGCGCGACTAAATTAACATGCGCTCGTAGGAGTCCGAATAGCCTCAAAAATCACGTACGACTTTAACGGGTCATCTCGATAGAATATGTCCACCGAACGAAAAAATTTCCAACATTTTCCTCCTGAAGTGGAGACCTTGGATGTCAGTCTTTTCCTCTTCTTACCCGTAGAAGATGGCTTGGAGGACATCAATGGAGAAGCTTTTTCTCCCCCTTCTCGAAGCTTTTCTTTTGCTTAAGTCACCATCCATGTTAGCTTCTCGAAAAGATCACGCGCACCCTTCTTTGAATGCGCAATAGAATCCAGATCGTCACTTCTGAAGTCAAAAACATTCTTCTTGAATAGTTCGAGATCCAAGTATTTATTAAAGTCTTCTGTATCCAATTTGAAATCCAAATCGCTAATCCATAAGAGTCTGGCTGAGGAAAGTTCAGGGTGTTCATTATATTGGCAATTGGGGGAATCTCTGGAGTAACCGCTGCAGGCATTATCTTGGGGGGCGCGTCACCTTTTGGAGGAACATTCTCCATCTTCCTTGGTGTAGACCGAACTTGCGCGCGCTTCTTCAACAGGGAAATCAGAGCAGCATTCCCATAGATGACATTAACCTTCGAAAAGTGAAAAAAATTTCTACAGAATGATCCTCTAAATGAATTAGCCTTTATGGTATTTATAGAAATACAAGGCATTAAAGACAGGCTGTAGCATTCGCGATGAAAGCTTATTTTTCAGACCCAACAATTAATGCAATATTTTGCAGTAATAATTTGAATTATGCTGTAATATTTCAAGCATTGATGATAAAATATGCAATAGTACAAAGTAGTTGGATACACAAGTCTACATGATAGCTGAGCTTTGTTCTTCTTCCCAATTTGCTGCTGCCTTCTCAATAAAACTTTTGATATCAAAATCATCAGCCAAAATCTTAGTGATGACACCCTGCTTAAGAAAGAGAACTAATTTTTATTTAAAATCAAAATATTGCCAAAAAAAAAACTCAAAATTAAAGTGAAAACAATTGGCTAATGTTTGAAATCATAGGCTCCGTTTGGCACGGTGGTGGCGGTCATGAACATGAGAGTTAAATTGTCATTCGTTAACACCCACCTAAGGAACTTCATTCACTTTTATGTTGAAACGGATGATGTTTGTTAGGTGATCCTTAACGAATAACGGTTTAACCCATGCGTTTACGACCGCCACCACCGTGCCAAACGGAGCCATAGTTTCTTATAAGCGTAAATATACATTGTTGCAAAACAATGTTATACAGTGTAATCATAGTAAAGCAAAGAGTGCCGCAATGAATAAAGGCAGCAAATATTTAGGGAGAGAGATGAATGATTTTTTACTATGTGAATTGAAAATTAAAAATCATATCAGTCCTTTAGGTTTCAAGTCAATATCAAATTAGTCCCTAAAGTTCTAATTGTGTCAAAATAGTCTTTGAACTTCTCATCTAGTGACCTTTTTAGCCCTTGAATTGCACTTAAAATGAAGTCGGATGTTGACCAAAAGAATGAAAATGACAACATAAAAGTTTAGGGACCAAATTGATATTACCTTGCAACCCGAGGGACTGAAATGATTTTTGTCCCAAAAACTTACTTTACTTACAGAACACCAAATCCACTTAAGTGGTTTTCCACTCGCCGTTCGACTTTATCTAGAGGAACATGAGTTATGTGGCTACTTGAAAAAACAAGAAAGAGCAATGCCCTTCTTCCTTAGACCCTTCGCACATTCCCTGCTCCGGCATCCTGTGTGATCGCTAGAGCCCTCTTCGATCAGATTGCCATCTCTTCTCTGTGGTTCGCCTTCTAGATTGCGGGATTCACTCTTAAGTTTCTCACGATAACCCTTCCATTCCCTGTATCTCTCTCCTCTATAGTTTGCTTTTGGTCAATCTCAAGATTTGCTCTCGCAACTACTTCCTCCCTACTACGCTGAAAGAAACAGAATTCCTCGAAAGTCTCATTGCTTACTCCTAACGACACAGATCGCACTGAAACGTTCCCAAATAGTTCTGAGCGGGAAAAGATGAAATCTGAGAGAGCGGGAAAGCTGAAATCAGAGAATTTGGGGGGGATAAAGTGCATTTTTTGCACTTTACCGTGAAGTGCGGGAGATCCAACCGTCCACATGGCCATCTAAAAGTGCACACATCTCAAAGTGTATTGCACATGGCCCGTGAATGGTTGGATGGCCGCACTTCACGGTAAAGTGCGTCAATGCACTTTACCACCCCCGAGTCCTGCTGAATATTGTCTTGTTCTGGTTTGGTTGCTGAATATTGTCTTGTTCTGGTTTGGTTAGGAAGCAACGGGAGAGCCTTCCCTGCTTTAGTCATCACTCTGTTCAGAGGAATTTCCTATCGAGACTCGGTTTTGTTGATCTGTTCAGAGGATTACTTCCTCTTAGGATCAGCTCTTTACTAGTTTGTATTTCCTTAATGGTGGCATTTTGCTTGCGATGAATGATAGACTGTTCTGGTTATGCTATAGATCTCATTTCTCTGCTATTGATTTGTTCAGATCAGCGTCTTTCATAATTCTATCCTGAGTTTATTGCCATTAAACTGAGCTGCAGGTTTCTCCACTCCAAAAAAAAAAAACGATCTGATAACATTGAAGATACAACCTGATCTGGTAACATTGAAGATACAACCTGATCTGATAGCATTGAAGATACAACTGGAGTTGAAAGAATGAATATCGCCCGATAGCCTAGACCGAAGAAACTGAATCGTCTCGCTCAAACCGGTTTGAATTAAAGTCACATTAACAAATACATTATTAGATCCACTAGTTATTTTCCCACACAACCCATTATCCATTTATTTTTTATGTATGCTTTAATTTATGTTCATGTCGACGCATACCACATCTTTTAATTATGAGGACATCGAGTCCCGCATATATTATTTTATCTAAGTCCAAATGTTCGGACTTAATATAAGTTGTCATCTTGTAATTCTATATATGTCTGACTCTTTGTTCACGAATGGACTATCAAAATTTTTAATGAAAAGTAGTCACTTCCTCTCTTAGTCCTTTCCTCCTCATCCACCTTCTAGGGTTAGGGATGAGCACCGCTTGCCCTTCTTCCTCCTCGCATCCTCCATAAGTTGAGTTCGGCTCCCTTGTATCTCCACCTCCACCACCTTCAAGGTGATCCCGACGCCTTACGGAATAGATCTGTAACAACTTGGTATCAGAGCATTTCGATCTTTCTCTTCCACACAAGACCACAACACTTCCCGCACAAGATTTGGCTTTCCCTGGGAGATGGGATCACACGAGCTGCTCGCTGATCGCAGGAAGAAGACGAACCATTGCCGATTTCTTTCAGTGCACGAACGCAGCAACACAATCGTCTTCTAACCAATGGGAACCGACACACTTGTACAACCCTACCCTCATATTTCCCGAGTCGGTGTGACCCGACCCGGATGAGATCGAGACAGCGAAAATGGCCGAGGCGAGCAAAACGACCGCGCAAAGAGGCCACGGAGAGAGTGGGAGAATTTCTCCCACTCATCCGGGCGAGTGGGAGGGCCTCCCACTCGCCGCCCCCTTTGGGCGAGTGGGAGGGATCCTCCCACTCGCCCGGTGTAGGTAGGGAGGTCAGTGTGACCTCCCGTGAGGGGGGGGGGGGGGGGGGGGGGGGGGGGGGGGGGGGGACGGACACCTCGAGTCCCGCTCGCCCCCCCCCCCCCCCCCCCCCCTCACGCGTGATCGATGGTGGTCATGGTTGGACTGCGAATAGCAGGATTTTTGCTATCCGCAGTCCATTTTTGGGAAGTCTATAAATAGACCCCCATGGGCACCTAGGGAAGGGTTGGTCTCTACCCCCTCCCTCGCGTGGTCTTGTGAGCAAGCACCCCCCCTCCCCTGTCACCTTCCAGTTGACGGTGAGGTGGTTCTTAGTGCCCTCCAAGGTGCCCAGGCTCAGCATTGGCTTGGGAGGGGAAGCGCTCTAAAGATCTTCCGGGTATGTGGTGGGACCTCCACGCTGAAGCTTAAGGGGTCCGTTCCTAGACTCCAGTTGTTATCAAGTCCGAGTCTCTTAGTTCTTAGGGACCGGTCAAGAGTCAAGGCTTAGGTCAAGTAAGAGTTAGTCGCAACCCCCTTTCGAACGCTGAAACCGGGAAACTGGTTTCAACATTCTGGTGCGGTGAGCGTGGAAGCGACTAGTTCGGAAAGCTCTGAGCCATGTCTCATGGCTGGAAGCGACGAGTTGGGAGACTCGCCTCCGGCATGCAAGTATGTAAAGAAGGGCGACGTCGATGAGTTCAGCAAAGGGATCCTGGAGCTCCTGCAGGTCGCATCCTTCACTCGCGGCGAATGCTCGACACCACCTGCAGGGAGGCGATAAGAACGCCCCCGTCCAACCAGGGGGGAGTAACTTCACCTGGAAGGGCCAAGAAGGAGTTGCGGAGACAGAAGAAGTGGCGAAGAAGATGACCAAGGAGCGTGCGGCCAAGTGAGGTGCCCAGGAAGGGCGAGATGTAAGTGAAGTGCCCAGGAAGGGCGAGATGTAAGTGAAGTGCCCAAAAAGGGCGAGGTGTAATAAAGTGCCCTGCAAGGGCGTAGGGTAGTGAAGTTGTAATAGACGAACTAGGAATGAAAAAAGGTTCTGGGGTAATACCCCGATCTAAGATCCCTGACTGGAGATCCCCCGCCGGGCTCAGTCATGCCGGTAGATGGGGGACTCGTCAGGTCGACTCGCGGTCCAACAACCGATTGGGAAGGCGTTGAGCTCCTCTGCCTCCAGGTGAAGGTAAGCACCAAGGACGCGGATGGGTACTTCCACCTCCAATCGGTAAAGGGACTAGGAGTGCGTTGAGTCCCTCCACCCCGGTTGAGCTAAGACTCCCAGGACCTGGATGGGTACTACCACCTCCAGTTAGATCAGGAGTGCGTTGAGTCCCTCCACCCCGGTTGAGCTAAGACTCCCAGGACCTGGATGGGTACTACCACCTCCAGTTAGATCAGGAATGCGTTGAGTCCCTCCACCCCGGTTGAGCTAAGACTCCCAGGACCTGGATGAGAACTACCACCTCCAGTTAGATCAGGAGTGCGTTGAGTCCCTCCACCCCGGTTGAGCTAAGACTCCCAGGACCTGGATGGGTACTACCACCTCCAGTTAGATCAGGAGTGCGTTGAGTCCCTCCACCCCGGTTGAGCTAAGACTCCCAGGACCTGGATGGGTACTACCACCTCCAGTTAGATCAGGAGTGCGTTGAGTCCCTCCACCCCGGTTGAGCTAAGACTCCCAGGACCTGGATGGGTACTACCACCTCCAGTTAGATCAGGAGTGCGTTGAGTCCCTCCACCCCGGTTGAGCTAAGACTCCCAGGACCTGGATGGGTACTACCACCTCCAGTTAGATCAGGAGTGCGTTGAGTCCCTCCACCCCGGTTGAGCTAAGACTCCCAGGACCTAGATGGGTACTACCACCTCCAGTTAGATCAGGAGTGCGTTGAGTCCCTCCACCCTGGTTGAGCTAAGACTCCCAGGACCTGGATGGGTACTACCACCTCCAGTTAGATCAGGAGTGCGTTGAGTCCCTCCACCCCGGTTGAGCTAAGACTCCCAGGACCTGGATGGGTACTACCACCTCCAGTTAGATCAGGAATGCGTTGAGTCCCTCCACCCCGGTTGAGCTAAGACTCCCAGGACCTGGATGGGTACTACCACCTCCAGTTAGATCAGGAGTGCGTTGAGTCCCTCCACCCCGGTTGAGCTAAGACTCCCAGGACCTGGATGGGTACTACCACCTCCAGTTAGATCAGGAGTGCGTTGAGTCCCTCAACCCCGGTTGAGCTAAGACTCCCAGGACCTGGATGGGTACTACCACCTCCAGTTAGATCAGGAGTGCGTTGAGTCCCTCCACCCCGGTTGAGCTAAGACTCCCAGGACATGGATGGGTACTACCACCTCCAGTTAGATCAGGAGTGCGTTGAGTTCCTCCACCCCCGGTTGAGCTAAGACTCCCAGGACATGGATGGGTACTTCCACCTCCAATCGGTAAGATCCCTGACTACAGACCGTTCTCCGGGCTCTTGTTGAGCTGCCTCCACTTCCAGTTGAGCTCTGCTCCCTGGAAGATGTTGAGTTCCCTCCATCTCAGGTTGAGTTCGACTCGACTAGAGATGTTGAGTTCCCTCCATCTCAGGTTGAGTTCGACTCGACTAGAGATGCTGAGTTCTCTCCATCTCAGGTTGAGTTTGACTCGACTAGAGATGTTGAGTTCCCTCCACCTCAGGTCGAGGTTAATCCGACCCAAGGTGTTGAGCTTTCTCCACCTCCAGTTGGGCTCGGCCCATAGGAGGGTTCTTAAGTGGAGAAAGGTTTTTCTCCCACCTCAGGTCGAGCTCGGCTCGACTAGAGGTGCTGAGTTTCTCCTCCACCTCAGGTCGAGATTAATCCGACCCGAGGTGTTGAGCTTTTTGCACCTCCAGTTGGGCTCGGCCCATAGGAGGGTTCTTAAGTGGAGAAAGGTTTTCCTCCCACCTCAGGTCGAGCTCGGCTCGACTAGAGGTGCTGAGTTTTTCCTCCACCTCAGGTCGAGGTTAATCCGACCCGAGGTGTTGAGCTTTTTCCACCTCCAGTTGGGCTCGGCCCATAAGAGGGTTCTTAAGTGGAGAAAGGGTTTCCTCCCACCTCAGGTCGAGCTCGGCTCGACTAGAGGTGCTGAGTTTCTCCTCCACCTCAGGTCGAGGTTAATCCCACACAAGGTGTTGAGCTTTCTCCACCTCCAGTTGGGCTCGGCCCATAGGAGGGTTCTTAAGTGGAGAAATGTTTTCCTCACACCTCAGGTCGAGCTCGGCTCGACTAGAGGTGCTGAGTTTCTCCTCCACCTCAGGTCGAGGTTAATCCGACCCAAGGTGTTGAGCTTTCTCCACCTCCAGTTGGGCTCGGCCCATAGGAGGGTTCTTAAGTGGAGAAAGGTTTTCCTCGCACCTCAGGTCGAGCTCGGCTCGACTAGAGGTGCTGAGTTTCTCCTCCACCTCAGGTCGAGGTTAATCCGACCCGAGGTGTTGAGCTTTCTCCACCTCCAGTTGGGCTCGGCCCATAGGAGGGTTCTTAAGTGGAGAAAGGTTTTCCTCCCACCTCAGGTCGAGCTCGGCTCGACTAGAGGTGCTGAGTTTCTCCTCCACCTCAGGTCGAGGTTAATCCGACCCGAGGTGTTGAGCTTTCTCTACCTCCAGTTGGGCTCGGCCCATAGGAGGGTTCTTAAGTGGAGAAAGGTTTTCCTCCCACCTCAGGTCGAGCTCGGCTCGACTAGAGGTGCTGAGTTTCTCCTCCACCTCAGGTCGAGGTTAATCCGACCCGAGGTGTTGAGCTTTCTCCACCTCCAGTTGGGCTCGGCCCATAGGAGGGTTCTTAAGTGGAGAAAGATTTTTCTCCCACCTCAGGTCGAGCTCGGCTCGACTAGAGGTGCTGAGTTTCTCCTCCACCTCAGGTCGAGGTTAATCCGACCCAAGGTGTTGAGCTTTCTCCACCTCCAGTTGGGCTCGGCCCATAGGAGGGTTCTTAAGTGGAGAAAGGTTTTCCTCCCACCTCAGGTCGAGCTCGGCTCGACTAGAGGTGCTGAGTTTCTCCTCCACCTCAGGTCGAGGTTAATCCGACCCAAGGTGTTGAGCTTTCTCCACCTCCAGTTGGGCTCGGCCCATAGGAGGGTTCTTAAGTGGAGAAAGGTTTTCCTCCCACCTCAGGTCGAGCTCGGCTCGACTAGAGGTGCTGAGTTTCTCCTCCACCTCAGGTCGAGGTTAATCCGACCCGAGGTGTTGAGCTTTCTGCACCTCCAGTTGGGCTCGGCCCATAAGAGGGTTCTTAAGTGGAGAAAGGGTTTCCTCCCACCTCAGGTCGAGCTCGGCTCGACTAGAGGTGCTGAGTTTCTCCTCCACCTCAGGTCGAGGTTAATCCCACACAAGGTGTTGAGCTTTCTCCACCTCCAGTTGGGCTCGGCCCATAGGAGGGTTCTTAAGTGGAGAAAGGTTTTCCTCACACCTCAGGTCGAGCTCGGCTCGACTAGAGGTGCTGAGTTTCTCCTCCACCTCAGGTCGAGGTTAATCCGACCCAAGGTGTTGAGCTTTCTCCACCTCCAGTTGGGCTCGGCCCATAGGAGGGTTCTTAAGTGGAGAAAGGTTTTTCTCCCACCTCAGGTCGAGCTCGGCTCGACTAGAGGTGCTGAGTTTCTCCTCCACCTCAGGTCGAGGTTAATCCGACCCGAGGTGTTGAGCTTTCTCCACCTCCAGTTGGGCTCGGCCCATAGGAGGGTTCTTAAGTGGAGAAAGGTTTTCCTCCCACCTCAGGTCGAGCTCGGCTCGACTAGAGGTGCTGAGTGTTTCCTCCACCTCAGGTCGAAGTTAATCCGATCTAAGGTATAGAGCTTTCTCCACCTCCAGTTGAGCTCGGCTCATAGGAGGGGTGTTTAGTGGCGAAAGGTTCACCTTCCGTTTCAAGTCAGGATCAACCGAAAGGCTGGGCGGAGGTTCCCCGATGACGGATCCTTTCGTGGATTCCCCTAAGGTCCCACCTACTCGTCAAATAGGTGGGTTGGACTTTCTTTCCGAGCTTGGGACAAGCTCGCAAAGAGCGGGGATTGTGTACAACCCTCATATTTCCCGAGTCGGTGTGACCCGACCCGGATGAGATCGAGACAGCGAAAATGGCCGAGGCGAGCAAAACGACCGCGCAAAGAGGCCACGGAGAGAGTGGGAGAATTTCTCCCACTCATCCGGGCGAGTGGGAGGGCCTCCCACTCGCCGCCCCCTTTGGGCGAGTGGGAGGGATCCTCCCACTCGCCCGGTGTAGGTAGGGAGGTCAGTGTGACCTCCCGTGAGGGGGGGGGGGGGGGGGGGGGGGGGGGTGGGGGGGACGGACACCTCGAGTCCCGCTCGCCCCCCCCCCCCCCCTCACGCGTGATCGATGGTGGTCATGGTTGGACTGCGAATAGCAGGATTTTTGCTATCCGCAGTCCATTTTTGGGAAGTCTATAAATAGACCCCCATGGGCACCTAGGGAAGGGTTGGTCTCTACCCCCTCCCTCGCGTGGTCTTGTGAGCAAGCACCCCCCCTCCCCTGTCACCTTCCAGTTGACGGTGAGGTGGTTCTTAGTGCCCTCCAAGGTGCCCAGGCTCAGCATTGGCTTGGGAGGGGAAGCGCTCTAAAGATCTTCCGGGTATGTGGTGGGACCTCCACGCTGAAGCTTAAGGGGTCCGTTCCTAGACTCCAGTTGTTATCAAGTCCGAGTCTCTTAGTTCTTAGGGACCGGTCAAGAGTCAAGGCTTAGGTCAAGTAAGAGTTAGTCGCAACCCCCTTTCGAACACTGAAACCGGGAAACTGGTTTCAACAACACTGGTCTCCATCGCACGCGACGGATTCCTGCACTTGCAAACACTGCCTTAGCTGCATCCAATAGTCGTGCATTGTCGGGAATAAACCGCTCGGAGGCACCGAAACTTTGACAGCCTGCCTCAAGTATCCCAGCAACGCCATACATAAAATCTACTTGATTGACAAGCAGGGATAGCCTCACTACCGCACACAACATCCGGGCCAGTGGGGTCGATGCCTTCCTCAGCCTCTTTCCGCTAGCCTCGCCGTTCCTAACATTCGCCAGCCTGCGGTTCAAACTTTGCACGAGCAAAATCCTTTCGCACGCAAGTCCAATCCGCGCCCCTTATACGACAGCCGCCTACCAAAGGCGCATCTGATCTTCTAGTAAATCTTTAGGTGCTAAAATTATTAGCTACTAGCTGCTAGATTATAGCTCATATGCTACATTGGATTACTTCTCTATTTGTAATGATGCAGGCTCTGTCTTGGTTGCTTGTTGTTCTAGTTGGGCGTCTGAAGTCTTAACAAAATACTTGTATAGATTTTTGTAAAAATAATGTGTTAACTAACTGTTTGGATCTTTAAAACTCAAAACATCTTAGCTGGAGGTCAATATCTTCGCCTACTTAGATATATATATTGATATTAAAATCTTCGGCCACTAAAATCCCTTCGTCAAGGAATGACATCAATCTCTTCTTCGTATGTGTTTACAAACTACGATATGCACTTATCTGTTGTCTAATACCGCATTCTTCATTGTTGACGAGTTTGCTTTCTGGAATAGCTTGGTGGAAAATAACTGTTTTTCTGCCTTTGTCCACAGTAAGATCTTGTATTTAGTATTCTCGAAATATTTTGCTTCATAGCATAGGGGAATTGCTTTGATAAGAACTTCTACTGCTCCTTTGTCATTTTGCCAAGCAACTGGAAAATGAGTTCTGCTAATCTTGCATCTTTGATTACCTTTACTTGGCTATGCTTGGTAAATAGGATTCTAGATGAGCAAGCTATCGTTTCTCTTGGATCTTAGCTTTAAATTGCTAATAAATTTGATGGCTGCTAGATGGGGCTTAATTGTAGATTCTAAAGCCTGGGGTAATGTATAATTTATTCTTAGGATGGTCATACTTAAGGTAAGCATCTATCATGTGCATTATAAATTGGAGCTTATTTGGAGTGCACATAATCTAATAAGGTGGAGAAAAGATCAAAAAGATTAGTAGTATCTTTGTTAATAAGATATATGGCAATTTTTAGGTTACAGAGTTGGTTTTCTATGTCAAGAACTTGAAGTTCGATAATTTCATTTCTTTTATTTCTTCTGTAAGAATCAGTGTTATTATTAATGGGCTGATTTTTATCTTCTAAAAAAAATTTACAAGATTCTACACATTGGTATCTTAGTGCTAACGTGGGATATCATAAACAATATATGCATGGTTTGTAGTTACTACCATTATTATTTTTCCACTGATGTTCACAAGTATTCACTTTACATCTGATTTAAATATTGGTTCAAGGTGTCTAATTGTCATAAATTCTCCTCATAAGATTCTTTACATTTTCAATCAAAATCTACTAATTCACTAGATAATCCTTCACTTTCACTATCTGAGTGATATAGATATCTATCATTTTGATCAGTAATATGTTATGGGCCTAGTCGGAGTGGAGGTCAGAGTAGTGATCGGAGACGGGGAAGATGGCGGAGATACCGTGGAGCCCTAACCAAGGCTGTCTAAGCGGGGTTTGCTAGTTGGAGGAGAGAGCTACCAAGATCTCACACAAGAGAATAAGAAATTAAAATGATTTCATTCATATCCCATACAAGACCTCAAGGGTCCCTTAAATAGAACATACAGAGGCATTACCGTAAATAGCCAGACACACACTAAAAATAACATATAATAAAGAGAACAGCATACGACTCGATAATAGGATAACTTTATGGGCACATTGCCCATAACATCACTCCCGCTGTTCAAAACGAGCTTGACCACAAGCTCAACTAACATGCGAACGTCATCCAACACCCTCTTTGTCAAAGTCCTCGACGTGCAGGTAGAAGAGCTTCTTGCACCTGTGCCCACGAGTGTACTGCTCGTCGCAGTTAAAACATAATCCATGAGCGCGTTGCTCCAACATCTCGGCCCGAGATAAGCGACGGACGAGCGCGATAGGTTGACCCTCGGTACGGCCCGGCTGAGTGCTGGTGTCTATGGGCAAGTAGGCCTCCAGTGCTAGCTGAAGGCGGCGGTCGCATAGCCTGGCCAGACTCATAACAATCACTAAGTCAGGCAGAGCCTCGAATTCGACATCCAGTTGCAGGCGATCACGAAGTCCGGCGGTGAAGATGGCGACCTGCATCTTCGGGGAAAGTGTGACGTGCGCCAGAAGAAGCTGAAATTAGTCCAAGTATTCGTCCACGGAGCCTAGCTGTCATAATGTTTGTGAGGGCGCCGAGGGGATTACTGCGGATGAGAGGACCGAAGCGCAGGTTGCAGAGTCGCTTGAAGCCGTCCCATGTCAGAGTCGGTTGATCAATGAGGAGGCGAGTGACCCAAAGCAAGGCTGAGTCGAGAAGATGGAAGGAGGCCAGAGGAAGTTGTTCAGTTGTCGGGGTATGTTGGTGGCCAAAGAATTGCTCGTATCTGGTGAGCCAGCCCAAGGGATCTGTTTTTTCATCGTAGGTTGGAAATTCTAACCTGGTGTAGCGTGACAAAATAGTAGCGTCGGGGCAAAATATGGATTGTACAAGGGGGATGTTATGGTCCCATATAGTCCGTTATTTATTTAATTTGTATGTATGTTTTAATTTATGTTCGTGTCGACACAATTATCAAGTCATAGAGACTCGCATATGTTATTTTATACAAGCCCAAATATTCAGACTTATTATGATTTTTTGCATCTTGTAATTCTATATATGTAGACCTCTTAGGTCATGAATGGATTATCAAAGAAATTACAAAAAGTTGTCTCTTCCTCTCTTTAGTTCTTTCCCCTTCATCCCTCTTCTAGGGTTAGGGTTGTGCATCGCTCCCCCCTTCTTTCTCCTCGCATTTGTCGTAGATTGAGCTCGGCTCCCTTGTATCTCCGCTTCCACCACCACCACCTCCAACAAGATCATGACGCCTGACAGGATAGGACAATAACACCATCCTCATCAAATTTCCCAACCCACCTGAAACTTATAAAAAAAAACTTAACACCATTTCACCTCAAATAGCCTTGGAGTAGATTATTGATAATAATCAGATGAATTTCAGTATCTATTACTAATTAAAGGGAAGCCCACTCTTTTAACATAGGTTTCAACTTTACCCCTTATTTTATATTTTTATTTTATTTACCTAGAGATAGAGAAGAATAGAGAACTACAAACAATTAAATGGACTTTTAAGTGTTTAGGGTGAAAGAGAGACCTTCTCAGTTACTATAGCAGTAATCAGGTTAGCAGGAGTCACATCAAATGCAGGGTTCCAGACATCAATCCCTGGCGCTGCCATTTGTTTCCCCAGGCCCCCATCGGCACATAGCAACTCCTTGGGCGATCGCTCCTCTATAACAATCTGGTCCCCAGATGCGAGTGAGAGGTCTATAGAAGTTACTGGGGCTGCAACATAAAATGGCACCCCGTGGTGAAATGCGGAGAGGGCTAAACTGTATGTTCCGATTTTGTTCGCCGTATCACCTGGAAGACAAATTCATAATCCATAAATGCTTAAACTATTTCAAAGACTGAGGCTCTGTTTGGTTCTGATTCTGCTGCAGGGGGCACCCCTCCTACAGCCACGACTGCTTCTGCGGCAGGAAAAGAGCATGAAACAGTGATAACCTGCTGTTTCTTGCTCTGATGGCAGTCGGAGGGCATCCCACCACGCCAAAATGCTCGAGCCAAATAGAGCGGAATAGTTCTGATTTTCAGTGGATTACCATTTGCGGCAATGCGATCTGCACCAACTATAACTGCACTAACTTGCCCAGCTTTCATCAATGAAGCCGCTGCGGAATCTGCTATTAATTTTCCAGGGATCTTATCATGAACCAGCTCAAATGCTGTTAGCCTGGAACCCTGCAAAGTGATGCAGAAATATCAAATGTGAGCACAACATATTGTATCAGTTTAATTCAAATGAATAATATAAAGAAATTCATATTGGTGTAATGATATATTTTGCACTATCAAAAACAGCCCTACAAAGCTAAATATGTTACTCTTTTTTTTTGTAACATTGAAGCTTATATTTTTATCTCTTATGTTTTACCTTTTTTACATCAAAGAAAGAGGATGAGAAAAAGGGGGAGGGGGAAGAGAGAGGCAGGGGATCTTTTCTACCATTCTTCTCTTCAACCATGGTTTCAGAGCTATAGATGCTCGCAATTGCTCTATGCATTTCCTCTCCCAAGATTTTTGATCGGTAGGCATCAGCTAATTTCTGTGTTCTCTTCTCGATGGCAACTTCTCTTTGCATCGATTGAAGCCGATCAATCGATCTGTTTCAAGCACTTGTATGTGACTAATCCATGCTCAATCACTCATTGCTCCCTGCGTTATTGCTAGTAGATCCAAGCTTGAGCACTAGATGCTCCAAACTTGAGCGTAGATCCATAGCCCACTCGAGTCTTTCTGCTCCTTAAGCCAGATCAATCAAGTGCCCATTCTCTGATCAATTGATCGGCAGTTGTTTGACAACAGTGTTATGTTGAAGAACACAACTTTAGGCTACAAAGTTCTCTTCCACATTCCATTCCTTTCCGATAGACGTCACATTTTAATAATACACCAAAGCAAGAAATATAGTCACCCCCCCATGAGACTAAAGTAGCTTGGCTTGAATTTTCTCCCACACAAAATGACAATCGATCTCTATCTGTTTAGTCCTCTCATGAAAAACATGGTTGTTGGAAATGTGGATAGCAGCTTGATTATCACAGTGCAAGTATATGGCCTCCAGGACAGGAAACCCCATAGCACGCAAAATAGATTTAACCCATATCAACTAACATGTTGCAATGGCAATGACAATAACAATGACTCAATATTCTGCTTCAGCAGAAGATCGGGCAACAACATTCTGCTTCTTACTCCTCCAGGAAACAAGATTTACACCCACAAAGATAGAATATCCACTTGTAGATCTTCTATCAGAGGAAGAACCAGTTCAATCAGTGTCACAGTAGACGTGAACTTTAAGATGACCATGATTTTGATAAATGATACCTTTTTCAGGGTCCTATTTTAGATACTTTAAGGATCCAAAAAGCAACATGATAGTGATGAACCTTAGGATTATGCATAAATTGGCTAATCAACCCAACCACAAATGAGATGTCGGGTCTGGTGATAGCCAGGTAAATTAACCTCACCACAATGCGTAGAAAGTCCAATTTTCTGTCAAGATCAGGAGAATCATCCTTGTGGATACATAATTAGCATCCACAGGACTATCCACAGGTTTCACTCCCAAATATCCAGTATCACTGAGAAGATCCAAAGACGTATTTGTGTTGAGAGATCATAATCTTTCCGGAAGATCTAGCAATCCAAGAAAATATCGAAAGAGACTCAAATCTTTAATTTCAAAAGTAGAGGCCAATTCTCTTTTCACAAGAGTAATATGATGATCATCAGTTCGGGTGATAATGATATCATCCACATAGACAATAAGAATAGTGATATTACTCCTTTCTGTGATCATAAGTCCAACGAGAGAAATCCAGACTCAAGAGTTTGACACTTAGCTTTTCAAACCAGGTTTGAGGTGATTGTTTAAGACCATACAAAGCCTTCTTAAGATGACATCAATGTCCTTTTGGTACTTCCATGCCAAGCGGGGGAATCATGTAGATTTCTTCCTTTAATTCACCGTGGAGAAATGCATTTTTCACATCAAGTTGATACAGAGGTCAAGAGTTGTGGGCAGCAATAGATAGCAGGATTCTAACTGAGTTGAGTTTAGCAACGGGCGCAAATGTATCATGGAAGTCAACCTCATCAATTTGGGAAAGCTTTTAGCAACAAGTTTTGCTTTATATCTATCAAGAGTGTTATCCTGAAGGTATTTGATAGTATATATTCATTTACATTCGACAGTATGAAGCTAATGAGGGATATGAACAATTTCTCAGGTATTTTGATGTTGGAGAGCATTCATCTCCACCTTTAATTCTCCATAGCTTTCTTCTAGTGAGGATTAGAAATAGCATCTGAAAAATTATTAGGGATAGAAATAGAGGAAACTGAAACAAGATAAGATTTCAGTGATGGAGATATAAAGTGATACCAAACATATTTATCAATAGGATATCTGGTGCGACCACTATGAATTTGGAGAGGAGAACATGTATCTCCACGTGTGTTCTCAGTGTTTGGATCTGGCAAAGTGGTGGTGAGTGGTGGAACATGAGTATGACTCCCTTGCTCAGTTATTCTTACACACTTCCTTTGGTAGACTTGAAGATTCTTCCTTCTGTTGTAGATACGCAGATCATTTGTAGACACTTCCCTTTCAACTGGAACATTAGAACTACTAAGAGATAGAACATACACGAGAGCTGGGAGAGGTGGCATCATGCAACCCTCATCTTCATACTTCTCTTGATATGTAACATTTTTCCCTTCTTCCGAATAATATGGAGTGTGCTCAAAGAAAGTAACATATTTAGATATAATCCATCTATGCAACGAATGTGAGTAACGTTTATACCCCTTTTGGTTAGCATCACATCCAACAAAAACACATTTAATAGCTTGAGAAACCAATTTATCCTTATGTGGTCCCACAATATAGACAAAGGCAACACATCCAAAGTTTTAGAGGATACTTCCCCTCCAAAGTATCAGGCGCCATCCGATTAATTAGGTAGACAAAAGTGAGAAATCCTTCATCCCATGGTCCCTTAGGGACATGCATCTCTTGTAATAAATGAGTAGTTTCAATAATAAGGCAGTTCTTTCTTTCTGCTACTTCATTCTATTGAGGAGTCCCAGGGCATGAAGTTTAAAAAATGATGTCATGATCACCTAGGAACCTCTGAAGATCCCCACATGTAAATTCACCTCCAAGGTCACTCGTAAGAATTTTAATTTGAGCACTAAACTGGGTCTGTACATAAGTGGTAAAATAACTGAAATATATCATACACTTCACTTTTCTTTTTCATACGAAAAACCTAAGTAAAACAAGAGTAATCATCAATGAAAAAAACAAAATAGCGAAATCCATTCACAGAGCAAATAAGTGAGGTCCAAACATCAGAATGTATCAAAGCAAAACATTTTTCACTCTAACTACTGCGAGGAGCATAATTGGTTCTACAATGTTTTCCAAATTCAAAAGATTGACAATCAATTCTGGTTTCAGCCACATCAAAAGAGCTAGGAAAAGCAAACTTCAAAGTTTTCAAACTGGCATGCCCAAATCTTTTATGCCACAACATCAATCGATCAGTACTTGAGGATTTCTGAGTACCAAAAGCAAAACCAGTCTCCATAACACCAACTGACTCATGTCCACCACCAATCATCTTCCCACTCGCCAGATCCTAAAAAATACAATCAACAACAACAACAACAACAACAGAACCCATATAGTCCCCAATCATTGGGGGTATGGGCGGGGGAAGATTGGAAACAGACCTAACCTTTGGCACTATGCACAAAGTGGCTTCTCTCAGAGGAGAAAGACCTAACCTTTGACAATAAATGCACAAAGTGGCTGCTCACAGAGTACCACTGAAATAGTGGCCCCCTATACAGTTGCGTTTGCTGCAGAATCATGCCCTCAAATCAAAGCCAAAGACATCAGAGAGGGCAGACCCAAGAATCTATTTTGATTTATGTGCACATGCCCATGCTTCCTTCATTCAGCATCCAGAGCATTGGTGAAGCACAATCCCTAAAAAATACAATGAGAAGAAAAAAATGTAATATTGCAATTTAGTTGTTTAGTTAAACTGCTCACGGAAAGCAAGTTGGTAGAAAATGAAGGAACAATAACTACAGATTTGAGGGAGATATTAGGTGAGATTTGGATAATGTCTTGAAAAGTCACATATGCAGAAGACCCATAAGCAAGTTTAACACTGCCAGATGCAGCAGATACAGAAGTAATCCCACTAGAAGATCCTGTCATATGATTAGAAGCTCCTGAGTCAATGATCCAGGGAGTAGTCGGCTTCATAGCAGATAGAAAAGTGGTTTGAACATTAGCAGCGGTACCAGACATATTTGTACCAGGAGGTCTACCAACAATGGCCTTCAGGGCATTTAGCTCCCTAATTAAACTTTCATTTTCAGCAATAAGGTGACTTGTATTCTCCAATGTGTCGTGCATAGTCGTTGGTGATCTCACATACCATCCATCAGTGTCACGACTCCAACCTAGAGGTACCAAGTTGGGACAAGTCCCAACACTTATCCTTCCTGTGTCCCTTCTTCCTACAGTGGGGACACTTCATCTTACTCTTATCTACATGTTTTATGTTTCTAGAATTTCACTTCCTTTGTTCAGCTACAAGGGCAGATTTCTCATATATCACATGCCCATTAGTACGAAGAGAATTTATATGACTAGCTTCTCCTCGAATGTAATGGGCAACGATCTCCAAATCAGGAACAAAATCTCTTCGTAATATCTGAACTCTATGGAATTCAAGTTCTGAAGGAAGGCCAGAGAGCCTTTCAAATACCCTTCATTGCATAAGTTTTGTCTTGTAATCTTCAATGGTCTGAATAGCCGAGTATTGATCAATTTCTGCTCACTTATGAATCAACTTGCTATAATACTCCTCGAAGTCATTCATACCTGTCAAATGTATCTATTCAGTTTGAAGTTGATAGATCCTTACCAAGTTCTTTTTTTTTTGAACAATTTCGTTCAATTAACTCCCACATTTTCTTAGTAGTCTGACAGAATAAGAATTGACTGACAATCATGGGTTCTATAGTGGCAAGCCAATTGATCACGGAAAGATTCTCACTTTCCCATTCCATACTTGGAACAGGTTTGGATCCAGTAATAAACTCAAGACTTCGACGGCTTCCAATGAATACCCGCATAGACTGCGCTCATAGGAGGTAGTTTCTCCCATTCAGCTTGATGTGAGTAACACCATGAGTGAAATCCACATTTGAACTTCCTCCACCATAGTATTTAGGTTGATCAACAACCCCTTCAGGGACATTAACTTTCTTTGATTTATCCTCCATAAGAGCACACAGGAAGAACTCCCTTCAGGAAGCTCAGGGCTCAAGCAACTGGAAGCGCAATAGCAGGCGGATCCCTTGCGGTAGACAATCGAGCTACAATCGAATGCTTACTATGATTGAGGGAGAGGGGTCGACTGGATTCTGAGATCGAAGAAAAAGGGTTGGCAACCTGCTATGACGGGGACGAAATGGTTGGTGGAATCGTGGGCGAACTGCAATCGAAGCGGAGGAAGACGATTGAAGCAGGGGGGCGTTTGCAGCAGGCAGACGATTCCAACAAATGGACGGAACTGAAACCCCGGCCCAAGGAAGACTGGAACAAGCGCGGAATAGCAGGTCGACGAGAACAGCGCGGCCAGAGGTCGATCAAAGAGGCGCAAAGATTGATCGATTGAGGAGGACAGAGAAACGGGAACGCTGTCGAATGAAACAACATAGGATGCGATACACGAGCCTTTAGGTCAACGTCGACAGGGGATTTACCGCCCATGATACCATGTTGAAGAACGCGCCTTTAGGTTACGAAATTCTCCACATTCCATTCCTTTCCGATAGAATTCACATTGTAATAATACACCAAAGCAAGAGATATAGTCCCCCCCCCCCCCGGTGAGACTAAGGTAGCTTGACTTTCAACATGTTATGTTTGATCGACGACCTAGCTTCTATGAAGATTTGCCTTAATATTGTTTTGCTCCATCAATGATCTTTTGACAAGGTAGAACCTTCTGCATGAGTTAATTCCACAATGATGATTTCTGCGCCGCAACACTTCTTCCTTCTCAGCTTTTTAATTATGCATTCTCACACTGACAATTTTGCCATTCATAGTGCAGTGCCTAGTGCAGGACCAAGAAAATTGCATCTGACTGACATTATGTATGTCCTTAGCACTGCAAGATTAGGACATCTCCCGCATTTTTTGATCATCCTTACAAATTCATAAGTACAGTTTATATGTCTGGTCAACCATCAATTATCTCTATGAGCTCATCTTTTGCTGCATTAGCAGGTATATACTCTTCCTAGATCCTTGACTCTGGGTTTCTTATCATATGACCGATGATGTTTCTTGCATTAGAGTCTTACTCCTATCCGAACTTCTGAGCACATTCAACAAAACCCTTTTTTTGATCATTGGTCAAGGTCATCTCGTTGTTTTACTCCCAATTCATCATTTATGATATCTACCATGTCTCTCGTTTAACAATGAGCCTTCTCTTTATTTCTCAGTTGCCACTTTCCTGTAATGTACAAGATCCTTATATGTGGAAAATTGGTCGAACAAGTCATAGGTATGTCGACCCCACCTATATGGATCAATGACCCTTCCCTTACCCTCAGTTGTTACTACCATCTGTTGATTTGACCTTAGCACTTTACCTTTAACATTTGGCAAAGGACACTAGCTCATATATCCATTCATAAGTTTCAATTGTTGTCTTCCTCAAGTGTTTTAGGAATACTTTAACAAAGTCTCTTACACCTTGTACCGGTTGCATTCGCGGTTGCCACATTGCAAATTTTTCCTACTATTTAAGTGCCTCTATTTTTTTCCTTTTGATCTCATTCGCACTGTTATTTATGAACCGTCCCCTCACCTTCAAGAGAGGAAATGAGTATTCTATCATTTTTTGAGTATTCTATCATTTTTCTCGATGATTTTTCCCATTTTACTTCAATTTTAGTTGACTTCCAAAAGGAAACGAAAGTCTATCTGAAGTATTTTGAATTTACAAGCATGATAAAGACCCAGTTCTCTGCAAAAATCAAAATGCTTCGGTCTGATTCAATTAGGAGTACCCATATCATCAAATTCGTAATTTCTTGTGTCTTGCAGAACGATTGCTCAATTTTTGTCCCAATGCTCATAAGAAAAATAAGGTAGTCAAGTGTAGTCATATTCTTAACATTATTATATCTCTTCTTTTGAAGGTTTTTGTTCCTACTCAATTTTGGGTGGAAGATGTTCTTACTAATGTATTTTTGATCAACAAGATCACGACTTACATTCTCAATTATTTGTCCCTCAATCAGAGGTTGTATAACTATGTCCCTCATTACTTTGAATTTAGGGTCATTGGTTGTAATTTTTTTGTTCATTACTTTCAATTGAACAAGACAAGTTACCATCTAAATCTATGTTAAGGGCATAATCCGTAACTTCTTCGGAATCTTATCAGAGGTGGCGGTGGAGGCGAAGATACAAGGGAGCAGAGCTCAACCCACAGAGAATGCGAGGATAAAGAAGGGAGAGCCTTGCTCAACCCTAACCCTAGAATGGGGATGAAGATGAAAGAACTAGAGAGAGAGAGGAAGAGATACTAGAGAGAGGAGACTTGGTTTAATTCTTGCATAATCTCATTCATGACCTCAAGGGTCTATATATAACAGTACATAGTGGCATAAAACGAAATAAGTCTGAACATTTGGACTTATCATAAAATACTAAAAAAACGTCTAATAATAAACTGACTCGCACATGATAATTAAAAGACGCGAACATAAATTGGCACATGTATTGAAACCTAAAATACGCGAACATAAATAATTAAACTAGATAGAGGATCATGTGGGACCATAACCTCCCACCCGTGGACGGACTGATCATATGGCTCTTTGATTTCCTCCAGAACAACTTCCGGTAGCGCGTCGCTATAGCGGAGGTTGCATCGAGCGGTAGGGCATCCTCACAGATGTCACAAAGAGCTGCAGGGATCTGGCGTGGCGGAGGCACTTGCTGAAGTAGAACTGTCGTGTCAATTATTTGGCGTCGGAGCAAGCGCACTTGATTGGCGACGAAGAACATTGCTGATTGGGAGCCACGGAGATCAGAAGTGGTGATGCCAGTTGGGGGAGGTCGTCGAAAGGAATGACTCTAGAGGAGGGGCCGACAAAACAAGTGGCCCGGGTGGAGGTTGCGGGATAGGGACCGCGGGAATTGATGGCGGCGGCACAACTTGTGGTGGCATCACCACTGGGCTTAGAGGAGGCGATGTTGGCTGTGTAAACTGTGGGGAGGGAACAACTGGAGGCGATGGTGGAACGACAAGAACCGCGGAGATCGGTGGAGCTTCATCAAGCGCTGGTGAAATCTATGACTAATGTAGTGGGATCATTGACTGCTCCAGTGGAATTGGCCCTCGAAGACTCAAAGTGTGTGTCAATGTTGGCGATGAGTCATGAAAGCGCGACATCATATGATGTTGACATCTCCAGTGACTTTTGGAACATCGAACGGAGAACAACTTGTTCGGCGGAGCTCATTTCATGGACAACTAAGTTTTCTTTGGGAAAATGACGAAGGCTGCAACTAATGCGTTTGTTTCGGCGGATGAGCTGCTTTTCATTTTGGCGAAAATGGAGGTTTAAGGAATTGGTCATTTGCGGGCTGATTTTTTCGAAATCTCCGTTTCTAAAAAAATCACGCTTGCGTGTATATTTCAACTGCAGATCATTCCAGCTATTTCATTACCGCGGTTCAGCTCCTTCTCGCCGAGGGTTTCGAAAAGATGACCTCCCTCGACATCGCTCCTCTGGACATCATCGTCTCCCTCGACGTGATTGACATCGACGACGATATTCCAAGCTTCCTTCGTTTCTCGCGTATCGACATCGTCCCCCTCGACGTGATCTACTCGCTTCGACATCGACAATAGTACCCCTCAACATCGTCTCCCTCAACGGATCTCCAGATATCCTCTTCTCCGGCAAGGTAACCTCCTTCTCCTCCCAGATCTGCAGATCTTCCACGTTTTCTGTTTTCTGCGTTTTTTCTTGGATGTTGCAGACCTTGTTCCAGTAATTTTAGATAAAAAATGCATCTTCTCCGGTGAATGCATCTTCCATTCATTTTCTGTTTTCTGCATTTGTAATTAGTTAACTTTTCAGATCTTCCATTCAGCGGCTATTTTTCAGATCTTTCATTTCAGATTGTTCCATTCATCTTCTATGGTGAATGCATCTTGTTCCATTCAATTTTGTAATTAGTTAGTTTTTTTTAATCATAATTTCATTGACATCTGGTGTTGATTATAATCTCTGATCAATAATATATTTTCAGCAGCTATTTTTCCAAGGGTTTTGGATGCTAGAGGGTAGGGAACCTTACTTCTAACCATACTTTCAGCTAATTTCATAGACTGGATTGCTGAATTTGTTTGATGATTTTGTTTGAGGGACATGGATCTTGGACATGCATCCATATAGATTAATATGCACTAATCAGAATTTGTTTGGACACAAATGAGTTTGTTTTGACACAATTGATTTTGTATCTCCAATGAATTTGTTTTGACACAAATGATTCTGCAATTACGCATTCACTTTTTACGTATTCACTTTTTACGTATCTCCAATGAATTTGTTTTGACGGAGATTGATGAATCTAAACTATATACGTAATCACTTTTTTAGGTGATACATAGGCGCGAGATTTGCAAGCAGTAGCCATGCCACCAAGGAATAATTTGTTATTTTTAATGTCGTGCAACTTAAAAAACTTTGCTATTTTGTTTTATTTCGTACTCTGGTCGTAGTTTGGCATTTAAAAAAATTACTACTTTACAAAACTCCGTTTTTAACAAACGGTTTTTATGCACTGCTTTTCGAACAACTCTGCAAACTCCATTTTACACAAACAGTTTTTTGCTGCAAACTCCAATTTTCAAAAACAGCTACTTTTCCAACATCCATCTCTGACAGCTCCTTTTCGATCAACAACAACCGAAACAAACGGAGCCGAGCGCCCGCTGGTTGCTCCTCTAAGAGCGACGACGAAGGGGGGCCTCAGGCGCCAGCGCAGGTATCGACGAAGAATAGCCAACGACTCTGCATGGAAGCTGAGCGGGGAGAGGACGTTGTTTGGTTGGCTGGGATATGCGAGTTGACGATCTGGCGGATCATGGGTTGGGGCGGAAGCAAAGATCGATGTTGAGGGGAGGAGATGGCCGCTGCGAGATCGTTGGCGAGGAAGGAGATGACGCAAAGGTCGATTAAGCGGAAGACAGACGTTCGATGGGGAAAACAACGGTGCGAACAAAGCAAGCCATTGGAATGACGTGTCAAGGAATATTTGTTTGCGACTAGACGAGATCGGGGGTATCAATTGTCATTTGATGCAGATGAATGATGATGTATGCCCAGCTGCACTAGAGCTCGACGATGCGCACGCGCTGCACTGGACTACGTTGGACGGTCGAAAAAGGTGATACTCAGAAAGTCAACATTGTAGCCTTCTAGTCGACGGCCTAGTTTTTTTTCATGATGCTGTCGCAGTTAGGTCGCTCGGCTACCGCACGCAGAAGACGCTGGAAACGGCATCGAACGATCGTGATCAAGAGAGAAACTGCGATGGACTCATTGGTGGCTCGGGATGCGCATACAATTGGAGGTTGTTGCGGCGAAGCGTGTTGAAAATGAAGGAGGAGTGATGGCTCTGATACCAAGTTGTTATGGGCTAATGGGCTTAATCAGTAACTTTGTCGAAATCTCGTCGGAGGTGGAGGTGGAGATACAAGGGAGCCGACGGAGAATGCGAGGAGGAAGGAGCGTTACTCAACCATAACCCTAGAATGAGGATGAAGAGGAAAGAACTAAAGAGAGGGGAAGAGAAACTAGAGAGAGAAGAGATTTGGTTTAATTCCTGCACAATCTCATTTATGACCCCCATGGTCTATATATAACATAACATTTTGGCATAAAACGCAATAAGTCTGAGCATTTGGACTTATCATAAAATATTAAAAACGTATAATAATAAACTGACTCGCACGTGATAATTAAAAGACGAGAATATAAATTGAAACATGCATCGAAACCTAAAAGACGCGAACATAAATAATTAAACTGGATAGTGGATCGTGTAGGAACATAACAATCTACTGCTTGTGTATTTCTTGATTATAACATCTAGCATAAGGGCTATAAACATTATGATCTCATTTCTAGATGTCATTTTCTCTAGAAAGCGAGCATTATTATGCTATGTCTAGGTTCTCTTAACTTTGTCCACACCTGAGGAGCCTTTTTTTCTTGATAGTGAGACACATGCTCAACTTACTTCACATGCTCCATACGTTATATTTAACCCATGCTACCAACCTAATTCCTACATTTCCTCTGATCCTCTAGCAACTTTCGCATACCTTTTCTATCGTAGCGCACATCGACACTCAATTATGACTCGCATTGTTCCACCAATTCATGTTGATGTTATGAGCTCCACCGCTCCATCTCTAGGTCATTCCAGTGGTCACCCTCCTAACTTGAGCTTGTTCACCATACTGACTTTCTTTGGAGGTTGGTGTCTTAGTGTCCTTTCTATGGAGTCTATCGTCTTGGTGTCCGTCATTTGATAAATAACAAACAATGCATTTGATGTGCATGCAAGTGTTTGTTGCAGCTGATGATCTAATCTTTTAACTATATCGGCACGGCGATACGTACATATCACTGCGTCGATAGGAATTCTCTTCTTTAGCCGTCAACACAGAGCAAACCAGAATTCGAGTAGGGGTTCTATCGACACGGCAATTCAGCTGCATTGCTCAACAGTTGTGAAACTGAGGAAACCAAAATTCTAATACAGACCTATATCGACACGGCGACATAAGATTCTGTGAGAGATCCAGACTTCAGCACAGCGATACGTCTATCGACAATTCATTTTCCCTTTTCCAGGCTTTGGATTTAAGGCATATCATCACGTCGATAGGCCTTATCGAGTGGCGGTAAGCTCACAGACTTTCAATAAATAGAATTGGGATCCTAGGGCGAAAATGTTGAGCTCCAACCCCTCCATTCTAGTCGTTACACCACACATTCTTTAAAGATCTAAGCTCACGCTAGAGAGGAGAAGCTCGAGTCCCTCGAGGGTCATTTCAAAACTTCCTTTCTTCATTTCTCCCAAGCCATAGGTTCCATCAAGCCCATACTGCACCTCTCGAAAATAACGACTTGAGGAGAACCCCTTCAACCACACTCTCACGCCAACTACAATGAAGAATAAGTTTGACACAAATTTCGCCACCAATCCCTCAAACACAAAAAAGGATTCCTCCATCAAATGACCATTTTAAGAGGAATTCACCTCTAAGAATGTTTTCGTGTCTATGTATATCTCTTCCTTATTCTCTTTTTGTTTATTTTTTCTTTTTTACTCACTTGAGCGAAAATCGACGTTATGTGAGTGTCTAGTCTAGCTTGGACTAAGAAGTGATAGTGTGTTGTTCTGTGGCGACTAGTCTTAGGACTAGGGTACAAATTGTATCCTTTTACGGGACATTAAGGTTGGGTTGGCCTTGGGAAAATCATCTTGCGTGTAACGTCTAGGTGTGAGGTGGCCTAAGGTTAAAATATGTACTCACAGCGTAACCATTGCGTTCAACGGTAGCGGGGAAAAAACAATTTAAGTGTCCCCGTTTATTTTGTATTTTCATTGCGGCGCGCATTTAGCTACTATTCTTTACTGATTACCGCACTTTCTGTTGTTTCAAGTTTATATCCAACATGTAGTTTTATCCCCCGATAAATTATTTGCAGTTACTTTAAAATATTTGTAGCTTGTGTGCATATCTTATTCACCAAAAAAAATCTAAAGTTATCGTTGTTTATCCGGAATTCTGCAATCCTGCAAAGTGCTCAGCATGCTTCAAGTCTACAGGTTAGAGTGGTCTCAGTTCGCAGTGACCGCTTATACCGCCCAAAGCAGCCCTGCAATCATCTTCAGAGAAGTCAAGGGAAACTGCCAATATGACCGTCGGACCGCGCAATCAGATCCTTTCTTTTTTCTTAGTGTTTTTCGCACACCATGTAACCTCTCATCTCTGCCAGGTTCTCTTGTACCCCAAGAAGCCCGTAATCTTAGAGCCTACCCGTTCGGGCAGGCTCGCACTAACATAAATAGGGGTGAACAGTACCCAGAAGGGATGCTGACTCAAATCTTCAAGCCTGATTACTCCAGATACGGTCTCGAGTTTAGTCTCTTCTTGGTCACTAGCCACTGGCTAAGGCGATCTCACTCTTGTAACCGCTCCTCTTTGGTGAAATAATATTGTCCAAAGCAAGTGGTATCTGCCGCTGCGGGCATATCTGGCCTCGTCGCTCCGCGGCCTCTGTTCTTCTTTTCTAGTGAGACCGTGCAAACCAGAATGTAACCGGCAGCTCGCAGTCTTCCCTAGTGTCTTTTAGCGTGAAGTCATGGAGATGCATTTTTTGCACCAACAGAACGAACAAGTGACCTTCAGATTCGAGTTGTTCGGTGAACATATCGGTTAGGATGGCTGACCGCGATATTCAACAGTGTCCGCCCACAGGATCCAGAGCTAATTCAAGCAGTGAGGTCACCCTCGAAGCCCTGGAGCTTCGTTTTGAGCAGGCTCGTCGCGAGACTGCCCAACATATGGAGGCGATGAACAAGCTCTCGTCGCGATAACCCAGTGGTTAGTGCCCCAGACCGCGCTAACTGCAACCACTCCAGCCGGTCCGCAAGCTCCTCTTGCCGATGTCCCAGCTCCTCCAGACCACCCAACCGTTCTGCCCGCAGCTTTCCTGCGGCCTCAAGCTAATGAGTTCGCAGTTGCTCGCCACAATTTTTTCAGAACAGCTGCTCAGGGAGGTCCAGCCATGGTGTTGAACTTCTAAAAAAAGTTATGGTAATCCTTCTGTTGAGGTTGGGGAGGAGCTTTCTCCTTTTTTGGATCAAGTTCGTTGAGAACCTGTTCTCAATGGATTCAGGGAACCTCGTCTCACTTTCTTCTCTTTCTTTGCAGCATCGTCTCTCACCTCCTGATTCCTCCTAATCTTTTCAGTAGCAGTGGACGCCACCCTCTTCAATCCTTCGCGGACAACAACTGTATCCGTATTAGTGCGGGTTGGCGAAACGCTGATCATCGCCCAACTTTGTCGCGAAATTCTTTGCGGTCTCTTCAACCTGTTTGACCTCTGGCTCGACAAGCATAGACAACGACTTTTCAGTATCAAAACTGGTGATGGTTCCAGGAAGGTCCAGGACGACATGTTCAGAGTATTGAGTATTCATTATTTCGACATCTGAAGACGGAACCGGTGCGACCGCAGAAGTTTTCTGCGTGGGCATTTCCACCTTCGACAATCTCTTCGAGCCCTCGCCGACTTCTCGCGAACCACCCTTCTTTGCGGTGGTCTTCTTCCCGCGAGGAGAAGACCACTTCCTAACATCCTCGTCAAACATCGACATCAAAGATTTCTTTCCAGACCCAGACATGGCGGTCTGAAGAAGGCTAACCGTAAGTGGTGAGAATAGCGTCGTTGCAAAAAGCAATTTTGCAAATCTATAGACCCCTCAGCCGTATTTATAGAATTTCCCAGCATTAAAGGCGTGTCGCAGTCTCCGCGATTAAAGCGAACATTTCCTAAGTTTCAAAAACTTTAAAATGTTCGGGGATCATGTTTACCCGAAATTCTACGACCCTGCAAAGTGCTCAGCATGCTTCAAGTCTGCCGGTTAGAGCGGTCCTAGTTCGCAATGACCGCCTATACCGCCCAAAGCAGCCATGTAATCATCTTCAGAGAAGTCAAGGGCAAATGCCAGTCTGACCGCCGGACCGCGCGGTCAGATCCTTTCTTCTTTCTTAGTGTTTTTCGCACACTATGTAACCTCACATCTCTATCTGGTTCTCATGTACCCCAGGCAACCCGTAATCTTAGGACCTACCAGTTCGGGCAGGCCCCCGCTAGTCTAAATAGGGGTGAACAGTACCCAGAAGGGATGTGAACTTGAATCTTCAAGCTTGATTACTCTGCCTGCGGTCTCGAGTTTAGTCTCTTCTTGGTCACTAGTCACCGGCTAAGGCGATCTCACTCTTGTAACCGCTCCTCTTTGGTAAAATAATATTATCCGCGGGAAGCGGTATTCTCCATTGCGGGCATATCTAGCCTCGCCGCTCTGCGGCCTCTGTTCTTCTTTTCTAGTCAGACCTTGCAAAGCAGAAAGTAACCGGCAGTTCGCAGTCTTCCCCATTGTCTTTTAGCGTGAAGTCGTGGAGGTGCATTTTCTGCACCAACAATTGTACCGAGCCAACAAGTGGCATTAGAGTCCGGTCTCTTTTCTCGTAGATTAATAGCCAAGAGATGCATGACAACTTTTCGTTCGTTGTAGTCATTTTGCACTGCCCCATTACCGGTCCAGCAATATTCATGAGCTCTGACTATGTCTGCTGGAAGATAAGGATGCATGTACTTTCTTATTTTACCGTTGAATGCATTATATCTATCTTCATAAAAGACAGTGTCACCGTAATCAAGTCCATGGATTACTGGATAGATACTGTGATAGTCCTTCTATTTGCGAAAGGACCATATCACTGCTACAAGATAGCTTTTTGTTGGCGAGGGATTTGCTTTACTTGGACATCTTCAATTCCCTACCCATTGTTGTAGCAATGGACTTTTTTTCCTTGTTTTTCAGTGTGTCTGTCATGATCTTCTGATTTATCACCTCGATTACATCACAATGCACTTTTTTTTTCTTTTTGTACAATTCTATGCACTTCTTTTACTTTTTGTTCAATTCTCTCTCTCTAGCCTTACGCATACCCTATATTTTTTATTTAAGGTGTTCGGTCTTATTTTTCGTGTGTTATCTTTCTGTTTCCATAAATCATCCCACTTTTCAACTGAACCATCTAGGATTCTAGCTGGTTCAATTGACTCACGGTGAGCGGTCTAATCGAGTCTGAGTGACTCATTACTCAACTATGACCTAGACTTACCGGTTTCTCATGAGCTACGAAATGGCCTCATAATCGATCTCAGTTGGTTTTGTTAGACTCTTGAAGTCAATACGAGTCCAACGAAGTCGTTTGCACTCAATTCCGATGAGTATCAGAGAATTTGACGTGCGAACGTAGTTTTAAGTAACGTGTTTATCCAAAAAAGTGAAATTAAGCAAATGACCTCAAAATCGATCTTAGTTGGTTTCATTAGACTCGTAAAGTCAATACGAGTTCAACGGAATCATCCGCGCTCAATTTCGATGAGTATTGGAGAATTTGTCATGCGGACACGATTTCTAAGTATCGTAATTATTCAAAAAGGTGAAATCGAGCACACGGCCTCGGAATTGACCTTAGTCAATTTCGTTAGACTCGTATCGACAATACATGTCCAAAGGAGTCGTCCGCAACATCGTTAGAAGATTTTTGACGATCAAGTCAGATGGGGCCACAAACGCTCTAGGAAGCGTAAAATGAGGAAACAAACTCGGAATTAAACCTCGGGTCATTCCAGTGGGTGCATATCGACGAGACGGACGTAAAGAGCCCGTTCGAAATAAATTTCAAGTGTTATAGAGCAATTTACGAGCGTTTGAATGAAATGAGAAATGGGCCTAAATTATAAAATTAGGTTTAGAGACTTACCTTTCCAGCAACCGTCACCCGCGATCCTTGCAATCGAGCGCCAGCCCTAGCTCGACTCCTCACCCTCTCCTCCGGCCGGCGATCCATCTCGGACGACCTCCCATCCCGACGGTCTTCTACCCGAGCACCTCCCTGCTTCTCTGATGAGTTCCTGCGCTGACCGACCACCTCCCTCTTCAAAAACATTGCCTAGCTCCTCACCACCTCCAGCCGACTACACCCCCTTGCAGCCGAGCAGCTCCACCACCCCTCGTCAGCGAGTTTCTGAGTTGCATCTATTTTGGCCGACCATGAGCATTCAAAACCTGAGCAGCCTCCTTCTTCAAGGTCTACACAAGAGCTTCTCTCTCCCTAACAAGGCTACCCGACCACTCCAAGCTCCGACAACTCCAACAATTCCTTCTCCGGACGCAGCCCTAGATCCGACAACTTTCCCTCTGGCCAACACTTACTTCAAGCCTCAAAACAACCGACGACAACTCCGTTTTCTCGGCCGACCACCAACATTCCAAGCCGAGCTTCCTCGACAACGAGCGACGAGATCCGATCCGACGAGATCCGACCATGGACGGGAGTGATGCACAAATGCCGCCTCCACAGCGATTGGGTAGCATGCTTGGACATCAGGTGAGTACTTCCTCGACTCCTTTCGAGCATAGATCGTAGGTTCCTAATTATTAGACGCTCTCTCGCGAATACCTTGTTTTTTCGGCAACCCACGGACATACTCATGCTCGGGATGGTCGTGGATCACTTAGGGTGGGAATTTACAGCCCCTCTCCGTGAGTCTCGAGACGCGGCATTTACGGTCATGAATAATATTGAATCGCACGGTCGCAAATAACGATGATCGCGCGGTGGAAAATAATATTGAACCACGCGATCGAAAATAACGATGAATCATGCGGTGGAAAATAATATTAAATCGCGTCATCGAAATAAAAACGAATCGCGCGGTGGAAAATAATGCTGAATCGCGCGGTGAAATCAACGATGGATCGGGCAATGGAAATCAATGGTGGTTCGCGCGATGGAAATCAACGGTGGATCGTGCGGTGGAAATCAACGGTGGATTGTGCGATAGAAATCAATGGTGGATCGTGCGGTGGAAATCAACGGTGGATCGTGCGGTGGAAATCAACGGTGGATCGTGCGGTGGAAATCAACGGTGGATCGTGCGGTGGAAATCAACGGTGGATCGTGCGGTGGAAATCAACGGTGGATCGTGCGGTGGAAATCAACGGTGGATCATGCGGTGGAAATCAACGGTGGATCGTGCGGTGGAAATCAACGGTGGATCGTGCGATGGAATCGACGGTGGATCGTGCGATGGAATCGACGGTGGATCGTGCGATGGAAATTGACGGTGGATCGTGCGATGGAAATCGACGGTGGATCGTGCGATGGAAATCGACGATGGATCATGCGATGGAAATAAACAATGAAGCTTGTGGTGGAGACTTACGATGGAGAGGAAATCAAGTCTGTTATTTACATAGTTCGGACTTAGGGTAGAATCGTCGAACCAAGTTCTGGTAGCATTACCGATTACAATAATATTTAATCAACGACATGATGTCTTCCAAGGACATTGTTGATCCCGCCAACAATTGGTGCATATGATGTGGATAGTCTCAAATCCTTGTTTAGGTCTGAGAAGTAGTTAGGATACCTAAATCGACGTGTGTCATACTTAAATCAAGTCGTATGTATATACACAATAAAATAACATGATTATGGATTGGCAAATGTGGGGATGAATGAAATGATAATGCATGTGAATATATATGGAGGGTCGACTGGCCCTGCTGGACAGCACACTCCAGAGGGATATGACAGTGACTCATTGATAGCATCATAGTCGAACGACAACATGTGCCATAGCCTAGTTGTTGTTTGTTTAAAGTGTTAGCCACCTGGAGTTCGACATGAGCTATATCTCAGTTCTTTTGAGTATACCGTCGGTACAGGTAAAGAATAAGTACGGACTCAGACAGCTGTATATAAGGCCTAGGGATGATTGTGTTTAAATACCCTAGAAGTAGCAAGGACGGGTCACTGTCACTGCTTGCCCACGCCTGGTGTCTGTGGGATTATCTACCCCACGAATAAGAGATCTCAGTCGTCATTTTGCACTCGATTACGACCGGGTGTCTGCGTCTCGGCACTATGTTTGTTACTCTATGTCGACATAGTAGGTTTGTGCATTTGATGTGATGATGATGATTTGTATATTGTGTAATATGGGTTTTTGTCTTACTACCAGTACTAGGAGTACCTTGTTTAGCTGTTAGCTTCTCTTAATACTAGGATGAAAGTGCACAGTGACTCCCCTGAGTATTCTCTAGAGGGGGGTGAATAGAGATTTAAAACTTTTCACAAAAATGTGCACAAAAAAATAACAGTTATAATTACTGTGCATCCAGAATTCCAACCAGAATAAAATAAACACAGAAAAATAAAACAAGTATGGGACATCACAGAAAATTATAACAACACAGATGAGGCAAGAGTTATAGCGGTTCCCCAAAATCTGGGTACTCCACTCTTCTACCACCTTGGTAGAAATACATTATCACAGTGCCTGAGTCTTTTGATAAGGAGACTCTTAGAATCAGGGTCTGAGTCTTTTGTTAAGGAGACTTATAGAACCAATACTAGATCTTTTGATAAGGAGCTCTTGAACCAAAACTAGATCTTTTGTTAAGGTGATCTTGAATCAGGGTCTGAATCTTTTGAAGAGGGATTCTTAGAACTCTTTACTCAAATTACAGAAAGTAGAAAATAGAGTAAGAAGAAGAAGAAGATTGTTCTTCTGAGATGACTCCTCTTGCAGCAGTCAATGAGGATTGTAGGCACTAAGTGTTTTTCTGGATCTTTCTTTAGAGAATGAATCCTTGCTTGAGAAAGATGCAAGGATTATATTAGCTCTGATCCAGTTGTTGATCTTTGTATATTCTGTATGCTTCTTTCAGAGAGAGAGGAAGAAGCCTTATGTGTATCTGTACAGAGATCTGTCGTGTATTTTTTGTAAGAGAGAGAGCTGGAGCAAAAAGATAATAATTGTTATTGTCTCCTTTCTTTTGAATTATGAATATCTTATTCTTCTGTCGAATGAAGATAAATGTCTTTCCTCTTCTGATCTTTCTCTACTTGGAATGTCTGATGAGTCCCAATTATATACATATTTTCGGACTCATTTGGGCCGATTTTCTAGTCTTTGCACCACACTTTAGGCTTGTTTTCATTCATATTTAATAGCCGTCTATTATTCCAGTCTTAGTGTGCATGTATGCCCGTTCTTGGTGTGATTCCTTGTATTCCAGTGGTCCTGGACATTTTCATGCAGGTTCATGGGTCGTGCGGCGTTCGGAGTCTGCTTGGGGGCAATTTCTGCCTGAATGCCACTGATCGTGCGTTTCCTTCACGCACGATCAGTTGCTCGTGCGCCTCTGCTCGTGCGAGTTCATTTGCTGCCCAAAAACAGCTTCGGATTTTGGTCGTGCGTTTGCTACGCACGATCGTGCGCACGGTCGTGCGCTTATAATTTTTCTGCAGTTTTGTTTTGCAGGTTTCGGGCACAGAGCGCACGATCACCAGCTTTCAGTGCGCACGATCATTTGATCGTGCGCCACTGATCGTGCGCCCTGTTTTCTATAAATATCCAGCCCGCGAAATTAGGTCGGACGACCATTCTTCTCCGCCGTTTTCGAGTCATGTTCGCCTCTTCCGCCCCCAGCATCATCTTCCACCACCAGGAGGTGCTCCGGGCTTGTTCTTCACTCCAATCTTGAGCCGGAGCTTCCTCTCGGCCTCCTCCTTCATCCTAGAGCTTCAAAGGAAGATCAAGCCGCCATTACCATCAAGCAAGAGGAAGTTTGCAACCTTTACCAGATCGTGAGACGAAGAAGACGGGTTCATTGGAGAGTCGTGACAGCTCTCTCTACCCCGGACGTAGTTGCGGACCGAGCTTGGACGCGGATTGACAACCCGGCGATTCCAACCGTGAATCTACAACGAGCCTTCGGATTCGGTCGATTTCTTGCTTTGTTCTTCTCTTATTGATGTATATGTTGTTAGATCTGAACATTATGATGAAGTAGCACTTAACTTAGTTTGTATTTCTATATATTTCATGTTTATGTGAAATACTTTAGTGTTGGAGTTGCTTGAGGTGCGCCCCATTCCATCCTCCATCCCGTCGTCACGTTCGTGTGCCGCACTAGCAATTGCTAGTGGCATGCTTGTCGACGAGGTGCTTGCGACCCTCATCCGTATGCCTACTCTTCCATCCACCTAGCGAAGCGTGGCATAGCGGCCCGTGTAATCCATTCTGACTCCACCGGTGCGACCCATTCCATCCGCTAGCCTTCTCGTCCAGCCGCCTAGTGAAGCGTGGCATAGCGGCCCGTGTAATCCATCCGCCTAACGAAGCAGTGCGCTCAAGGCCTGCACAGTTCGATTCCGCTTGCCTACTCGTCCATCCGCCCTTGCGACGCAGCGCGCTCAAGGCCTGCCTAGTCTCCACTCCGCCAAGCGAAGCATTGCATAGCGGCACTGCATAGGAGCAGTTGTAGTTGTTTTCTTTTATTTTCCAAAAGCCAAATCAACTCTCCCGCATTCCATCCGACCTTTAGGACTTCGATCTCAAGTCCTTCCTCGAACGTTAATTCCACCTTACTGTGTTCCTCCGAGATCGATACTTGGGGATTCATTCTCATTTTATATTACTTGAACGATCGGTACACTGCCGTTTCGTGTCGCAGTCTAGCTACCGCCTATAGCGGTGTGCGAGATTTGCGCATCAAGTTTTTGGCGCCGTTGTCGGGGAACACAGACGTGTGAGTTTGATGTAGAGGGAGACAAGAGATAGTAGTTCTTCCAGTGTGAATACCCGCCTTAATTTTTTTGTTTGCTCTTTAATTATATTGTTTGTTATTATTTCTTTCCCTCCTGTTTTAAAGCTTTAGGCAAGTTTAATCCAAGGAGTTTTATTAGTTTGTGTAGATTTCTTTGCAAGGAATTTCAGTTTCATTATATCTGCTTTTATTATTGAAAATGTCGTCATGGGATATTTCACCTAGCTTTAATGACAAGATGGTTTATTATATAGACCAAATGAAGGAGTTAAATGCTAGGCAGTGTAGGAACTTTGTTTGCTTGTTGTGTCAAGGAGAGGGTCATGAATTGAAGGACTGTCCTAGTCTTTTCAATCCTAACCGCTGCTCCTTCACTCATGACAATATTGCCCCTATCACTCATTCTTTACCCATGGAGGCAATTGTGCCCTCTACCCCCGAGCTTGTCTCGTGCATGGACTCCTCACTCCCTGTTTATGGCTTCACCCCTAGTGATGATGATGATTCATTTGATAGCCAACAGGGAGAGGAATGGGTGCTCCTAGATGCACCTGAGTGGGATGAGGAAAGTATTCTTTCCATCGGAGAGGCGTTAGCGGATCTTTTTGCGGAGGAACCAAATCTTTTTGTTCCTCCAGTTTCTTTGCAAGATTTTTCTACACACATTTTTTATGATCCTATCGAAGTAAAGGAGCGGGGTGATGCTTCTGACTCGGAGGGTGCTCCAAAGTGGGATGAGGAGTTCGTTTTCCCCGAAGGGGAGAATGAATACTTTGAACACGATGGTGCACCTCGGTGGGATGAGAAGGATACTCTCTTTGATGAGGAGGTTTGCACTTCCTCATGGGACGAGGAGGTCCAACTCACCACCGAGGCCCTTGAGTTCTTGGGTCCCCCTCGCTATGATACTTACGATGATGATAGTGATCTATCCTTGGATCCTGCCAGGAGTGAAACCGGGATCACTCCTCCTTTGTTTGATTCTTTTAGTTCTTCATCTAGTTTATTTCCTAATCCTCTTTCTTTTAGTGATTATACTGATAAGTTCATCCTTCCTGCTTCCCCGCCTGCTTTAATGTCTGATATTTCATTTATCCCTCAGCAGATGCTTGAATTTATAGACTCATTCTTGGGTAATTTTGAGAGGCAGTCTTGGCAGGGAAAGCAGTTGGCAATGATGAATTCAATCGTCTATTTCACTTCATCATCATTGCCTGCTTTTTCCTTGAAAGACTGGGTGCAGGGAGGAAAGCGTTACTTCATCCATGACCGCAGGTTGGAGGAGAGGAAGAGGATGAAGAAAGACGAAATATGGAGATGGAAAGCTCCAGATCCTCTTGACTGCTGTTGTTGGGTCTTCGGGCCCATCTCTTTTATTCTCAGTTACCACTTTAAATCAACATACAGTTGATCTTTTTGGCATGCTTGTAATAATTAGGATATTTTGGTCTTTTCTTATATGTTTAGACAATATTATTAAAACTGCTTAATACAGGTATTTAGTCCAGCTTAAGGACGATAAACAAAAGCGCTGCTGGGAGACAACCCAAGTTTTTGTTGCTAACCCGTTAATAGTTTAGTGTTATATATTTTTTGCTTGGAGCCTTTTTGCCTGCAGGTGTGCGGCAATTTCTTTTGGTGGCAGACTTGGATTTCCTTCGCAGTATTAACGTCAATCTTCTGGTATGCTCATATCTGAGCATAGGTACCCTCTTCCTTAGCATTTCATTATTCTCATTGTCATAATTCATGTGATTGTCCAATTCAAGTCTGGGGGGAGTGTACCGAGTGTTCATTACACGTGTACACGTTTTTGCATACCAGAAGTATATTTTTATTTATGTCATATTATAGCATACACCACTGCACCCATTATGCACGCACTTACTTGCGAGTGCTACCGTGCCAAATTTCCTCTCGGAATGGAGTCGGGAAGTCAATTGTGTTAGCTAGGAATTGTGGTTTGGAGTACGATGTCGACTCCAGTAGTGTTCTAATCGAATACTCATGTTTTGCATATAATTTTGCGTAGAAGCTATTTCTATTTTCATGCTTTGTATCTTTATTCTTATCTAATCTAGTAATTAGAGTTTTATTTTACTCAAAGCATGAACCTGTGCCGATCTACCGGTAGTGTAGGTGAGTTGGTATCGAACGCTAGATTCGTATTTCTCGAGTCGGGAGAAAGAATTATCTTTCTCGGTGGCTAAGAACTTGCCCCTAGCGACTCTCGAAACATAGGCACCGGGTAGTTCTAATGCATTAGCATGATGTAGGCCATTCTTTGGACCGTTTGAGCTTTGAGCCAAAACCAGAAATTCATCCTTGTTAACCAATTTTGAGCCTACCCCACCTTTTCTATTTAGCTCCACCGCTCTCGCTTAAGCCAAGATCACCAAACCTGTATACACACGTGTTTTGAGCTTTATAGTATAACTAATTATTGTGACGTGATGTTATTGGCTAAGTTGAAGAAAAAAATAAAATAAAAAGTATTTGTGAGCTAAAAATTGAAAAGATTAGCGCTCCAAACGAAAAAAAAAATTCCGAGTTCTTTATATTCTAATTCAGAAGTTCTGAATTGTTTGATAGGAATTACTTTATATTGGGTGTTGGCGATGAACACATCAGCTTTCTGTGTTGCCGGGGTTTACAAAGTGTATTGCTCAAATGTGTTAGGTGCGTTAGCCTCCGAATTTATCATTGTATATCATACCGCAACCTAAGCCACATATTTACCCGAAAGCCCTACTGACTTGTGTAGTTTTACCTAATGCTGTGGAGAGAGTGCGAAAGTGCGAGCTTATGGCTCCCGACACCGATGGATTTCGGTGGAGTTAGTTCCGTATCCCGTATTTTGCGAAATACTCGTCTGAGCGCGTCTCTACATTCTCCCTACACGTGACTGGCAGATCACACTTGGTTCAGCTTTTGAGTAAACTAATCTCTTATTTACTATTTTAGATATTTGTAGATTACTTTGCTTAGTAGAAATTTCTTCTACGAGAATTTTATGCACATGATTATTTGATTTCGCATATTACTCCTAGCCATAATCACCTTTCTAACCCTTGTTTTTCCCGTCTGCCGAGAGTTGTTTGCTCGGGACGCGCAAACAGGTAAGTATGGGGGTGTGATGAGTCCCAATTATATACATATTTTCGGACTCATTTGGGCCGATTTTCTAGTCTTTGCACCACACTTTAGGCTTGTTTTCATTCATATTTAATAGCCGTCTATTATTCCAGTCTTAGTGTGCATGTATGCCCGTTCTTGGTGTGATTCCTTGTATTCCAGTGGTCCTGGACATTTTCATGCAGGTTCATGGGTCGTGCGGCGTTCGGAGTCTGCTTGGGGGCAATTTCTGCCTGAATGCCACTGATCGTGCGTTTCCTTCACGCACGATCAGTTGCTCGTGCGCCTCTGCTCGTGCGAGTTCATTTGCTGCCCAAAAACAGCTTCGGATTTTGGTCGTGCGTTTGCTACGCACGATCGTGCGCACGGTCGTGCGCTTATAATTTTTCTGCAGTTTTGTTTTGCAGGTTTCGGGCACAGAGCGCACGATCACCAGCTTTCAGTGCGCACGATCATTTGATCGTGCGCCACTGATCGTGCGCCCTGTTTTCTATAAATATCCAGCCCGCGAAATTAGGTCGGACGACCATTCTTCTCCGCCGTTTTCGAGTCCTGTTCGCCTCTTCCGCCCCCAGCATCATCTTCCACCACCAGGAGGTGCTCCGGGCTTGTTCTTCACGCCAATCTTGAGCCGGAGCTTCCTCTCGGCCTCCTCCTTCATCCTATTGCTTCAAAGGAAGATCAAGCCGCCATTACCATCAAGCAAGAGGAAGTTTGCAACCTTTACCGGATCGTGAGACGAAGAAGACGGGTTCATTGGAGAGTCGTGACAGCTCTCTCTACCCCGGGCGTAGTTGCGGACCGAGCTTGGACGCGGATTGACAACCCGGCGATTCCAACCGTGAATCTACAACGAGCCTTCGGATTCATTCGATTTCTTGCTTTGTTCTTCTCTTATTGATGTATATGTTGTTAGATCTGAACATTATGATGAAGTAGCACTTAACTTAGTTTGTATTTCTATATATTTCATGTTTATGTGAAATACTTTAGTGTTGGAGTTGCTTGAGGTGCGCCCCCATTCCATCCTCCATCCCGCCGTCACGTTCGTGTGTCGCACTAGCAATTGCTAGTGGCGTGCTTGTCGACGAGGTGCTTGCGACCCTCATCCGTATGCCTACTCTTCCATCCGCCTAGCGAAGCGTGGCATAGCGGCCCGTGTAATCCATTCCGACTCCGCCGGTGCGACCCATTCCATCCGCTAGCCTTCTCGTCCATCCGCCTAGTGAAGCGTGGCATAGCGGCCCGTGTAATCCATCCGCCTAACGAAGCAGTGCGCTCAAGGCCTGCACAGTTCGATTCCGCTTGCCTACTCGTCCATCCGCCCTTGCGACGCAGCGCGCTCAAGGCCTGCCTAGTCTCCACTCCGCCAAGCGAAGCATTGCATAGCGGCACTGCATAGGAGTAGTTGTAGTTGTTTTCTTTTATTTTCCTAAAGCCAAATCAACTCTCCCGCATTCCATCCGACCTTTAGGACTTCGATCTCAAGTCCTTCCTCGAACGTTAATTCCACCTTACTGTGTTCCTCCGAGATCGATACTTGGGGATTCATTCTCATTTTATATTACTTGAACGATCGGTACACTGCCGTTTCGTGCCGCAGTCTAGCTGCCGCCTATAGCGGTGTGCGAGATTTGCGCATCAATGTCCAAGAGGTATTATTGCTCTCTTTCCATTTGTGTTCTCTGCCCGTCAAACTCCTTTTGTATAACTTCCAAATTCATCATTGTTGAATCTCTGAAAATATTCTTTTTCTTCTTGTCCATGAACGACCCGTTACAATTCAAATAACTTCCATATATAACTTCCGAATAAGCATCAGAATCTATTCCAGAAAGTATTCCAAAACTGTGACTGTATTCGACGTTGCGTCGAATAGCTTTTGACTTATTATCGACGCACCTCTGAGTTCTACTAGAAGCAACTTCGAAATCTTCCTCAGCTTTGAGTTGAACTCTGCTATCGACATTGTGTCGATTCCTTATCGATGTATCCATCGAGATGAAGACACAGACATTGAACTCTGACTTCTAGGTCGAATACAATTCGAAGTTGCGTCGACTTTTAATGATGTGTCGACTGAATCTGGTGTCTGCGTCGAATTCAATTCGATGTTGCGTCGACTTCCAATGATGCATCGACTGCCAATCTGAGTTATCTTTACTTCTATTCGAAATTACTTTGACTTGCAATCGAAGTTGCGTCGACTTTTTTTCGACGCAGAATTAACTCAACTGAATTTTACACTCCCGTTGACTATATTACCTTCATTATACAACATGAGTAATAACTCCTAGAGGATGAAATCACTTTTACATAATTTGTAAGATAAATCAAGAGGATGTTTTTCCCAACATAGGAGTGCCTTGTTTAGTTGTTAGCTTCTCTTACTGTTAGCGGTTGGCATCGTTGAGTGCGTGAGTGTGGACACCGCTAGGTTCGAAACCATAAAATATAGATGAATGTTTAAATTGATATGCATATACTGATAGACTGATAGTTGTACATTCCATTAATTATTACTGCTTATTTGTATTATACGCCTGTTAGTATTACATATATTACCTGTTAATTTCTGCAGTGTGGTATTTCCTTTCCTCTGAGCAATTGCGCATGCACGGTCATTTCCCCTGATCTTTTAAAGTTTGGGTCGTTCTGAAATAGCTCGTGCGGTATTTCCGCACGTGCGTGCGCGCACGTGTGTGCGCACATGTGCAAATGCGCGTGCGCGACCTGGGCGCCCGGTTTTCTGTAACTGTTTAGCCCACGCACGCGTGTGCGCCCTGTTTTCCTATATAATCGCTGCTCGCAATTTCAGCCGGATCGCCCGACCCGAGAGCGTCGTCTCCTTCGTTTTTCACCAAGAAATTTAGGGTTTCGACCCCTAGTAATCTACTTCCTCCTCAAGCATCCTAAAAGCGATTGGAGGCATTTGCAAAGGTCCTTTGGAGCTCTTTGAGTCAGAAGCACTTAGTGTTGAGTCGAACAAACCCCGGGAGAAGACGCGATATGAGAAGCTAACAGCTTCTCCCTTATCGTGTGCGAGGCCAAGGAGGAAGAGGAAGAGTTGGTGGACCAAGTCGGGCTCCCCTACGAATCCGAGGAAGAGACTTCCGTTCCCTCCGTGCTAAGGATTGGTAACCTGCATCTGTTCTTCTCTCTTATATGATTCTTGTGTATATTTGGAAGTGTTTCATAGATTCACTATTATTTGTGGATGGTATGGAAATGTTGTTCTTCGAGTTGTGATAATGTGCTTGTGATTTGAGTTTGTGGTTGTGTGGTTATGCTTGTTGCGACTTCGTTGAGCTAGAAGCGAGCAAGAGATCAAGAGAGAGAGGTTGGCCTTTGCGAGAGCTAGGTGCAACGAGTGCGAAGCGGAGGTGTGTGACCCGCGGAGGTGAGAAGAGGTGAAAGCGACCCTCATTTAGTGAGTTGTGTGAAGCGGAGTGCGACCCGCGGAGGTGCGAAGCGGTGTCGGCGCCCCGCAAGTTAAAGTAATTTTCTTTTTATTGCATTAGTAATAGTCAAAATCAACCCCCCCCCCCCCCCCCGATAAACACTCCGACCAAGACTTCGATCTCAAGTCTTTCTTGAAAGTAAACTCCACCCCGCCATGTTACGCGAGATTCAATACTCGGGGATTCACTTCCCGTTTTATTATTACTTGTACGACATCGGTATAAGTTTTTTGCACCGTTACCGGGGAACACGGCACATGTGTTTTTCTTTTGAGAAAAGTTGATGGGATGAAGGGGTCTTTCCTTGAATATCGGGTCTTTTAATCTCTGTCGTTTATATTTATTATTTTATTTATTCTCTTCTTATATTCACATAAAATTTAACCTTGCTTTGTACCCTTTTCAATATTTTTTTTATTTGGGATCCGTGTATAAGTCTTGATAGGACACCTTGAGCATTGCTGCAGTCGAAGTCTGTTTTTGGTACCAGCGACATGGGTAATTTTAGTGTCCCCTTTGGGAACCCATAATTTCACTCTCCGACAGTTTTAAAATCCCCCCGGACTTAATCCAATTTGTCAAACAGCCAATACAATTCAGCGGCAGTCCCGGGGATGACGCCATCCTCCATGTGCAAATATTCCTCGAATTCTACAGGACTTTTTGTTATGCTGGCTCTAAGAATGATCTGGTCAGAATTCATCTCTTTTCGTTTTCACTCCAAAAGAAGGCAAAAATCTGGTTTCGGGATTTGTGAAGGGACTCCTTTTCTACGTGGGAACAATTGGAGCAAGTTTTTCTGAACCACTTTATTCCCAATCAGCGGATGTTGGATTTGCATCATGGAATCCTAAACTTTAGACAGGAAGAGAGTGAATCTATCGCTGATGTGTGGGAAAGATTTACACAGCTACAGAGCTTTTGCCCCCAGCATGGCATTGGTGACACTACCTTGCTACAGGTATTTTACTTTGGTATTTCCCTTTCCTATCGCACACTTTTCGACACTGCTGCAGGTGGTGCTATTTTGAAAAAACCTCTGCTTGAGGCAAAGCAAATTATAGATAATTTCGTATTTACGAGCCGCCAGTGGTCGGACTCTTATAATACGGGAGGCTCTTTGTTACATGCCAAGAGTTGGGCTCGCGTAAGCGGTCGACTGGAGGCGGAACTCTCCGGGATGGAGGGCGGCGGAAGGCACGGCGGACGGCTATGGGCGGAACTTGGAGAAGGAAGGGGGATGAGAAGGAGAAGATTGGATGAGAGGAGAAATTAATTCTATTTCTTGTTGTCTTTTTCCTCCCAGCACTTCCACTTAAATAGGGTTTTAGAAGAACAAAAGCGGACCCCCCGTTTGGGCCTTAAACAACGGGAACAAATAAGGATATAAGTTCTAGCCATAATTAAAAGGACTAAAATAGGTAGAAAATAAAAGATACAATTATGATGTTGCTTGCGGTTCCGCGGTGGTGTTGCGGCGATGGTAAACCCGCCCCCAATGAGGATCTTCCGCGATGTCGTCGTCCCTGATTGGTGCCGTAACATCTCCGTCCTCGTCAGAAGACAGCTTGTCCTCAAGCTGTGTTGGAAGGTCCACGAATGGAGCTGTGGGAGGTTCGCCGATGAAACGTTTGAGTTGGGACACGTGGAACACGTCATGGATGCGCGCTTCGGGTGGGAGATGGAGGCGATAGGCGACATCGCCAATGCGTTTGGTGATTTGGAAAGGGTCGTAGAACCGGGGTCCCAACTTGGCAGAGGCGTTGGTGTTCCGAAGCGTTGACTGACGATATGGCCGGCGCTTGAGCCATACCCATTCTCCAACCGCGTAGGTGACATCGCGATGGCCGCGATTATACGTTGTCTCCATGCGGTGTTGTGGTTGAAGAAGATGTTTGCGGGCCGTGGAGAGCATTCGATCCCGCTCTTGAAGTTGTTGATCCACGAATGTCATTGTTGCCTGTCCTTGCTCGTAAGTAATGAGCTTCGGTGGGTCGCGGCCATAAATGAGTTGAAAAGGTGTTGTTCTGAGGCCCGAGTGGTAAGACGTGTTGTAGCAGTATTCAATCCATGGAATCCACTGTACCCACTCCTTGGGGTGTTCGCCAGTCAAGCAACGGAGGTACATCTCCACGGTCCTGTTGACCACCTCCGTTTGGCCGTCGGATTGCGGGTGGTATGCGGAGGAGAATTGTAGCGTCGTGCCGCTGAGCGTAAAAAGCTCCTTCCAAAAACGGCTGGTGAAGGTCTTGTCTCGGTCGGACATGATGCTATTCGGTAAGCCATGTAGTCGGAAGATTTCGTGGAAGAATATTTGAGCCACCCGTTCCGCGAGGAGTGGGCGGGCTAACGGAAGAAAATGTGCCCCCTTTGAAAATCTGTCCACCACCACCATTAGGACCGATTTGCCCTTGCTGCGTGGGAGTCCTTCGATGAAATCCATGGAGATATCGGCCCAAATTTGGGTAGGCACCGGTAATGGTTGTAGAAGCCCTGCCGGTAATAAGTTGACCGCCTTCTGTTGTTGACAAACGTGGCATTGTGCGATGAATTCTTGGACATGGTGGCGAAGCCCCTTCCAATAGAATGCGGTCCTAATCCGGTGAAGGGTTTTGTGAATCCCTTCATGAGCTCGATCATGCGTTTCCCGCATTATGGTGGGGATGTGTGGGGATGTTGGGCTTAAGTAAATTCAGTTCTTGTAGAGAATGAGTCCGTCGTGTACCTTCCATGTGGGCGATAAAAGGCCCTCGTGTGCCCGGTGAATTAATTCGGCGAGGGCCGGGGAGTTGATGTTGTCTGACCGGATGGCATCTGCCAAGGGGGCGGTCGGTTGTGAGATGGCACATAATTGGACGGCGTAGTCGGAGTGACGGCGCGAGAGGGCGTCTGCGGCCTTATTGAGAATGTCCGCCTTGTATTCGACTGTGAAATCAAAGCCTAATAGCTTGCTTACCCACCATTGCTGTGGTATGGTGGTGAGCCTTTGCTCCAAGAGATATTTCAAACTATAATGGTCCGTGCAGACGACGAAGGTACGGCCCCACAAGTAGGGTCGCCAATGTTGGATGACCTTTGCTAAGCCGATGAGTTCCAACTCATATGCCGGTAATTTGCAGTGTTGTGGCGCGGTGCGGCGGCTGTAATAGGCTATTGGGTGCCCTTGTTGCTGAAGGACGGCGCCGCATCCCATAGCGGAAGCATCGCATTCAATGATGAAAATTTTATTGAAGTCCGGAAGTTGTAATACCGGCGCCGCGATGAGGGCGGCTTGGAGGGCTTCAAATGCTCGCTGCTCGGTGTCTTCCCATTGGAATTCTTTGCACCGTAGGAGCGCCAGGAGTGGTTCGGTCATGTTGCTATAGCTGCGGATGAAACGCCTGTAGTATCCCGTCAGTCCAAGGAATGATCGGATGTCGTGTTGCGAGCGGGGAATTGGCCATGTGGCGATTCCTTGCAATTTCTTCGGATCGGTGGAAACGCCGCGCTCATGGACTACATGGCCAAGGTAGGTGACGCTAGATTGCCCGAAGGAACACTTGGACTCCTTGAGGACGAGGCGATGGATGCGGAGTAGGTTAAGAACCTCGCGCACGTGAAGAAGATGTTCCGCCCAAGACTTGCTATAGATCAAAATATCGTAAAAAACAACAAGTACAAATTTACGGAGCATGGACTGAAATACCTCGTTCATGAGTGATTAGAAAGTGGATGGCGCATTAGTCAGGCCGAAGGGCATGACGAGGAACTCAAAATGTCCATGGTGCGTTCGGAAGGCGGTTTTGTCCACATCCTCTACGGCCATACGCACCTGATGATATCCATAGTATAAGTCGAGTTTGGAGAAATGACGTGCGCCATGTAATTCGTCGAGAAACTACTCGACCACTGGAATTGGAAATTTGTCCTTGACCGTTTTGGCGTTGAGTTCGCGGTAGTCTACGCAGAAGCGCCAGGTATTGTCTTTCTTGCGTACTAGGAGAGCTGGAGAGGAGAATGGGGAGACACTCCGACGGATGAGTCCTTGTTGAAGCATGGCGGAGCACTGCCGTTCTATTTCATCTTTTTGGAGAAACGGGTAGCGGTAGGGTCGAACCACGACCGGTGCCGCTCCTGGTAGAAGGCAAATGCGGTGATCCTGTAACCGGTGGGGTGGTAGTAGCTCCGGGATGGTGAAAGTATCTGCAAACTCCTTGAGTAGAAGTTGGAGTTCGGTGGGGCGGTCTTCTCCCGGTTGATCCGATCCTTGGATGAGGAAGGCCCGCGGCGTGGCTGTGGGGGGAAGACAGTGTCATTCCACCTTTGTTGAGTCATTATACCACTACATGGTGAGGTTGTTGAAGTCCCATGTGATGGGTCCCAAGGTACGGAGCCAACGTACCCCCAAGACAATATCGAAGCCATCGAGGTCCACGACCAGGAGATCGACTTCAAAATTCCGGTTGTGTATTGTTACGGGTACTCGCCGGCACAGACCCGGGAACGTCATACTATGGTCATTGGCCACGGAAACTTGGAGCTGGTGGCGGGTGGTGATTGGAAGGTGTAGGTTGCTCGCTGTTTTGCGGCGGATGAAGTTGTGTGTGCTGCCTGAGTCCAACAGGGCCACCAGAGTGGTACCTGCCACGTGAATGGGCAGCTGTAACATGTCGCCCCCATGCAGGCCGGCAATGGCATTGACGGAGATTTCGGGTGCTTCGGTGTCCAGTTCCTCCCCGTCGTCATCGGACGGATCTTCCACTTCGATCCAAAAGAGACGTTTGCATCGGTGGCGGGGTCCAAACTGTTCCTCACAGTTGAAACAGAGCCCCTTGGTGCGTCGTTCGACCATCTCGGCGTTGGAAAGACGGCGCCAGAAAGGTTGTTTGGGCGGCTCCGTCAATTTAGCAGGCGGAGCTGGTTGAGTGGGATGACTACCCCCGCGGAAGGAGTGCCCGTAATCCCGGCGCGGTTGGTGTTGGCGATCCAACAGTATGCGGCGTTCGCATGTCCTTGCTATGCTCATGGCGGTCGTGAGGTCGGGGGGATCTTGGAACTCGACGTCAAGGAGGAGGCATTCGTGTAGGCCTGCCGTGAAAATGGACACCTGCTGATCTAGGCGGCACGTCGATGCTCGTGCGAGCAAAAGTTGAAAGCGGTTGATGTAGCCCTCCAGTGCGCCCGTTTGTCGAAGGGCGATGAGGTCGCCGAGGGAGTTTCCGCGGATCGAGGGGCCGAAACGAAGTATGCAGGCGGCTTTGAACTCGTCCCACTGGAGATCTGGGCGCTCGCGTTGTATTTGGCCAAACTATAGTTGGGCAGTGCCATTGAGATGGAAGGAGGCAAGGCCCAGTCGATCCTCTCCAGTTGTGCGCTGGTTGGAGAAGAATAACTCACACTTAGTAAGCCATGTCAGGGGATCTTCTTGCCCGTCGAAGACCGGAAAATCGAGTTTGACATAGCGTGGGAAAGCGCTGCCTTCGTGCCGTTGGCTGGAGGAGCCATCGTTGGCGGTGTGCCCAGGTGCCGAGTGTTGGCTCGGCCGGTGTTCGGAAGGGGACCGCTCCGCAACAAGGTGCATCGTGCGGTTGTCGACCTCACCAAGGCGAGAGTCCATCTTCTCGAGCCGTTCCAAAATTTGCTGGAGTAGTTCGCGTTCGGCCATGGGGAACACCGGGGGAAGCGGCAGGAGCGGCACGCTTTCCGGCGCAGCGAGGCGAGGGTTGGCAGATCCGGCGGCGTTAGGGTTTGCGGCCGGCCCTGGCTCTGATACCAGTTTGTTACGTGCCAAGAGTTGGGCTCGCATAAGCGGTTGACTGGAGGCGGAACTCTCCAGGATGGAGGGCGGCGGAAGGCACGGAGGACGGCTGTGGGCGGAACTTGGAGAAGGAAGGGGGATGAGAAGGAGAAGATTGGATGAGAGGAGAAATTAATTCTATTTCTTGTTGTCTTTTTCCTCCCAGCACTTCCACTTAAATAGGGTTTTAGAAGAACAAAAGCGGACCCCCCGTTTGGGCCTTAAACAACGGGAACAAATAAGGATATAAGTTCTAGCCATAATTAAAAAGACTAAAATAGGCAGAAAATAAAAGATACAATTATGATGTTGCTTGCGGTTCCGCGGTGGTGTTGCGGCGATGGTAAACCCACCCCCAATGAGGATCTTCCGCGATGCCGTCGTCCCTGATTGGTGTCGTAACACTCTCATATGGTCTGCACATCTCTCTCAGCACCGACAGAGACCGATGGATTTAGTAGATGTCAAAGAAGCCTAGAAAGATTTCATGCATTTGATGAATGGGCTGATCGAGCATTTGGGGAACTGCAGCAGTCGATTCTGAGGTTGCAGGGTTGCATTGGTGCTCTGATTAGAATGGTTAAGCAGATTTTTGAGGGTGAGCATGGAACTCTAAATGTTGTGCAGCTCCGCAGTGGAAGAGAACTCCACAGCCCTGATCCTAGACCCATCACTTCTGATGTTGGAAATCACCCTACTCCTACTGCAGAAGCAGACCAGCTGCCGACTGAGTTGCCACCTCCTATGATTGCTACTCCGCCACCGCCCGGTCCTCCGTTCCCACACCGCTTGATGAATGTGAAGAAGGACGGGCAATATCTCAAATTTCTGGAAATGATGAAGGGCGTGCAGGTCATTATACCACTGATTGATGCACTCACTCAGATGTCAGGCTATGCGAAGTTTCTGAAAGAGCTAATGTCAAATAAGAAGAAGATCGAGGAGGTGGATTTGGTGAATTTATCTGAAGAATGTTCTGCTATTATTTCAACCAGCTCTCCAAGAAGTTAAAAGACCCAGGCAGCTTCACAATTCCTTTCTTGATTGGGCAATTCGACTGTGGGAATTCCCTTTGCGACATGGGTGTGTCAATTAATCTCATGCCTCTTTCAATTTTTAGAAAGCTTGAAATAGGGGCATTGCGTCCCACCTGCATGACACTTCAACTGGCAAATCGCTCAACCAAGAAACCTCAGGGTGTAATTGAAGATGTCTTGGTGCAGGTGGGAGACTTTTGCTTCTCGATGGATTTTGTTGTTCTTGAAATGGAGGTTGACAAAATGGTTCCTCTAATCCTCGGACGCCCATTCATGGCTACTACTCGCGCCCTCGTTGATGTAAAGCATGGAAGACTCACATTGAGGATCGGGGATGAGGAGGATCTCTGCTCTGCGAACTCTGATTCAGACTGCCACATGATTGCTCTGGATTCGTATTTGATTGCAGTCATGTCGAGATAGCGGAACTTGTCCGGTCATCTTCTCTTGTTCTTCAGTCGATTCCCCAACCTCCTTGCTCTGCTTTGAAGCCTTTGTCAGAGCACCTTAAGTATGTCTACCTTGGGGAGCATAGCACTCTCCCAACTATTATTTTAGTGTTGCTCTCTACTGATAACGAAGCCTGCCTTGTTGATGTTCTCCGCCAGCATAAGGGTGTGTTCAGTTGGACTTTTGCTGATATAAAGGGGATCAGTCCCGCCATCTGTATGCATAAAATACTTATGGAGGAAAATTTTAGACCGCTAGCCCAACCACATCGGCGTTTAAATCCTAAAATACAAGATGTGGTGAGAGAGGAAGTCATTAAGTTACTTGATGCTGGAATCATCTATCCGATTAGCGATAGTAAGTGGGTCAGCCCTGTTCAGGTCGTTTCGAAGAAGGGAGGGATGATCGTGGTGACAAATGAGCAGAACAAACTCTTACCCACTCGCACTGTTGCAGGTTGGTGGGTTTGCATCGACTACATGAAGCTGAATGAGGAAACAAGGAAAGATCACTTCCCTTTACCCTTCAATGATTAAATGCTGGAAAGGCTGGCGGGGCATGAGTTCTATTGCTTCTTAGATGGGTACTCGGGATACAATCAAATTACCATCGACCAAGATGATCAGGAGAAAACCACTTTCACCTGCCCTTTCGACACTTTTGCGTTCAGGAGGATGCCATTTGGTCTGTGTAACGCTACACGCTACTTTTCAGCGGTGCATGATTGATATATTCCACAATATGGTGGAGGATTTCTTGGAGGTGTTCATGGACGACTTTTCTTTTTTGGGGTCGTCTTTTGATTTGTGCCTCCACAACCTCTCCAAAGTTTTGCAGCGTTGCGAAGATTCGAATCTAATTCTAAACTGGGAGAAGTGTCACTTCATGGTTAAGGAAGGAATTGTGCTGGGTCACAAGATCTCAAAAGCTGGAATTGAGATGGATCAGGCGAAGGTCGACACAATTCGAAAGCTTCCGTCGCCTTCATCCGTTAAGGGAATCTGTAGTTTTCTAGGGCATGCTGACTTCTACAGTCCGTTCATTAAAAACTCATCCGAAATTGCCAAGCCCCTTCGCAACCTTCTGGCAAAGGATGTTCTCTTTCATTTTGATGATAGATACCTCCATTCATTCTCTGTCTTAAAGGAAAAGTTGATCACCGCCCCTGTGTTAGTCTCTCCTGATTGGTCCTTACCGTTCGAACTGATGTGCGATGTTAGTGACCTTGCGGTCAAGGCTGTTCTCGGGCAGCGTAGAAACAAGGTCTTCCACACCATTCACTATGCTAGTCGCACATTGAATGATGCTCAGTAGAACTACACCACAACTGAAAAGGAGCTCCTAGCAGTTATTTTCACTTTTGATAAATTCCATGCTTATCTCATTTTGTCAAAGGTTATTGTATACACCGACCATGCTGCCCTGAAGTATTTCTTGGCCAAGAAAGATGTTAAACCACGTCTGATTCGTTGGATTCTTTTGTTACAAGAGTTTGATGTTGAGATTCGCGACAAGAAGGGAGTTGAAAATGTAGTTGCTGATCATCTCCCTTCTGGAGGGGCGCATGGACTTGGGCTCAGACATTGTTGAAATTGGTGATTCATTCCCCGAAGAGGAGCTATTCGCAGTCACTTATGTCGGAGTATCCCCTTAGTTTGCTGATTTCGCCAACTTCCTCGCTTATGGTTTGCTCCCTCCAAACCTAACCTTTCAGCAAAGGCGAAAATTCTTCAATGAAATAAAAATTTACTTTTGGGATGATCCCCTGTTATTTCATATGTGTGTTGACAATATAATTCGCAGATGCATTTCTGATGAGGAGATTTCCTCCATCCCATTTCATTGCCACGATGGGGAAGTCGGGGGGCATATGGGGCCTAGCAGAACTGCCCAAAAGGTATTACAGTCAGGCTTCTTTTGGCTCACTCTCTTCAAGGATGCTCATACCTATATCGCAAAGTGCGACTGATGTCAGCGCTCCGGTAATATTTCAAGAAGGGATGAGATGCCCCTGAACAACATTCTGATCAGGTAGTTGTTTGATGGCTGGGGTATTGATTTCATGGGCCCATTCCCGATGTCCTTTGGTAAGCAGTACATTCTTGTGGCGGTCGATTACGTTTCTAAATAGGTCGAAGCCAAAGCTTTCCCAACCAACGATGTTAAGGTAGTGCTGAAATTCTTGCATAAAAATATATTCTCTCGCTTCGGCACGCCTCGAACAATCATTAGTGATGGGGGAAGTCATTTCTGCAACCGACCTTTCGAGGTCCTTCTAAAAATTTTGTGTGCACCATAAAATCGCTCTAGCCTACCACCCGCAAACTAGTGGGCAAGTGAACGTCTCTAACCGTGAGCTAAAGCGCATAATCAAAAAATTCCGTGCGCACCAACTGGAAGGATTGGGCCAACAAGCTCGACGACGCATTATGTGCCTATCGCATAGCTTTTAAAACTCTGATTGAAATGTCTCTGTTCAGATTTGTGTATGAGAAAGCATGCCACCTTCCAGTCAAGCTCGAGCATTGTGCTTTTTGGGCCACCAAATTTTTAAACTTTAATATGACTGAGTCTGGAAAGCGACGTCTCTCGCGGCTTTGCGCCTTGGAAGAATTCTGGCATGAATCTTACGAAAACGCGCAGATTTATAAGGACCGAACAAAGAAGTGGCATGACCAGCGGATCCGTCATAAAGAGTTCAACAAAGGTAATCTTGTCTTACTGTATAACTCCCGATTGCGTATCTTTCCACGAAAACATAAATCCATATGGTACGGGCCTTTGACGGTTACTCGTGTCTTCCCTTTTGGCTCAGTTGAGCTCTATAGAGAGGAGGGGTTGTTTAAAGTCAACGGACAACGTTTGAAACTGTATGATAGTGGACCTTTTGAACACGCTTGTATTATTACTGAGTTATCTAATACTGATGACTAAATAATTATATAACTTGTTAATACAAGTATTTGGTCCAGCTCAAGGACGTTAAACAAAGCGCTCTTGGGAGGCACCCCATGTTTATCCATTTGCTAATTTCAATTTTCAGATTTTTGCTTGTTTGCATGTGTGCTTGAGTCTAGTTGAAATTTCTGAGTATGTTTGCATGCTTGCCTTTGTCTTTGTACTAATCCGTATTTTTATATACGTTCTTGTTTTGTTTTAATTGGCGCTAATCTCATGTGCAGGTTCTGGCTGGGTCGTGCATTTCTTTGTGGTCAAGCTTGGACCAGGTGCACACATTTGGTTCAAATTCAGATTTCAAGTCGTCTCAGAATGCCCCATCTCGGGCATTGGGTAACGCATTTCTCTCCCTTGTTTTCATATTTATTTGCATTGAGGTCAATGCAATGTTTAAGCCTGGGGTAGTTGCATTACTCATTTTGCTCACGTATCACACATGCATTTCGATTACGCTCTTTTCCAAATTGTGCCCCAATTTTTCAAATTTTTCTTGCACGTTTGCATTCATTTCCACACCCACGCGGTTAGGATTTGAATATTTGTTAGTTTTTGAGCTTTCTCGCTCTTTTTCGTAGATGTTAGATTAGTTTAAATTACTTTTAGAATGCGATTATGGGAGTATATAGTGACTCATGCAGTGTCTCTAGTTTTGTGCACGTGTGTAATTAGGATTTCATTTTAGATTTAATTGCTATGTATACTTCTTATTTTATGCTTTTCTACTTCGTATCTACGGCGTATATCCACTTCTAGTTAGAAAGAGATTTTGTCCGTAGAGAAGTGTAGAAATGTGTAGTGAGCTACTAGTTGGGTATTATCTGACTTTGACGAAAGGGTATCCTTTCTCGATGTCTAGAACTTGCCCCTAGCGACTCGCGAAGCTTATGCATAGGCTAGTTTTATTTTTGCAATGAGCATTTACATTCGTGCATAAACATTCGTGCATATACGAACTACCATTGCATACTCATTGGGCCTTGCACCCATCCTTTAGGTTCACCCCCACCATATAATCACCAAAGCCTACAAGATCAACCTAATTTCACATTTAGATTTGAGCTTAAATTTCAAAATCTGATTTTTCTACTTGTGATTTTTAAGTTGAATTATTGTGATGCGGTGTGTATTTAAAAGTTTATCATTTGGGTGAAATTGAAAAAAGTTTAAAAGAAATATCATTTGAAAAGAAAAATAGAAAAGAAGAACAAAAATAAAAAAGAAAATAGAAAAAGAAAAGAAAATTCTGAATTGAAAAGGAGAGTTGGTGTTTGGCTAATGTGGAAGTGACCCCATATGCAAAAATTTAAGTCTGGAAGTGTCATTTCCCATTTCCTATTTTTTGTAGGCTGATTTTGATGCTAGCCCCTATTTTGCTTTAAGTGTGATTAAAGTCATCATGTTTATCTTTTGATAGGAAATGGGGAGTGACATCTTAAACCCAAGCCTAATTATTCATCCTAATTTTATGTCTTATTGATTTGTAAAGATAGATTTAGCTAACGCCGTGGAGAGAGTGTGACCGGGAAAACCTATGGTCATCGACATTAATGGATTTCTTTGGAGGCTACCCGTAGTCTTACAAGGATAATGCTAAAGCTCAGCGGCCGGGCTATTTTCTTTTTACGCAAAGTCTAGAAAGATCTGATTTTCTTACTTAGAAGTGGATATAACTAGTGATATTTAGTTTTGAAAAGTAAAGATATTTAGTATACATAGAAGTTAACTCTAGCTTTCTTCCTATTACATCTTGAGCAAAGAACTTCTTTGTATACTCCCTACTTTCACTTTCTAATTGATAGTTTAGACTCGTCTAATACCCGTGAGGAGAGTGGTTTGCTCAGGACGAGTAATCGTTCAAGTCTGGGGGTATTTGATACGTGTTTTTCATATAGTGTTTTCACACTGCTATTCAGTGTACATGTGTGGATGAATTTTTGTGCTAAATGTGTAGGATTATTGCTCATATTGATATTTATTTCTCATCTGGGTTGTGTGGATGAATTCAGTGTACATGTGTGGATTTTTAGGCGTGTTTAGGGGAGGTTATGTTCAATTTGGCTTACGCACGCCCGTGCGGAATTTTCGCACGCCCGTGCGGAATTTTCGCTTCTTTCTCCCCTAACACAATCTATTTTTGTGTCATCCGAATTTGCGCATGCGGTCTTTCACACGCGCGTGCGCGCAGATGCAATTGCGCGTGCGCGGTCATTTCTCATGATCTTTTTTAGTTTGGGTCATTCTGAATTTGCGCGTGCAGTATTTCCGCACATGCAAATGCGTGTGCGGACCTGGGCGCCCAATTTTCTGTAGATGTTTAGCTAAAGCACGCACGTGCGCCCTATTTTTCTATATAATTGTTGCTCGCGATTTCAGCAGGACCGCCCGACCCGGGAGCGTCGTCTCCCTCATTTTTCGCCCAGAAATCTAGGGTTTCGGCCCTTAGTCATCTCCTACCTCCCCAAGCATTCTAAAAGCGATTGGAGGCATTTGCAAAGGTCCTTTGGAGCTCTTTGAGTTAGGAGCACTTAGTGTTGATGGGAACAAACCCCAGGAGAAGACGCGTTAGGAGAAGGTGACAGATTCTCCCTTATCGTGGGCAAGGCCAAGGAGGAAGAGGAAGAGCTGGTGGACCAAGCCGAGCTCCCCTATGAATCCGAGGAAGAGACTTTCGTTCCCTCCGTGTTAAGGATTGGTAACATGTATCTGTTCTTCTCTCTTTTATGATTCTTGTGTATATTTGGAAGTGTGCTCTAAAGCGCATACACGCCATGACCACTTGGGTGTAGACGTCCATAGATTCACTATTATTTGTGGATGGTATGGAAATGTTGTTCTTCTAGTTGTGATAATGTGTTTGTGATTTGATTTTGTGGTTGTGGTTGTGCTTGTTGTGACTTCGTTGAGCTAGAAGCGAGCAAGTGATCAAGAGAGAGGTTGGCCTTTACGAGAGCAAGGTGCAACGAGTGCGAAGCAAAGGTGTGCAACCCGCGGAGGTGAGAAGAGGTGAAGGCGACACTCATTGAGTGAGTTTGTGCGAAGCGGAGGAGTGCGACCCGTGGAGGTGGGAAGCGGTGCCGGCGACCTGCAAGTTAAAGTACTTTTCTTTTTATTGCATTCGTAATAGTCAAAATCAACCCCCCCCCCCCCCCCGATAAACACTCCGACCAAGACTTCGATCTCAAGTCTTTATCGAAAGTAAACTCCACCCCGCCGTGTTCCGCGAGATTCGATACTCGGGGATTCACTTACTGTTTTATTATTACTTGTACGAAATTGGTACTCTTGCCATTTGTGCATCACTGCACTATGCAGGAATAAGAAGGGGCAGATTGTGCGGCCTCGGATGGAGGTGAGAGGGCTTTTAGAAGTTGAATACGAAGATGTGCGGGTGGATCTGGGCGGTAGGGATGGAAGTCAGGCAGTGGAAATAAGCAGACTTTCGAAGTCTTTGAGAAAACAGTCCAGCGGGGGGTAAACGACGGAAAGGTGGGTTCACGATGGGGAACACATCGATTGCTTGTGGGAGACGAGGATGGTGGCGGCTGGCAGAGAGAAGGATAAGCGGCGGCGGAGCCGCTCGGCGTCGCACCGAGCGGGAGAGAGGCGTCACACCTCTCACGATCGAGTGGTTCCCCTAGAAAAACTGTGACTCTTGATCCCTCTTGATTTCGGCTGCCGGTAGAATATAAGGGGGAATTATGTTAAAATTATCTGATGGCCATGATCGCGTGACAGATAATTTAACCTAACGCTCAAAATACAAGTCAGAAAAATAAAATTAAAATACATAAAAATATAAACAATTTAGCCGGCCGCGATCACGGTCTCCGATCGACCATCTGACGATCCAAAAATATCGATAAAGGCAAATCCTCAAATATAGCACGATCGATCTCCATCAGAAAGTTTGTGCTTTCATTACACTATAACTCGTAGAAATTGCATCTTGATTTAACTATAGACTTAGCATTTTTTGTATCTATTGCACACACAACACAATACTAAGATTGTTGTATGTGATGAGAATCTCTGTTTCTTGTGTGATGTATTACTCAAACTTTAATAAAACATGAGATTTTAACCCTTGACTTGAGTTACTTGTTTTCAAATATTGGCTCATATGCATGATTTAGTTTGTAAAAAATTTTCGCCTCAAATGGTCTATTCTCATTTGGTTACTTCGAGCACTTTGGGAACTGATATATTAAAATACAAAATATATTATATTCAGATTCCCCTCAAGTATTACTTTGCTCCATGAGTCCCTGATGATGTATGAGTGTAAGACCCATAATGATATGCATGTGCTTCTGTGAACAATCTTTAAAAAAACAATATATAAATATATCATAATAAATAAAACAATATATGAAATATATATATATATTAATATTATTCTATAAAACAAAAGCAAAACAAAAAAGAATGAAAAAAAGAGAAATATATAATATAAACCTATTTTAGTAAGAGGTATAAGGTTAATCAGAGAATTGTGTTAGGACACATTTGGATGGTGGTGATATGCGGCAGCTTTGTTGGAGTGAGACTCATTATGTTAATTCATTTATGTCACACTCTGACCCGAAAAGCTCAAGTTAATGAGGCGGTAACAGTAAATATGATTAAATATCTTTCAAAACACAATAAAAATAAGAAACACAATATATTTTATTCATATATCAAGAAGATAAGAAGCTTCTCCAAATATTTAATGACGAACCAACTATTTTCATTTTATCGGAGATCTCACTCTCAAATCAATGAATCATCAATATCAGCAATCTTAGAATGAGAAGCTTCACATAAATTTTGAGAATGATCCGACAATTTCTATATTTTAAGGCAACGACAATTCAATGATGGTTTACAGAGATTCGGAGATCGGATCGACGAATCGTCACCACCAACAATTTTGGGACGATGAGAAGCTTCCCTAAAATTTTTTAGGAAAATCAAGAACTTTCATTTTCGTTGGCAAGGCCACCGCCACTGCGGGCTGCCTCTAATCAACTTTTTTGACTAACTAATCAAACTCAACAGATTATGAGAACGTTAATCGGGGCCTCAAGAAACATAAATAATATTTAAATAGAGAAAATAACAACATTTTGGAAACTGGATCGGGCATCGAACCGATGGAGCGAAAGGTTCAAGATTGAACCGGTCCAACCGGTTTAACCGGAGTCAAACCGTTATATATATATATACAACAATATTTACATAAAAATATTGTAGTTATATTATCTCAATCTTTTAAGTTAGCTTAAATGCATAAATTTATATAGTAATAATATAACATATTATAATATTTCTTAAATTTGTTATCAAATATTTTTTACATTCGAGTGAGGGGTCGACTGAAAGGAGACCAATCTGAACTGGGAAAGATAAAGAGGTGCCCACTTATAGGGCCTCATTAATCTCTTTTCCAAAAGTGCCAGGAGGCAGACCAACCAGCGCTGCTATGTCTTGAAAAGTAGGGGTTATAGGACCACACTTGAACAGGAAAGAGTTGGCAGAACGCGACCAAAACCTTCGCTATCGCTCGCCTCGTGTGCTAGGACGATCTTGGTTGACATCATGATCATGTGATAGATGCCACACTAAACATAAATTATATATACATGTACACTTATATATATTCTACTTATTTCACAACTTAAAGTAATTTTTAGGTATCTTTTATATATATTTCAGTTCCTACTTTTCATCAAATGTTGCGGTGCTCAAGTGGTTCTGTCCTTGCCATCTATGCTGGAGGTCTGTTGTTCGATTGTTGGGCCTGGGCATATTCAATTTAAAATTTATTTTACAAATTTTAACAGTAGAAATTAAATCGGGCAATTAACGGAAACCCGGACCGGTTCACAGTTCTACGGCCCGCCCGTCTGGTTCCGTTGATCATGGGGGTCCGTGGCTACCCTGGTTTTTATGCCTTGACCGGGCCGGTAGGTGGGTCGGTGCGCGGTTGGACTGGTCGAACCGCCCGGTCCAGTTCGGGTTTCATAACCTTGGAAAATAAAAAAATTATTAATGTGAGGAATATTTTACATATATTCATGTGTGCGGACCATGGCGGAATTCCTCAATTGTTATATAGATCGAAAAGAATTGGATTTAGTTTAAAATGAATTCCATTGAATTCATTTTAAATTCCAATTCCGCCCTTCAAGCGCACTACCGAATAGCAGAATTATAATTGGACCTTAAATTCCAATTCCAACGCCCCAATTCCAGCCAAATGAAAAAACCCAAATTGATTTTCTAGTCTGACAATGAAGGGGATCACATTTCACAGGCTGACCGACCCTTATCAGAACCCGCTCGAATCTACATACGCGGGAGGCGGAGTTAAGAAAAATGTATGGATGATCGGAGTCCGTAGTCTTGTTCAGAACGATGATGGGATATTTTTATGTATTTCATTTATGCACATTTTATGTATGTTTTGTATCGGCCAATGATGACTGCTCATAGTTGGTTCCTAGCCTATAAATATAATTTTAGGAGCTGATATCCAGACATCGCAGAATTTGAAAAGAGTTTTCGGGTTTTCGCGGTCTTTCCATGGTGCCGATTCCGTTAGCCTTGGTGTCGAAGTCAAGGTAACTACTTTTCCTAACTACCCGTCACTCAATAACCACACATAAACCGCCCCAAAAATTCTAGTAAACATGGTTTTTCCTGTTTCCTGCTGTAATTATCTCTTTCTCTTGCCTCAAATCCATATCATTATCAAATAACTACCCCTTCAACCACAAATAACCACACATAACCACCGCCAACACTCTTATCCAGAGATTAATCACCCAGTCTATTCTCAAACTTGCACAGCCGAAATCCCTCTTCCATTCCACTTAACATCCAGTGCAGAATATACCTTTCACATGGCTGTAACTGCTTAACCTCCCCTTATACAAACTTAATATCCTCCCAGGAAATATGCCCAGCACCCAATCAAACCCCCATAATGCCTGTACTGCTCCAGCGATGTTTACCAGTAGAATTCCTTGTGCCGAAATCCATCTTCCATTCCACTTAACATCCAGTGCAGAATATACATTTCACATGGCTGTAACTGCTTAACCGCCCATTATACAAACTTAATCTCCTCCCAGGAAATATGCCCAGCACCCAATCAAACCCCCATAATGCCTGTACTTCTCCAGCGCTATTTACCAGTAGAATTCCTTGTGTTCTCCCACTCCACGCAGCGATCACAAGCTCAACAGGTCCCAAGTTATCCTCTTGTTCCTGTTCCAGCAACCATTTCCCATAGAGGAATCCGGCAAGGGGATGGGCTGGCGGAGGTGAGGAAGAGGAAGAGGAAGGTGGGAAAGAGAAGAAAAGCTAGGGAGCAACCATAATTTCCCTACATCCAAGCATAATGAAAAAGAGTACAACGCAACTCCTTATAGGTGCGGAGTGCGGATAACGAAAAGCAGTGTGGATAATAATAAAGCGTACACATAATGAAAATAACATAACAAATGCAAATAAAATGATCACGTCGGCTGCGGCGCGTCTTCAGTCTCTCCTCCTCCAAACGGACCCTTCATCGTCTCCCCCCTGCGTGCGGACTCGCCACGGCGTCTCATCGGCATGCGCAACAATAACAATGCCGCCGATTGGAAAATATGCCTTGTCCTCAAAGCAGTAGTCGGAGGGGTGGCGGCAAGAGTGATCCTAGGGCAGCCACGTAGCCTCGGACTCCAGACGATAAGACCCAGCAACAGGGACCTTCTGCGGGCCAGAGTCCCCCTGAAGGTAGTAGCGGCGATCAAGTAGCTTGGTTGGGTAGTACGGCGCCAACTGTCGTCTTTCTTCCGGACCAGAGGAAGTTGGGCTGGTGGCAATCCTGACGGAGGTTGGATGACGTCGGCGCGCACAGTAGAAAGCTCATGGTGGTCCGTCGGGGAAGGGAAAGACACGTCGGCCGGGTCCGAGAGGGCCCACAGCCCTGGGGAGAGGCCGATGTCCGTGGACCGCTGGATCGTGCAGAGGGAGATCGGAGAGCGGAGGAGAGGAAAATCACCGTCGAGGCGACATGGCTGGCCACCGTGGAGGAACTGCATGGTCATAGTCGCCCAATAGACAAATACATCGCCGAGCGTGCGGAGTCAAGCCAACCCTAAAATGGCATCGATACCGCATAGGCCGAATGTGTAACATCCAAAAATTAAGACGCAAAATTTAATTTTTTCGCAGGGCCCGAGCTCGAGCAAGATTGACCTAAGCCAACGTCGGGCTGAGGTACGAGTTTATTACGATCAATGAATGCGCATCAATAAATTTTCTTAGCGGAAGCTTTTGGAATTTTATTTGACGCAGTTTAATATTTATGCGAGTGTAGCGCGTAGACTTAGCAGTTTTTGAGGTTTGGCTAAATTGGAATGCGATTCAAGTTTTGAATTTTCTTTTAAACGGAATCCATCCATGTTTTCCCCCTCAGCAATTATTGTTCATTATAGGAAAAACCGCAAACCACGATTTCCTCTCCCGTAACAGGCAACCTAGATCGACGCACCGTTTCCTTTTGTTCTCTTCCCGTGCGCTCGCTAAAAGCAGGAGAGACCGCTGCCCTCCCCATTTATCGCCTAACCCCAGGCGTTGTCGCGCTCAGCCGACGAAACGCCGCTGCCACTGTTCTCTCAGACGCCCTTGGACTCGCCGACCGTCGCTCTCCCTCCCTGCTAGACGATCGAGCAAAGGGCTTCGATGTTTTCGTCGTCGCCAAGACCGTAGAACCTCTTTCTCGTACCCTAGACCACCGACAGAGGGTGCTTCTTGGTTTCCGTCGATCCCTCCTCCTCAACCCTGGTTATCGATGGTTGTAACTCCCAGCCGCTTGGAGTGACTGTCGCCGCAGGGAGGTAAGTCTTTCCGTTACGCTCTAGCCACCTATTTCGACTGTCGTGCTTTGATGTTCCTTGTTAATAATCGCCTTTTTCTCTGCTCTCCCCCAAAATTTCAGTTATCCAGTAACGTGAGGCCCCCTTTTTCCCCAAAAGTCGGAGGGAAACCTCTGAACCTATAAGGTTCTCGCCTCTTTTCGGTAAGTTAAATTCAAATCTTTAGCCTTTCCTATATTTCCCTTTTGTTATAGCAATGAGAGTTCCTTCGTTATAATTCTTTGACGCTTTAGGTTTCATTTGAAATATTCTGGTTTTGCAACGTAAGTCTTGGAAGTTGGGAAATAAATTTAATTATGAGTTATGTGTTCTCTAAAATTAGGGATTGAGTCAGCGTAGACCAGAGAAAGGAAACAAGCATTTCGAGGCAAGTTATTAGGAACCATGCCGCCGCGTCAAGTGTACGAGCGCCGCAACCTCAATGTAAGAAAATCTATTTCTTTTGGCTAGACATATCATAAAGTAGCGCATAAATATTCCTTAGATGAGAAATTGATAAGTGTTATGCTCTCATGTTATGGACTGAATAAATGATAGTATAAACTAAGATGTTTATTCTTTTTATTTCAAGTAATGAAGTAGAGCACGAATATGATGTTCTCTTAAAGGTTAGGGTTCTAGGAAAATGGTGAACCTACGCAGTACGTCAAGCAGAACATTTTATTAAAATCCAGTTAATATCAGAAATCATTTAGGAGGCACGAATGATGACATCGCTCGTGATAGATTGAGGCGCACAATCTTACTCATAGGGCGCAGTAGTCCCTAGGAGCCTCAATTGTTGGGGAGAGAATACGTCCCTTGATTAGATTAGTAGATGCGGGTTTAAGTCCTTGAGACATAGAAAGTGATACGTTCGTTAGTAAAGACCCGGATCGTCAGAATGCGCATAAGATATAACTCCAAGATTTAAGCGTACGTCGCAGTTTAGAAACCCCTTGAAGTTATTATTTGAACCATTTTAAATAGAAATATATGATTAATTTTATAATAGAATAGTCATTTATGCTGGCGGCATTTTGATAGAAAAATAGGTGTATTAATAAAGTATAATTATTTAGTTAGTGCAAAATAATTATGTCTGTATTCGACATGCACACATGTTTTCTTCAATTATTAATATTTTTAGTGTCACTGGGGGAAATGGTTTTTCTTACTCTTCAGTTGGGCTGACCCATTTTCTTATGGGCTTATTATTTCAGGGGTCACAGGTGGGGTGTTGCGCCTAGGATGAGCGCGCTTGCCGATGTTCCTCTTTTAGTCTGTTTTCATTCAGTAGATTATCCTTCCAATACTGTTTTGTAATATTGAACAAAGTATCAGAATTTGTTTAATGTCTCTTTGTATCAGACTATGTTAAGCTTTGCGGTATTTCCGGCGTTTGATATTTTTTTAGTGGCTCTGTGAATTCAGATGATGAGGTACACTTTTACCCTTAGTTCTTTTATTACTTCCGCTGTAAGTACTCTTTTAGCAAATTTTATTTTTATTTATACCTGCTATGTATCAATTTAAAATACTGTAACTTAGTTTACTTCTTATCACGGGGCCCAACCGGACTGCTGATTTGTTTGATAAACTAAGTTGGGGTATTACAATTGGTATCAGAGCTAGGTTTAGGATACTACGACCCAGAAAGTTCACAGAGCCTTAGGATTTTGACTGAATCTTTTGACGTTAGAGTCATCAAAATTTCATCTAGCTCAGTTATGCGTTGTGTGGAAATATCTTTCTAGTAGATACTTCTTTGTGTCTCGTACATCAATAACTCTTTCCCTTCCATCGTATATGCACCGCGTACCAATGAGGCGGGCGAGCCTTCGCGTCAGAATACCACTCCTGAAATAGTCATGGATGATGGCGGTGCACCAGCAGCACCGGCAGTACCAGAACCTACCGACTTAGCAGTCGTTATTGCCAGGGCAGTGGCCATAGCTCTTCTGGAATTCAGAAATGGACTGCCTGCAGCAGATTCAGCAGCAGTTCCTGTACCAGCTGTCGGAGACTTACGAATGGATCACTATCTGAGAAATTTCCGGGACCTCCAGCCCTCCAATTTCAATGGAGAAGAAACACCGATGGAGACCGATGATTGGCTGATAAAGACCCGCGACCTGCTCGAAGTGATGCAGTGCCCAGAGAACAAGAAGGTTCCTCTAGCTGCCTTCCTCCTGAAAGGTGAGGCAAATCTGTGGTGGACTAGGCATCTTGCGGACGATCCCGCTGGTAAGTAACGTTGTTCAAAGTACCCTTTTTTCCCAGAATACTTTGTTCTTTTAGCATAATGGTAATGTGGGTTTATTTTATGTTAGGTCATACAGCAGATATGTTCACGTGGAACAATTTCTCGACAGCGCTAGCTAGCTAGTTTGTGCCCCCATCCGAGCGCGGTAGTCTCCAGGAGAAGTACCTCCGACTCATTCAGGGGGACATGACTGTAATAGCATATGAGCGGGAGCTGACTCACTTATCTTGGTATGCGGGCAATATGCAAGGGGATGAGAACGAGAAATGTAGCCGGTTCGTGGACGGACTGCGTGACTCACTGAGGTAGCCACTGATGACGATGGTCAATGCTGATTACAGAAGCTTGGTGGACACTGCGAGGAAGCTGGAGACGGATCAGCAGAAGGTACAAAAACGTAATAATTTCCGTTCGAAGCGGCCTCAGGATGCACCACAGCAGCAGCAAAACAAAATTAGCCAAGGAAAGAATTGGAACAAGAAGCAGAGGACGGATGATAAGAGAGGTGGTCAGCCCGGGGCCAAGGTCAAGGATTACCCCCTCTGTCCTAAATGCTACCGCCACCATCTGGGTGAGTGTTTAGCTGCTGCAGGAGTTTGTTACAAGTGCCAGCAACCAGGGCATATAGCCCGCTACTGCCAGGGAACTCCCGTGGTTCAGGTACGAAATATTCGTTTGAGTAATCATCTTCAGCTATACCCTTTCCTCAGTGGTCCTAATTATGATCCTTTTGTAGTCGAAGTTTGAGGTCGGTGGCCCTAGCAGAACCGACAAGGGAAAGGCTCATGTCGGATCCGAGGCGAAATCAACTACAGGACGAGGTCCGGTGCAACCCAGAGCCTATAGACTAGGCCAGCAGGAGGCTAAGGATCAGGAAGATGTAGTGACAGGTATGTATATGTCCTAAACGTTTTAGCATTTCTCTCCTTAGTGACACAAAACATAATACCCTTGTTGCATTCATACATGTAGGGATACTTATGATACGAGACGCCCCCTCCAAGATTCTCTTTGACACGGGTGCCTCACACTCGTTCATAGAAGAATCTCTGGTGCATAGGCTGGATTTAAGAGTCCTCCCAGAGTCATCAACATTAGAGGTCATGATGCCGAATGGGTCTCTCTTGCAGACCAGGAATAAATGTAGAGTTCCTGTGCAGTTTGGAGAAGCTGAAATCTTAATAGAAGCTTCACTCCTTCCCATAGCAGGATTTGATCTGATAGTGGGTATGGATTGGCTTTCAGTTATGAATGCAAAAATTGACTGCAGGAACAAGGTGGTACAGTTCGAAGGACCCAACGTTGTCTTTACCTTCCAGGGCATGAAGGGAGCCTCCAAGTTAATAATCTCCTCAATCAAGGCTATAAGATGCATCAATAAGGGTTGTGCAACCTTCTTGGTACTGATGAATGTTGAAGCCAAGGTTAATCTGCTAGAAGTGTCTGTAGTTAAGGAGTTTCCAGATGTCTTTCCAGAGGAGCTACCTGGTGCCCCTCCTACTCGAGAGATTGACTTCCAGATAGATCTTGTACCTGGATCTGCGCCGATGGCCAAGAGTCCTTACTGAATGGCTCCCAGAGAACTTGCAGAGTTGAAGATCCAGTTGCAGGAATTGATCGACTTGGGTTTCATTCGCCCCAACACTTCACCTTGGAGTGCCCATGTACTGTTTGTTAAGAAGAAGGATGGTAGCCTGAGGTTGTGCATAGACTACCGCGATCTGAATAAGCTGACAATTAAGAATAAGTATCATATCCCCAGGATAGACGATTTGTTTGATCAACTTGAGGGATCTTGCACGTTCTCCAAGTTAGATTTGAGGTCGGGTTACTACCAGTTGAGAATTCGAGATGTGGAAATTCAGAAGACGGCATTCAGCACTAGGTATGGACACTATGAGTTCGTGGTCATGCCGTTCGGGTTAACTAATGCCCCGTTCGCCTTTATGGATCTGATGAATAGGGTGTTTCGAGAATTACTAGACCGATTCGTTATTGTCTTCATAGACGACATTTTGGTGTATTCAAAAAGTCAAGAAGATCACGCCGAACACCTCCGGACAGTGTTGAACACTCTCAGGAAGAATCAGCCGTATGCCAAGTTTTCAAAGTGCGAGTTTTGGCTTTCAGAGGTTGCATTCTTGGGGCACGTTATCAGTCAGAAGGGTCTCGCGGTGGATCCGAAAAAGATAGAAGCAATAAATGATTGGACAAGGCCGAAGGCAGTGACTGAAGTTCGCAGTTTTCTCGGTCTAGCAGGATATTACAGGAGATTCATTAAGGACTTCTCAAAAATAGCGCTACCGATGATTACATTTACCGGGAAGGGGAAAGCCTTCACGTGGACAGTTGAGTGTGAACTAGCCTTTGAAGAGTTGAAATCTAGATTGATGACCGCCCCGATTTTGAGCTTACCTTCAGGTTCAGAGGGATTTCAGATATATAGTGATGCCTCAGGTCAAGGTTTGGGTTGTGTACTTATGCAGCATGGTAAAGTCATAGCTTACGCCTCCAGACAGTTAAAGATTCACGAGAAAAATTATCCTGTACACGATTTGGAACTTGCAGCTGTCATCCACGCTTTGAAGATTTGGAGACACTACCTCTACGGAGTTCGTTGTGAAGTCTTTACGGATCATAAAAGTCTCAGGTATATATATGATCAGCAAGAGCTTAATATGAGGCAGCGTAGGTGGGTGGAATTCCTCTCAGATTATGATATTGGTATCCAATACCACCCGGGGAAAGCAAACGTGGTAGCTGACGCGCTTAGTAGAAGAGGTTCGAGTTATGCCCTCATTACTCAGCAGGAAGAGCTTGTACGAGCTCTGGAGAGGTTGGAGATCAGTATCTTACCACGCTCCAGTCTTGGTTCTGTAAGGTTGAACTGGATGGAAATCACTTGTGAAATTAAAGACAGGATCAAAACAGCTTTGCCCCTAGATCCGAAGATGGTAGAGATATGGGATTTGACACAGGCTGGGCAGAAGGAGAAGTTCAGCGTTCAGGAGGGTTTACTACTGCACGATAGTAGGGTGTGCATTCCTGATGTTAGTCACCTCCGAGAGGACATACTTTTTGAAGCTCATAACTCAAGATATTTGATACATCCAGGTAGCACAAAGATGTATGCAGATCTTACAAAGTTAGTCTGGTGTCCAGGTCTGAAGAACGGTGTGGCAGAGTATGTTGGTAAGTGCGAAATTTGCAAATTAGTTAAAGCTGAGTGCCAGAGGCCAGGGGGCAAGTTGCAGCCACTACCTATTCCAGAATGGAACTTCGAAGATATATCAATGGATTTTGTTCACGGCCTTCCCCGTTCGCAGAGTGGGAATGATTCTTTATGGGTTATAGTTGATCGTCTCTCCAAGGTTGCCCACTTCATTCCTAATAAGAAAACGGATCAGGGACCGAGACTGGCTCAGTTATATGTAGATGAGATAGTCTGACTCCATGGTGTTCCCAAGACTATTATTTCAGATAGGGATGACAGATTTACCTCCAAGAAATGGAGGTATGTTCAGGAACGTTTGGGGACTAGCTACTCTTCAGTACGGCTTTCCACCCTCAGACGGATGGGCAGACTGAACGCACGAATAGAACCATGGAAGATATGCTCCGTATGTGCATTCTAGATTTTGGAGGTAAGTGGGAGAAGTATGTCACCTTAGTGGAGTTCTCCTATAATAATAGTTTTCAGGCAAGCATTGGGATGGCGCCTTTTGAGGCTCTTTATGGCAGACGTTGTCGTACGCCGTTGTGCTGGGCTGAAAGTGAAGAAAGATCTTCCAACAAAGAATCATGGGTTGACAAGACCACAGCTCGAATCAAACTCATCTAGGAGCGCATGAAGATGGCTCAGGATCGTCAAGCTAAGTACTATGATCAGAGGCACAGATCCGTGGAATTTAGCGTGGGGGATTATGTTTATCTGAAGGTCAGACCAGTCAAGGGTGTCTCTCGAATTAAGCGGATGAAGATATTGAGTCCAAGGTTCGTTGGTCCTTTCGAGATACTAGAGCGCATTGGTGAGGTTGCTTACAGGTTAGCCTTGCCCGAGGAAATGGGTGGCCTACATGATGCGTTCCACGTCTCTTATCTGAGGAGAGCAGTCAGAGATTCCAGTCAGATAGTCAGTACTAAGGAAGCACCAATCGAATCAAATCTTAGTATCAATATTAAGCCAGTCAGGATAGTGAACTCAAGGATTCAGAAGCTCAGAAATAGGGAGATCCGTTTTGTAAAGGTCCTTTGGATAAACTGTGGCCGACCAGAGTACTCTTGGGAAAGAGAAGATGAACTCCAGAGCAATGCAGATTATGCATTTCTTTTTGGCTCAGGTAAGATTGTAATTTTCGAGATCGAAAATTTTATTAAGAGGGGAGATTTGTAACATCCAAAAATTAAGATGCAAAATTTAATTTTATCGCAGGGCCCGAGCTCGAGCAAGATTGACCTAAGCCAACGTCGGGCTGAGATACGAGTTTATTACGATCAATGAATGCGCATCAATAAATTTTCTTAGCGGAAGCTTTCGGAATTTTATTTGACGCAGTTTAATATTTATGCGAGCGTAGCGCATAGACTTAGCAGTTTTTGAGTTTTGGCTAAATTGGAATGCGATTCAAGTTTTGAATTTTCTTTTAAACGGAATCCAGCCATGTTTTCCCCCACAACAATTATTGTTCATTATAGGAAAAAACGCAAACCACGATTTCCTCTCCCGTAACCGGCAACCTAGATCGACGCACCGTTTCCTTTTGTTCTCTTCCCGTGCGCTCGCTAAAAGCAGGAGAGACCGCTGCCCTCCTCATTTATCGCCTAACCCCAGGCGTTATCGCGCTCAGCCGACGAAACGTCGCTGCCGCTGTTCTCTCAGACGCCCTTGGACTCGCCGACCGTCGCTCTCCCTCCCTGCTAGACGATCGAGCATAGGGATTCGTTGTTTTCGTCGTCGCAAAGACCGTAGAACCTCTTTCTCGTACCCTAGACCGCCGACAGAGGGTGCTTCTTGGTTTCCGTCGATCCCTCCTCCTCAACCCTGGTTATCGATGGTTGTAACTCCCAACCGCTTTGAGTGACTGTCGCCGCAGGGAGGTAAGTCTTTCTGTTACCCTCTAGCCACCTATTTCGACTGTCGTGCTTTGATGTTCCTTGTTAGTAATCGCCTTTTTCTCTGCCCTCCCCCAAAATCTCAGTTATCCAGTAACGTGAGGCCCCCTTTTTCCCCAAAAGTCGGAGGGAAACCTCTGAACCTATAAGGTTCTCGCCTCTTTTCGGTAAGTTAAATTCATATCTTTAGCCTTTCCTATATTTCCCTTTAGTTATAGCAACGAGAGTTCCTTCGTTATAATTCTTTGACGCTTTAGGTTTCATTTGAAATATTCTGGTTTTGCAACGTAAGTCTTGGAAGTTGGGAAATAAATTTAATTATGAGTTATGTGTTCTCTAAAATTAGGGCTTGAGTCCGCGTAGACCAGAGAAAGGAAACAAGCATTTCGAGGCAAGTTATTAGGAACCATGCCGCCGCGTCAAGTGTACGAGCGCCGCAACCTCAATGTAAGAAAATTTATTTCTTTTGGCTAGACATATCATAAAGTAGCGCATAAATATTCCTTAGATGAGAAATTGATAAGTGTTATGCTCTCATGTTATGGACTGAATAAATGATAGTATAAACTAAGATGTTTATTCTTTTTATTTCAAGTAATGCAGTAGAGCACGAATATGATGTTCTCTTAAAGGTTAGGGTTCTAGGAAAATGGTGAACCTACGCAGTACGTCAAGCAGAACATTTTATTAAAATCCAGTTAATATCAAAAATCATTTAGGAGGCACGAATGATGACATCGCTCGTGATAAATTGAGGCGCACAATCTTACTCATAGGGCCCAGTAGTCCCTAGGAGCCTCAATTGTTGGGGAGAGAATACGTCCCCTGATTAGATTAGTAGATGCGGGTCTAAGTCCTTGAGACATAGAACGTGCTACGTTCGTTAGTAAAGACCCGGATCGTCAGAATGCGCATAAGATATAACTCCAAAATTTAAGCGTACGTCGCAGTTTAGAAACCTCTTGAAGTTATTATTTGAACCATTTTAAATAGAAATATATGATTAATTTTATAATAGAATAGTCATTTATGCTGGCGGCATTTTGATAGAAAAATAGGTGTATTAATAAAGTATAATTATTTAGTTAGTTCAAAATAATTATGTCTGTATTCGACATGCACTCATGTTTTCTTCAATTATTGATATTTTTAGTGTCACTAGAGGAAATGGTTTTTCTTACTCTTCAGTTGGGCTGGCCCATTTTCTTATGGGCTTATTATTTCAGGGGTCACAGGTGGGGTGTTGCGCCTAGGATGAGCGCGCTTGCCGATGTTCCTCTTTTAGTCTGTTTTCATTCAGTAGATTATCCCTCCAGTACTGTTTTGTAATATTGGACAAAGTATTAGAATTTGTTTAATGTCTCTTTGTATCAGACTATGTTAAGCTTTGCGGTATTTCCGGCGTTTGATATTTTTTTAGTGGCTCTGTGAATTTAGATGATGAGGTACACTTTTACCCTTAGTTCTTTTATTACTTCCGCTGTAAGTACTCTTTTAGCAAATTTTATTTTTATTTATACCTGCTATGTATCAATTTAAAATACTGTAACTTAGTTTACTTCTTATCACGGGGCCCGGCCGGACTGCTGATTTGTTTGATAAACTAAGTTGGGGTATTACAGAATACGTAGAAGTCGGCAGTCGCGGAATAGGACCCCACGAAAATAGGCACGACAGTGCAACGGCCCTGAGTCGGTCGGCGGTGTCCATCGCCCAGGTGGACCGCGACATCTGGAGAGGTAACTGAGAGGAGACAGAGTTGTTGCACCAAGCACTCAGAGATGAGGTTGTGGCTTGCGCCGTTGTCCACCATGATGGTGATCGGACGATCCCGCAGTGTGCCCGAGAGCTGCATGGTCTGCTGGCCGGAGATTCCGCCCGTCGAGGCGCAAGATAACTAAAATCGGTGGAACATAGCTGCGGTGGAGTCAAGAGGTGTATCCCCCGCTGAGAGCTCCAGGGCCTCAAAGTCAGCTAGGGTAACCTCAGGGTCGGCGTCTCCGAAGATGGCGTGGAACTCCTTCACGGAGCACTCATGGTTGGGGGAGTACGGTTGGCGGCCGAGGTTGGTGGTGGTCAGTCAAAGGGGCAGGTGGCCGGGGGGAGAGGTCGGCTTCCACCAGACGTGCCAAGTCCATGGCGTCAGAGACTGTGTGAGGGTGGTGTGTACGGAGACGAAAGTGGATATGTGGCAGTAGACCCTGCATGAAGAAGCCCAGGTAATGATCGGGCGGTAGCCCGGGGACGTGGGAGATCGGGCGGTCGGATGTCTGGCGGACGCCGCAAAGACGCTCGATGGCGGAGGAGCCGGAGTAGCAAGTGTCATACCGCCAGATCATCTCCTGCTTGAGCTCGGGCCAGGAGAGGCACGGGTTGGATTGGCGGAGCCACCGCGCCTAGTGGAGGGCCGAGCCGTCCAAGCCAACCACAGTCGTAGACACCTTGTCGTGCTCCGGCATGTAGTTGAGGTCGAAATATTGTTACGCTTTGGCGATCCAACCCATCAGGTCAATGCCGACAAAGGAGGGAAAGTTGAGGGAGAGGGCGGAACGGCCCGGAATGGGCGGAGGAGTGGTCCCGGAGGGAATGGGCGGCGACCTGACGCCGAGGAGAGAGTCACCGTCCGCGGGCGAGCCGGACCTGAAGGCGGCGGTCGACGCTTGGAGGGAGGCATGCATGGAGGCGACGAGTTGCTCTTGAGCCTCCAAGCGGCGGCTAAGGGCTTCGGAGGCGGTATCTGGAGCGGGGTCACCGGAGGAGCGAGTGTTGGGAGCCATGGGGCTAGAAAAGTCGGATTCCGGCCGAGAATGGGCGGATCATACTGGGATTCGCGGAATCCGAGGGCGGGCGGCCTTCCTGCGTCAAAACAACTCGAAACCAGCGGATCGGGTGGGCGGTTACGTGCTGGGAGAGACGAACGCACGTTTGCAGATGGCAGAACGGTGGCCCCGACGTCGGAAGAGGCGGCTCGGCAGGTAGGTGGCCGCTAGGGGGCGGATCGGGTTCTGGTCGGTGAAAGCAGAACCTGTGCGGAATCGGCGGAAAGGCGAAGCGAAAGTCGCGGTTTGCTGCAGACGCTGACGTGGTCGCAGGCCCAGCGAAGCGAAGTCGGGATTTTCTGCGGAAGTCGCTGATTTCTGCGGAAGAGGAAGTCCAATCGTAGCACAATCTCGAGCACCGGCGGCCAGACTACGGGCGGTGAGGCAGGTCAGACCAAATTGATACGGTCCCGGAGAGGAATCCGGCAAGGTGAAGGGCCGGCGGAGGTGAGGAAGAGGAAGTAGGAGGGAAAGAGAAGAAAAGCTAGGGAGCGACCTCAATTTCCATACATCCAAGCATAATGAAAAAGAGTACAACGCAACCCTTTATAGGTGCGGAGTGCGGATAACGAAAAATAGTGCAGATAATAATAAAGCGTACATATAATGAAAATAACATAACAAATGCAAATAAAATGAACACATCGGCGGCGCGTCTTCGGTCTCTCCTCCTCGAGACGGACCCGTCATCATCTCCCCCCGCGTGCGGACTCGCCGCGGCATCTCGTCGGCATGTGCGTGTCCCGTCGGCATGCGCAACCGTAGCATTCCGGTTCCAGCTACCATTTCCCTATTCGATTGACCCCTATAACCCACCTCCTCAACCCCATTACTCATCCAGCCCCTCCCTTAGTCCTCCTCCAACTTTCCCCTACTTCGGCATCCTGAAATGCGCACAAATTTGCCGCAAAATTGCTGTCCAGCACCAAGATTTCCTTGAATTTGACGTCCTCGGAACTCCTATTTCTTATGGAAGCTCTTGTTTGAAGTCTTATTTACTCATTGTTGAATATTTTGTGAACACATCATTCGGGATATCAATTTGTAGAAGTTTGCTTGATTTTAAGTCTACTTGAAAGATTTATTGGGCGAACATTTAATTGAAGCAATCTCTCTATAACTCTAATTAGATCTTGTTTGTATTTCTAATGTATAATCTCTAGTGTCAATGTTTGTGAACTCTAACTCTAATTAGATCTTATTTGTATTTCTAATTTCAGAATTTATTGCAATTAAACGTTGGACAAACGTATGTGTATTGCATCATTTAAAAATTCTCCACGACACCACACTGACACTTATTCATTAGCGTTACTTGAGGGCACATATACACTCACACCTACATTAGTCCTATGTCAGACAATTTCTCAAATTTTGAAAGAGAATAATCTGAGCTAGCACACATCCATGATAGCTTTAAAGGAACAACTAAATGGGATTGAACAGTCATCGACAAGCCACTTTGAAACACCTATATTTACCTGATTAAAAGGCCGTGTCTCAGTGCAGAACACCATCTCTAAAATTCCACGAGCATGAAGGGTGCGGATTACTCCAAGTGCAGTTCCATACCCAGCAGTTGCAAGACTGTAAAAGGTATATTGAGGAAAAATAAATAGTTCACTTATGTTTTTGTCGAGATGGGAAAAAAAATTTATCAACCTGGAACCCAAATAGAGGTGTCCAAGTATACAATGAGAAAACGATATTATGTAAGATCAAAAAGAGTATGTGCTGTCACTTTTTGATAGTAAATACAATCATTTTTTGATAGTACATACAATTATTTTTTGATAGCACATACAATTATTTTTTACCAGATATATGACATTTTTATATCATACATGATCATTTTTTGTCATAGGCGATCATTTTTATCATATTCAATCTTTTTTTTGTTTCCAATCATTTTTAATTGAATCTGATCATTTTTAATCATATTCTGTATACGATCTTTTTTGTCTATATGATCATTTTTTCATTCATGAATCTGTCTAGGCTCCCAATAGAAAATTTCTGGAAAATGGGCAATGTGGAAGAAGGGTGGAGTTTGTTACGGGTTCGCCGTAAAACGTTGGTAGGATTGTCAAAGGATGACCGGAGGTGGAGATGATGGTGGAGGAGGATACTGTAGAGCCAGAACCACGGTTGCCTAAGCGGGGTGTGCTCGGGAGGAGAGAACTACCGCAATCTTTTCAAGTGGAAAATAGACTTCATTCATTCATTTCCCTTACATGACTCCAAGGGTCCCTATATATAAGACTTACAATGGCATGGGCGTAATTAAACTCAATATAAAAGAGATGCACAAAACCTAAAACATTAAAACTCTAATAACTCGTAACTATGACTCGATACGACTCAACTCATACAACTCGAAATCCAATACCTAAAGACTCGTAATGGAATATGTGCAACATAATTGACCGGATAGAGGGGACCCATAACATACCACCCCTTCTTAAAATTGAGCTTGCCCTCAGGATCAAGCTTGGTCCGGTCGGTGCGATCCACGGGTTTTAACTTCGCGCCAGAACAATTCCTTGTAGCGGAAGGTCAGAGCGGATGTGTCATCGGGATGAGAGCTTGTGTCGTACTCACAGATGTCACGGCAGATGGCACTATTAGTAGAGGGGCTCCTAGGAGTGGGTTGGCTTGGTATCCGCAGGATGATGACTATCTAGCGGTGCGGATGATAGAGGAAGATCACTGATCCTGTGGAACGGAGACCACGGTGGTCGTACATGGTGCAGCCAGTAGGGTGGCACTCGCACATGGAGTGAGGCTCAGAGCCAGCAGAGGTTGTGGCTGAAGCAGAGGGTGTTGGATGGAGGTGGCTGGCAGAACGAATGACACAAGACTCAAAGCCAATGAGATCTGCGGCGTGGAAAGAGACAGATCCGTCTGTAGGAGGCTTACAGAAGTCGGCGGAGGAGAGATCGGATGACGATAGAGTTGATTCCCAACAGTTAATGAGTTGACGATGGCGGCAAGGGCAACTTGGTATCGGGCTTGCGCTTCTTGATGAACTTGAAGTTTAATCAGATTGGCGGAGAAATCACCCATGTTGTATTTATAAGCAATTAATTAATGACTGAATGGCTCAATTATAGAAACTTGATGTCTTAAGCTGGTGGCAGGAGCTATGCACAGGGCTCGAAACAATTAAACGTAAGTGGGCTCGATGGGAACAAAACAGCAGACGGCTTGGTGGCTCGAGGAAGAAAGGTCGAGCGGCTCGAGAAAGGGGCAGGAGACTGGATGTCGGTGTGTTGGATGAAGCTTGACACTGACAGCTGGATGAGGATGGGAGACGTGAATCCATGCGAGTTTGAAGGCATATGGAAGCTCTGTGATGACGATGCAGCTGAATCTGCAGCAAGGAAATGAGAGGCAGCAACCAGGGTACTAACGACAAGTTGTTAGGTCCGTCGAAACTGAAGCTGCAAGCACGGGTGTTCTGAAAGTGGTCTTGAGGTGAGGAAACTACGAGGAGATAGCAACGACGGGCGGTGAGGCTTCACCGATTGTAGGTGAACTCAAAAACACAGATCTCTAGAAGCAGTTGTAATTCTTGTGAAGCTCTGAATGAAGAAAATGCAAAGCTCTAGCCGACGTGATCTTAAAGGAGGCGGGTGCATGGAAATCAGAGAAAAAAATTGGTGGAACCGCCTTTAGGTTGAAGATGACATCGTCGACAAAAGCTAATGTTTCGATAGTAGTCGTTGTAAGTGGGGAGAAGGAATGTGGTGTCGAAGAAAACCTGACTCTGATACCAAGTTGTTACGGGCTCGTCGTAGTACGTTAATAGGGTTGTCGGAGGATGGTCGGAGGTGGAGATGATGGTGTAGGAAGACACTTGTGGAGCTGGAACCTCGACTGCCTAAGCAGGGTGTGCTCGGGAGGAGAGAGCTACCATAATCTCTTCAAGGAGAAATGGAATAGACTTCATTCATTCCTTTCCCTTACATGACTCCAAGGATCCCTATATATAGGACTTACAATAGCATGGGCGTAATTAAACCAGATATAAAAGATATGTGCAAAACCTAAAACATTAATACTCTAATAACTCATAAGTACGACTCAACTCGATGCGACTCGACTCATACAACTCAAAATCCAATACATAAAGACTCGTATTAAATATGCACAACATAACCCACGACAAATAGAGGGGACTCATAACAAGTTGTGGATGGAGAAAGGCCTGTTTTTCATAGAGAATATTCAAAGATTCGGAGGGAAAAACCTGCCAGTGTTGCAATGTGTCAAAATAGATATCCTTTTGGAATCATTCAGCTTTGCCTGTATACTAATTGCTCCATTAAAACCGATGGCCTTGTTACTGTTGACATCATCAATGAGCATATGTTCTGCCGCATCAATATACGCCTGATTATACAAAAAAGAAGATGAAATATTAGTGCTGAGAACATAGCTACAGAGCACAGATACTTCAAAAGACTATGATGCATGAACTAGTGATACATGAATGTTTCCATAATTTTGTGGCTAGTTGAAGATTGTATGCACATTTTTGTTTTGTTTTTGGCATTTGATGTAGACGCTACAAACTTGATATTGACAAATCATGTCCCCTATTAAAGCAAATGTTAATGCGTTCTTAACAATTAAGTATGCTCCTAAAATATGGAAAAGCAATTGTAATTAAACTGGTGCTAGTTTTTTTTTGCTCATTAAGCTTTTTTATTGATGATATGATGCTCCATTATGTGATAATTTATAATAGAAATATTGACTCTAGGCTAGGAAGCACCGGTACGGGAAAGAGTACTGGGTACGATTCGTATCTGGTACGACTGTACGGCAAAATTTTAAAAATAAGACTGATGTTATGTGCAAACTGTTTTGGCTACGTGCAAATCATGAAAACTCGCGCTTTTTGAAAATACGTCTTATAGGTGCATTTTTAGGAAAAGTGTTCAGCGTCAAAGTTGTAGATCTCGTCGAGATCTACAACTTTTGTGTTGAACATTTTGCCTAAAAATGCACATATAAGGCGTATTTTCAAAAGGCGCGAAACATTTCACAATAGTCTCGCGCATTTTAAAAATACGCCTTATAGGTGCATTTTTAGGCAAAATGTTCAACACGAAAGTTGTAGATCTCGACGAGATCTACAACTTTGATGTTGAACACTTTTCCTAAAAATGCACCAGAAGGCGTATTTTCAAAAAGCACGAGTTTTGATGGTTTTCACGTAGCCAAATCCGGTTTGCACATAACACCAGTCAAAAATAAGCCTATGAGTATGGTGGGATATGTTGTATTAAATATAATAAAATACATACACCAATTCATCGGCTTGTTGTGGTTGAATTTTGTTTCTTCTCAAAGAGTGAATGAATGAGTATTTGCTCCAATTTCTCTCACAACATGAGGATGAAGAAGGTTGGCCTAGAAGCTTCAAAGCTTGAGGATTCCACTCCCAAAAACCGATGTCTATTTTATGACACCTGTAGGATCAAGCGCAACCAACTGTCTCAAAAGCCCGGACTTATGGGAAAGGCGCTACTTTTTCTTTAAGGAAGTAGGAAAGACGCTACGGGTCAAGTGAAGGAACGCTGGACCCAACAATCCCCCCCCCCCCAGCGTCCAGCACGACCCGCAAGATCAGAGGTGCTCCACATGGCTCAGAGGTGGCGCACCACATGGCTCAGAGGTGGCTTGACACATGGCCGCGGCCGCCTGACCCGCCGGGACCCACATAGGTAGAGAAATTTCAGGAATTATCAGCACCCCCCCACCCCCCCGGTCTCGAACCCGCAACCTCCTCTGATACCACTTGTAGGATCAAGCGCAACCAACTGTCCCAAAAGCCCGGACTTATGGGAAGGGCGCTACTTTTTCTTTAAGGAAGTAGGAAAGGCGCTACGAGTCAAGTGAAGGAACGCTGGACCCAACAACGCCCTATTCATTCTGGATTTGAGAGCACCAGAAGGACATGAATTCATCTTACGTAGAGTATTTTAAACTTGGTTTACATTAGCTAGTCATCACCTTATTTGTTTGCATGATATCAATGCTCATGAATAGGATAACAATTCATTCAATTCAACATAATTTTAGGAACAAGAAACATGCAGTATGATGAACCTTAAACCAACAACAACATTAATTCAATGAAAACAGAAACAACATTTATTCCCATGAAAATAGAAACATGTATTCCCATGAAAATGGAAACAACAACACAGAGAAATTTCAGTGATCAAATAATCAGGAAGCAGCCAATAGATTTGCAATAGAACTGGGAAGTTTTAATAGGACACAACACCTAGCAGAGCAGCACCACCAACAGTTAAGATTAACAGAGGATGGTTAACAAAAGCCTAGTGTAGAATATCAAAATTTCCTCTAACTGCAGTTCGAAAGTAAAAGATAAGAATGCCACCAGTCTAATTACAGTGTCAGGGATAAAGAAGAAAAGAAGAAGTCTGGAATTTCTGAAATTAGGAGGAAGATAAAGAAGAAGAAGAAGAAGAAGAAGAGGAGGAGAAAGAAGAATAAGCAGAAGAGGAGGAGGAGGAGGAGGAGGAAGAAGAAGAAGAAGAACTTACCAGCAGGGCACGACAGGGCTTCAATTGATCGACGTTAGGGTGTTGCTGTTAGGGCTTTGATCGATGGACGGCTTCGACAACAGCAATGGAAGAAGGGATCAGAGTGGGCGAGCAACGAGCAGCGGCGTCGACAGCAACAACGGAAGAAAGGGGTCGAGAGCTAGAGCGGGATCGAATAAGGAATGAACTGAAGAAATAGCCCTAATATCGCGATAACGCGCGTGTCTGCACGTCTGGTATGTGTACCCGTACCGAAAACGCACCCGGAACGGGTACGGGCCTAATATAGGCATGTTCGTGCTTCCTAGACTCTAGGTTTGTGGGTTATACAATTTATGTTAATCATTTATGAAAGAAAACACCGTGTCCATGACAGATCATATCATACATTTTACAGTTATACAGTCCTATGAGTTACTCATGCTTACAAGACCATTTTAAAATTTTAACAATGGTCCACGAAACCCAAATATATATGATGAAAAGGGCTCAAGATGCTGATGACAAACATTAACTATAAACTGAGCAAAAAAGTAAGATTTTTTTATTTAGTTTTTCATGTTCACATCATTATTATCAGAACCTGAAAAACAATTTTAGCTTCAGTAGCTGTCTCAGCAGCTTTTAACGCGAGATTTCGAAGCTTTGTAGCAGCATCTGAAAGATTTACAGCAGTTGGCCGGCTGCAAATTTAAAGGAAAAGTAAATTTTAAGAAATATACAGTTTATGAAAGAAGTACCAGAACAAAATAGTAGAAGCTGAGCTTAATCAACATTACATCTAATATTACCTAGAAACAAGGTATTCCAACTTGTCCATGAGGAAGGAAGCTGCATCAGAAGAAGTCCCAGTGAAGTCAAGGTGAAAAACTTCAACAGCTAGAGATAAAGCTGCTGATATTGCAATTGCAGGAGCACCTCTAACTACCATGTCTCTGATTGCATTCCTGAAGAAATATACATCGAGATCAATATTAAACCTTTAACAGAAAAATCGAGCAAGAAATGTTGGCTTTAAAGTTGCTGTTCAGAAAAATGAAATAAAATGTGAATGTAAAAAACGCATCTATCCTAAAACATTTTACAGTTTCTGACAAATAGCCCATAATAGGAACATATAGAGATAACATGACAGTACATTTCAGCAGCTTTTCCACTGGAAAACAACTAAATGATTAAGGCCATGTTTGGGGAAGCTTCTCCAAAAGCCGCCCCACGCTTTCCTGCCACTGCTCCCAAACTTGATTGCATGTCCACGACAAGAAATAGGAGCAAAACAGTGGTGGCAGGTTGTTTCACGCCCCAAGTGATGGCCACCGCACCCTCCTTAAGGCTTCATTTGTTTGGGCATTTTCTCTCCAACGTATTTTTCAAAAAATGCAAATGCTATTTTTGGCCCGTTTGAATAACCTCCATTTGAAACCACCGACCACAAAATGCCGTTATATGTATGCAAGGTTGAGTTTCGCGGGCATCAAATGCGCATCGGAAATACACGAAACCCGCACAAGATCCATGTGAAACAAACTAACCAAGATATTTAAGTTATACTTGCAACGAAACGGTTAAATCTGGTTTTGTTTCGAAAGAATTTGTCGAAGACCAAATGTAGAAATCTATTAGCGTCTCTATTGGTATCAACACGAACGCCTGGAACTCTGGTACAGTCTGTCATATGGCCTAGCGGAAGGAAGAAGATTTTTTATCTCAGATACGAAGTATTAGATTCATCTCTTCAAAGAACATCTCTCTTTCCTCCTCTCTTCTCTCTAAACATGCATAAAGTGTAACTACCTGTTTTGATAACTACAATGTTTTATATCTAGAGAGAGTGTATTGAAAACACTGAATGAGAAGTCACGGACATGCAAAATAAGGTCATTTGGGTCCAAAACCGAATTAATAATTTCAACATTAATTAATTATAATTTTGGATTCTGGGTTAAATTGTAGTCCGACTTATATTAAACGCAACCTGATCATTCGTCCTATTTCAGCACGTTCTTAATGTGCGGTCTCATATGTTTATATTATATTAGTAGAAACATTAATCTCTTGATTGCTCTTAGGTCACAGACTCCAACAGTCTCCCATTTGAACTAGAGTGAATCAATCATAGTGTCGCAAGCAATGAGCGGCATCTAGTAAAACATCATCGCTACTCGAGTAATACAAAATCGGTAACTCAGACGATAACCTTAATAACCGAAGTTCCAGTGTACTTTAGTTCGTTTGTCTTTTACATTCAAATTGAACTCGAGGCATGGAATGTGTCAATCTCTTAATAATTTAATCTATGTTTACTTAATTTCCAAGTAAATTATTTCTAATAAATGAGCTCAATATCAAATATTGACTCAATTTAACACGGCTGTGAATTTCATAGTGTCACTCCATCAAGGGCCGCATGGATGTCACTCCTATTATACAGGAGGGCCAAATTGCATCTACATCACTCGCATTCACTTATCTTTACACCAATTTCATCAACTTTTCTCAATGAAGACTTTAGATGATATTAAGGTATGCTTCTCTTAATGCAACGATTGTAATAACTTCAGGCCAAAGATTCACTTATTATCATCGCTGTGAGAATCACTTGTGATAAGTATATAGCAATCCACAAAGTATTCACATGGTGGGTATGTCCAGTACATTTATTCTCTAACAAATACTCATATGATGACTTGATATTCAATATCATAATTATGAGATTCGACCATCAGTCAACCCGCAGGCTAGTCTTTAATGTGTCATTATTGTCCAATTATATAATAATACCTTAACTATAAACGATTTAAGAATATCATTTCATATAAATATATAGGATTTCATATTCAAGTCGTACACTTGAATTCTTATAGAAACAAATAATCTAAGGACAATTATTATGTTTAATTATAATATTTATATAGAAAGGAAATAAACATAATAACAGAAATGTCTAGTATATATAAATAAAATCATAGTCCAATGTCATCACATGAACATAAAGTATGATAAATACATAACCCACAAGCCTCCCACTATAACTAAACACTCAAGTATCTAATACCAAGTGATCTAGTATGACTATCATGCTTCATCTGAAGAAGAGTTTTCGTCAGTGGAACATCAATATTATCATCAGTTGGACATGCATATGCTCACATCACCTCTCTCAATAATCTTTTGAATGAGATGGAACCACCGTAATATGTGATTGGAGCACAGATGAGATCTAGGTTTCTTGGAATGTGCAATGGTTCTATTATTGTCACAGTAAAGATTCATTTGACCAATAATGTAGGAACAGCATCAAGCTCAGTGATGAACTTCCTAATCCAAACAACCTCCTTTGTTGCATTAGCAGCAGTAATATACTCAGTGTTTGTAGTAAAATCAGTTACTATCTCTTGCTTCGAACTTTTTCAACTTACAACACCTCCATTTAAGCAAAACACATAACTCGATTGCAACTTAGAGCCGTCATTACCAAATTAAAAATTGTCATCAATGTAAGCCCTTACAACCAGTCCATCGTCACCACCACAAACAAAGAATACATTGGTAGTCCTTCTCAAGTACATCAAAATATTCTTGATTGTCGTATAATGACCTTCACCTAGATCTGACTAGTATTTGCTAGTCATGTTATGTGCATATATAAGACATCAGAACGAATACATAACATTGCATACATGATAGATCCAATTGTCGAAGCATATAGAATCATACTTATGCAATTCCTATCTTCCCGAGATGTAGGACACTAAGACTTGGACAAATTTACAGCATGAGATATGGGTAAGAATCATCTCTTTGACTCGAGCATGTTGAGCCGCTTCAACATCTTATCAATATATATATATATATATATATATATATATATATATATACTTTGACTTAGGCTAAGCAATTTCTAAAATCTATCTTCATAAATGTGAATACCTAATATATAGGATGATTCACCCTAAGTCCTTCGTAGAAAAGCAGTTCACTATTCAAGTCTTAACAGACAACGAGGATCCAATGTCATCCACATATAATACTGTGAATATAGCAATACTCTCACTAACCTTCTTGTAAACACAAGGCCCGTCTTCATTTTTAATGAATCCAAACTCTTCGATTTTCTCATCAAAACGAAAATTTCAACATCGAGAAGCTTATTTTAACCCATAAATGGAGCATTGCAGCTTACATACTTTACTAGCTTCATTTGGAGAAACAAACCCCTTAGGATGTGTCATGTACATATCCTTGAAGAGGTTTCATTACATAAAGTCATTTTAACATCAAATTCTCAAATTCCATAATCATAGTATGTTGCAACAGCAAACAAGATTCTGATGGACTTAACCATAGAGACTGGAGAGATTCAACTCAGGCGGTGTTATGTTTTCTTCTTGAAAACTCATTTGCATCTGATGGTTTTTGCCCCTTCAGATGATTCAACATTGATTCATACCTTGTTTGCATGCATGAAGTCCATTTCAGATCTCATGGTCTAAAGCCACTTCTAGGAGTTTGGTATGTATATAGCATCTTCATAAGTAGTATGCTCATCTTGATCCATGAGCAATATATCACCTTGCTGAGTTATGAGAAATCCATATCTCTTAGGCTTAGGGCGTTGCCTGTCATATCTACGCGAGATTTGTGTTTCTTGAATAGGCGTTTGTGTTACAGCTACTTATAGTCCTTGCTCAATTCCATTCATGTCTTGTAGGACATGGACCTTTTCAAGTTCTATCTTATTAGTTCTTCTAGAAATGAACTCCTTTTTCAAAAAAAACAGCATTCCTTACGATACATTTTGCCCTCGAAATGTTAGAAATAATATCATTTAGTTTCCAAAGGATAGCCCATAAGATAACATTTATCTGATTTGAGCTCAAGTTTGTCAGATATTTGACGTGATGCATACGCCTCACAACCCCAAATCTTTATGAAAGACATATTATGATGCTTCTCAATTCATATCACATATGGTGTCTTCTGAACCATTTTAGTAAGAACACGATTTAGTGTGAAAGCGACAGTCTCTAAAGAGTATCCCAAAAAGAAAATTAAAAGATCTGCATGACTCATCATACATCGCACCATGTCTAACAAGGTACGATTTCACCTCTCATAATTCAAAAATATCATTATGTCGTGGCATTCTACTAGATGGATTGAGTTGTAAAACAATATAACACCCCTTCAGATAGTCATAAAACTCTTGACTCAAATATTGTCCACCTCGATCTGATCAAAGAGCTTTAATGTTCATCATCAATTAGCTTTGTACTTCATTCTTGAATTCCTTGAATATCTCAAAAGATTCAGACTTGCCTTTTTAAGATACACAAATCCATATCTACTAAAAATATCAGAAAATGTAATAAAATTGTTAGAATGAATTAATTGTATTTTCCGCCTTATAAATAAGGGGGCTCCTCTATTGAATAGTAAAAATTTATAATTTTGCTTCTGTTAGAAAGGCCCATGTGAGAGGCCCGTTTGCTTTGGCCCAAGAATGTATTCCTCCTTCTCCTTTAGTCCCACATTGTGTATAGGTTTTTCCCTCCTCTCTCTCACACCTATAAATATGTATTCTCTCCCTGTATTTTGCATATCAATATATACACAAGCTTCAGCCTTTTCTACATGGTATCAGAGCGATCGGTCCGAAGCCTGCGGTCTCCTACCTTCTAACCGCCTGCGAGCTACAGCCTGCGGTCTCCCCTCTTCCAAACCGCCTGCGAGCTGAAGCTTACCTTCGTGCGGTCTCCTTATTTCAAAACCGCGCAGCTTGCCATCCCTGTATCCGTGTTCGGCTCTGCGGACTCGCGTGTTTCTAACCGCTCCCTTTCTCTCCGTGGTCTCCACTTCTTTCCTCCTCTCGGGGCCTTCTTATAGCCATCCCCGTTGCGTCTGTGGGCCCCGCCTCTCCTCCTAAGTCGTTGCGGCCTCTGTCTCTACTTGTGGATTCTTCTTGCCGCTCGAGAGTCTTCTTCTCGCGGTCTTGCCTTTCTCACTTAACCGCGCGATCTCTTCTTCCCCGCTGCGGCCTCTGTCTCTACTCGCCGCTCTCCTTTTTTCTCATTCTCGCGCGGTTTCCTCTTAACCGCTGCGGTAGTTGCCCCCTCTCTGACCGCTGGTGTCCGCACCGTGACCGGGTGGACTGCCTTCTTCCCGCACTTGGTCGTGGTTTTTTTTCTCTTGACCGCTACTATCCGCTGGTGTCCGCATCTTGACCGTGCGGTCTGTTTTGTTTTTGTCCGCCCGCCTGTGCTGCTTGCTCTCATGCCTTCCTCGGTTGACTCAACTAGGCTGCCTGCCCCCTCTCCAGCAGCCCGTCCGGCCTCCTTTACTGATCTCCGAGACGAGTTGCGGATCACCATTATCTCCCTCTCCGGGAAGAAAAATTCCATTCAGTGGGTGCACTCGGTCCGACGGGTTCTTCAGTCCAAGGGCCTTCTGCAACATCTCACTCAGGCACCTCCATCACCTCCTACAGAGGACTGGCTCAGGAATGACGGCCGAGTTCAGACTTGGCTTCTCAACTCTCTGGATGGCGAGCCATACCAAATGGCCATGTATCACGAGACTGCCAAAGCTATGTGGGATGAGCTCCATTCACTGTACTCCGGCAAGGACAGCCTCTAACACCTCTACGACATCATTACAGATCTCCAGGCTTTAGACGCGGTCGAGGCTGCCAACATGACCTCCTTTGTTGCTCGGGCCAAGACTCTGGATGAAGCCTGGATCCAACATCAGCCTTCTACCAATGATCCCGCTGCTCAACGGGTTCAGAAGGAAGCAGTCTGCATTGCCATGATCATGGCTCGTGCTCCACCACACCTGCAAAGCATTCGGGCTCAAGTTCTCGCCTCAGCCACTACTCCTTCTCTCTCAGATGTGTGCTTCATGCTCCTCCGAGTCTCCGCACCTCCGGATGCTCCTCCACCCCCCTCCCCAGCCCTTCTCCAGCGGACACCTGCCCCCTTACTTCCCCTACCTCCATCTGCTCGTAGTGGACGTTCGGGCTCTCGGGGAAGGGGGCGTGGCGGTAGGTCTCGACCCAAATGTACCTTCTGTGGGCGAGACGGACATTTTGAGGCAACCTGCTACCAGAAGAATGGTCCTCCTCCTCGTCTGACTACAGCTGTTGCAGATGACAGCTCCTCAGCCTCTCGCACTGATCTTGAGGCACTCCACCTACAGTTCCAGCAGCTTCAAGAAAGGATGTCCTCCTCTCCCTCCGTCTCCAATATAGGTATCGTCTGTCTCTCCACCAGTACACGTTGGACAGTGGACTCTGGTGCCACTCATCACATCACCTCGCTACGGCCACCCAAGTACTCGGCTACTCCTCATCCGAAGTGTATCACCGTGGCCAATGGGGCGACTGCTCCTGTCTCCGGCTCGGCTGACCTATCTCTTAACTCCTCCATCTCTCTCCGCTCGGCTCTTCATGTCCCGGGATCCTCATTCAACTTACTTTCTGTTAGCCGTCTTACTACTGATCTCGATTGCTCCGTCATATTTACCTCCTCTTCTTTTCTGATACAGGATCGGCGGACGCAGACTACCATTGGTAAAGGGCAACTGCGTAACGGGCTCTACCTTCTCGACGACTGTCCCACTGTCCTCTCATCTATCTCCTCTGCTGATTGGCATCGACGTCTTGGCCATGCCCCGCTTCCAGTCCTCCAGAAGGCACTTCCCGATGTATCTCTTCCTGCTTTCCAGTGTGATTCTTGTATTTTTGGCAAGCATCCGTGCTCTTCTTTTTCAGCACATTGTACTCGGAGCTCTGCTCCTTTTGAATTATTGCATTCTGATGTGTGGGGTCCATATAAAGTTATTAGTATCTCTGGTTATCGATACTTTATTACGTTTATTGATGATTATTCTCGAACAACATGGTTATACTTACTTCGCGATCGCTCCGAGCTCCCTCGTGTTTTTAGGGTCTTTGTCCTTGAAACCCGCACACAATTCTCCACTACCATCAAAACGCTACGCACCGATAATGCTCGCGAATACACCAGCAATGACTTTGCAAATTTATGCTCTGAGTTCGGGATTGTTCACCAGACTTCATGTCCCTACACCCCACAGCAACATGGTGTTGCCGAACGGAAGAACTGACACTTGTTTGATGTTGCCCGCTCTCTCATGCTTCACATGAACGTTCCCAAAGTCTACTGGAACTTTGTGGTCTCCACTGCGTGCTTCCTTATTAACCGTCTTCCCTCCTCTATCCTCCACCATGCCACTCTGTTCAGTCTTCTCCTTCTCTCTGCTCCAGCTTTCTCTCTTACACCTCGAATCTTCGGATGTACCTGCTATGTCCACATCATGGGACCACCCATGGATAAGCTGGATCCCAGGGCGGCCAAGCATATATTTGTCGGATATTCACGTACTCAAAAAGGCTACGTCTGCTATAATCCTACCACCCGGAAAATCTCGGTTTCGGCTGATGTTACCTTCCGGGAGAATCAGCCATTCTTCTCTGGTCCTGTACCCAGCTCTGTACCACCACCTCTTCACAGTCCATCATGAGACATGTCATACCTGTTAACATACCTACGCCACCAGTTCTTCCAGGCATCCAGCACCAACTCCTACTCCTGGTCCCTCTAGGTCGCCCCTTATCCATGTCTACTCTCGTCGCGCTCCTCCGTTCGTTGCTCCTACGCAGTCTGCCTCCACCTCGGGTACTCTGCGCCCTGCTGATTTGGTAACAGATTCCACCGCTCATCCAATGGCGAACTTTGTCTCCCTACATCGTCTCTCTCCTCCTCTTAAAACTCTTGCTACTTCATTATCCTCTGTTTCTATTCCTAACTCTGTGCAGGAGGCTCTCCAATATCCTGGCTGGCGTGCCGCCACGGAGGAGGAAATGGCCGCTCTCTGGGCCAACCAGACATGGAATCTGGTACCCCGCCCTCCGGATCGAAAACCGGTTGGGTATAAATGGGTCTATGTTATCAAGCATGCTCCTGATGGAACAATTGACATGCTAAAAGCTTAATTGGTTGCTCGTGGCTACACCCAACAACAAGGCATTGACTATGAAGAGACTTTTTCTCCCGTGGCCAAACTCAGCACGGTTCGTGTACTTATCTCTGTGGATGTACATCGTCGATGGCCCTTACTTCAACTGGATGTGAAAAACGCCTTTCTGAACGGTGATCTCAACGAAACTGTTTACATGGAGCAACCTCCCGGGTTTGAGACCACGGGGGAGTCTATGGTATGTCATCTTTTACAATCATTGTATGGTCTCAAACAATCCCCTCGGAACTGGTTTGACAAGTTCAGCAAGGCTCTTCGAGAAATTGGCTTTACTCGGAGCTCGGCAGACTTCTCGCTGTTCACTCGCCACCGGTCAACGGGAACTGTTCTTCTGTTGGTCTACGTGGATGACATCATAATCACTGGAGATGACTCAAAAGGAATACAGACGGTCAAACAACATCTTAGCTCTGTATTTCAAACAAAAGATCTGGGGCACCTTCACTACTTCCTGGGTCTGGAGATCGCCAAACGACCGGATAGACTTGTCCTTTCTCAGCGCAAATACTGCCTTGATCTTCTTCAGGATGCGGGCTACTCCGGCTGCAAACCGATTAACACTCCAATGGATGTAAATCACAAGATGTGTGCTCAGTCCTCTGACTCCGATCTCTTGTTATAAAATCCGGAATACTATCGCCGCCTGGTTGGAAAATTGATCTACCTAACAATAACAAGACCAGACATCTCCTTCGCTGTTGGTATTGTCAGTCGTCTTGGAGCTCTCATCTTCAAGCTGTTGAACGAATCCTCTGATACCTTAAAACAACTCCTGGTCAAGGACTAGTTTACAAAACCTCATCATCAACTCCAACACTAGTGGCATACTCAGATGTTGATTATGCTGGGTCCATAGATGATCGTCCATCAACCAGTGGTTTTTGCACGTACTTCGGAGGACACTTGATCACCTGGCGAAGCAAGAAACAAGCGGTAGTTGCGCGTTCCTCAGCTGAAGCAGAATACCAGGCAATGACATCTGTGGTTTCAGAACTCACATGGCTGGAAAGCCTCCTTACGGATCTTGGTATAAAGCTTCCCTCACCAGTTCTCCTCTTCTGTGATAGTCAAGCTGCTATACATATTGCCAAAAACCCGGTCTTCCACGAGAGAACAAAGCATATTGAGGTAGACTGTCATTTCATCCGGGAGAAAGTTCAAATGAAGAAGCTCGAACTGAAGCATGTTCCTGGTACTGAACAGGTTGTGGATGTCCTCACAAAGGCCCTATCCAGTACTCTCTTCCATCAGTGCCTATCCAAGCTCGGCGCCTACGATTTGTATGCTCCAGCTTGCGGGGGAGTGTTAGAAAGGCCCATGTGAGAGGCCCGTTTGTTTTGGCCCAAGAATGTATTCCTCCTTCTCCTTTAGTCTCACATTGTGTATAGGTTTTTCTCTTCTCTCTCTCTTACCTATAAATATGTATTCTCTCCCTGTATTTTGTACATCAATATTTACACAAGCTTCAGCCATTTCTACAGCTTCCAATGACATGGTATCAGAGCGCTAAGCCCTAACCGCACCTCTTTTGCTCACCGCATGTCTCCCGCCGCTAGCCCGCCTCCCCCTCGCTAGCGCTGGTTTACCCCGCCGCCATCTAGCGCTCTCTCTTTTCCCGCGTGCTCCCGCTTCAGCGCCAGTTGTTGCTCAACGTACCTATCTGCCGATCAGCGCTGGGCGTCTGGATGGTTTCTCCGGTGACCCTCTGGCGGTCCGATTGACTCCAAACATTAGAAAAAATTTCTCTTTGGCTCTCTTATCCTCCACCTAAATTTTTTCGACATTCGAAAGGCTTGGATGCTTCCCGATCTCAGATCTCGTGTTTCCTTTGTTCAAGAGGGGGAAGACTCATAACTCTCCAATGATGCTCTTTTTCCCTTCCGTTCTTTGAAGGGGGTGTTCTTCACTACTCCTCACCATTCTCTTGGCGGAGTTTGGCTGAACCTTTTTTTTATTATGTCGGGTGTCGATTCTGGTAGCCCCGTGACCCCCGCTGGATCTACCCGGGCTGGTCAAGATCACAACTACTCTCAGATTACAACTATCCGACTTGATGACACCAACTATTTGTCTTGGTCCTGCTCCATTACCCTAGCCTTAAAGAGTTGGCGTCTCTTTGGATATATCAATGACACCACCGCAGCTCCTGCCACGACCTCTACTGCTTGGCCTCAATGGGAGTCGGAGAACTCCCTTGTCATGTCATGGATCACTAATTCCATACAGGAATCTATTGCTCGGAATTACCTTTTCCTGGACACTGCTGCGGAGATATGGAAGCGTGATGAGTCTACCTACTCCCGCAAGGGGAATGCGGCCCAGATCTACCAACTTCGCCGTAAGATTTTTCTTCTCTGACAGGGCGATCGTCCTCCTTCTGTCTATTACCTTGAGTTTACCCAGCTGTATCAGGAGTACGACCACTTTGACTGCCTTGTTATGGTTTGCAATGAGGATGCGCTCTTGCTGAGGGACCACGAGGATCGTAATTGGGTATTTGAGTTCCTGCAATAGCTACATAGAGATTTTGATCAGATTACTGTCCAGATCCTGGGACGTATTCCTATTCCCTCGCTTCCTGAAGTTTACAACATTGTTCAACAGGAGTTTGACCGAAGGCAGTCCTAGAACACCACCACCCTTCCAGAAGGAACCACTTTAGTGGCTCATCAGCCCAATTTTGGAGGTCGGGTTTCTCGTGATTTCAAGTCTAAACCTACATATGAGGATTACCTCACTTGTGATTATTATGGCAAGCCTCGTCATACTCAGAATACATGCTTCAGCCTACATGGCTTCCTCCTCCCAGGGGCGGTTCAACTTCACGTGGTGGTCGCGGTCGTTGTAGAACTCCAGGGCGACCCTATCACTCTGCTCATCTGCTGAGATTCCAGAGAGTTGTCCCCCTCAGTCATCCTCCTTCTCTGCTGAAGAGATGTAGGCTCTTCGTCGCATGATGCACGGCCTTACTACTGAGCCTACTACTGTCTCTACGTCATCCTCAGCCCTTGTCCACATAGGTACTCTGGGTGCCCACTCTGCTACTACTACTCCTACACATTGGATTATCGATTCTGGCATCACTGATCACATGACCGGTTCATCTTCAAGTTTTGTGTCTTATTCTCCTCTTTTAGGCAGAGATAAAGTGAGCATTGTTGATGGTTCTTTCTCCTCCATTGTTGGGAAAGGCTTTATCCCTTGTTCTTCTCTCACTTTATCTTTTGAGCATCATGTTCCAAATTTTACCCATAGTCTACTTTTTGTTGGTCATTTGACCAATTCTCTTCAATGCTTAATTACCTTCTTTCCTTCTCATTGTGTTTTTCAGGATCTGAAGACGGCGAAGGTGATTGGCTCTGGTAGCATGCAGAATGGCATGTACGTGTTTGGCAACTATTGTGGGACTACCTCTCCGCAAGCTCTCCACTCTTCACAGACCTCCACCTTACTTGACATCGTCGGCTTGACCATCCATCTATTGTGACCATGCAACATTTCTTTCCTATTTTTTCTTCTACATGTTTTAAAAACATTGTTTGTGTTACCGACCTCCAGTCCGACGAGCCGGAATGGCAAGTATATTTGAGGAGGGCTCGAGCAGGACCAAGCGACAGCACTAGGCCCCGCACCGAACCGGGCAACTTGGAGAAGACTATCTAAAGGGCCGACCGGTCGTTCAAATTCAGCATTTTGTTATTATGTTATTTCCTTTTGAACCTTTTAATGATGTGGTGGTTTCCCCCTATATAAGGGAGCACCTAGGGTTTTGATGTTATCTTTGGATCAATCAAATTAAGGAGGGGTTGTTCCCCTTGTCTCCCTTTCCTTCTCTACTTCTCTCCCTCTCGTTTTCCCCCGCCGAACCCTGCTGCCGCCGTCGATATCGCGCAGCGTCAACCCCGTCCGATAGCACTGCCGCTGCTATCGCCCCTACCGCTGATCCGTTCCTGTAGTGGCAACACTGGTCCGACACTGCCGTCTCCGCCCGTGACATCCACGCCGCCGGAACCCTAATGGCCCCCAATACCCGTCTGCACCCTGCCGACTCCTCCTCCGCCGCCGCCGACGACGACTCCACCCTCGCGGCCAACGTCGCGATCCAAAGATCTCAGATCTCCAAGCTGGAATCGATGTTGGAGGCCGTCATAGCCACTCAATCCTCCATCCTCCTGCGCCTCGACGCCCTGCACCCGCCGTTGAGCTCGCCGCCGCCACCCTCCACCACGGCGGACGCGGCCTCGCTGCTCGGCACCCCCCCCTTCCCCGTTCGCTGCTGGCGTCCGTGCGACGGCGGCGTCCCCGCCGTGTCCAGTCATTCCGCCGTTTACTGCTCCTCGCCCCACATTCGCAATGGATGTTCCACCTTTCGCCGGGACGGACCCTATGAGATGGGTTGCCCGTGCGGAGCAATACTTCGACCTCAACGGCACTCCCCCGGCGGATCGAGTCGGCACCGCCATGGTCAGCATGGACGGCTCGGCCCTCCATTGGGCACGTTGGCTGCGCCAAGTGCAACCCCTCATTTTGTGGCATGAATTCAAACAAGAAATGATTAGCAGGTACGATTCCCGCTACACCGGCTCCGCTATCGAGCGGCTATGCTCCGCCCGGCAATCAACAACGGTGGACGCATACATCGATGAGTTCGTCGCTCTCGTCACACAAGTCCCCGGCCTCCCGCCCGACCACTACCTGGGATTTTTTCTGCAAGGCCTTCTTCCAAATATCCGCTCGCGCATTCGCACTCATCACCCACGCACGGTCTCCGAAGCATTGGAACTTGCCCGTGCGGTGGAGGCGGACATCGTCCCTCGGCACGCCGGCCCACCGACATTCCGTCCTCCACCCGTGCGGGACACCGGTCCTCGCCCGACTCCCGGGGCCCACGGTCGGCCGCCACGGCCGGACGGCCCCAACCGCATCTCCACCGTCGACTATAATGACCTCCGGCGCCGCGGTTTATGTTTCCGCTGTCGCCAACCATACTCGCCTCAGCATGTTTGCCCGGTCAAAGAATTCCACGCTATCTTCAGCGACAGTGAGGGTTACACCCTTGCCGAGGACGTGCCACCCTTGGAGCTGCCATCCGACCCACCTACGACCGACCTCGAGGACGCCCCCCCCCCCCCCAACCTTCTGGAACTGCCATTCTACTCCGTGGGGGGATTAACGGGGCCCCGCACCATGAAGTTGGCCGGCGAACTCCACAACCGCTCCGTCATTGTGATGGTGGATAGCGGGGCGAGCCACAACTTCATGTCCTCTCATCTGGCACGAGAGCTTGCCATACCGGTGGATCCGTCACCTGACTTTTCGGTGTGCCTGGGCGATGGCCGCCGTCGGCCGACCATGGGCCAATGCCGGGATGTTACCATGACCGTGGGGCCGTGCCGGGTCACGGCTGACTTCTACATGTTCGAGCTGGGAGGCATCGACGCTATCCTCGGCGTTGCTTGGCTCGAGACCCTTGGCGACGTCCGAGTGAACTGGGCTTCGATGACGATGGATTTTCAGCAGCAGGGCCGACGGTGTCGTCTAGTGGGTGACCCGACCCTCCTCCGCTCACCGCTGTCGTATCGGGCGATGACACGCGTCACCGACGTCGATTTCTCGGCCTGGTTATGGCCCCTTCAGGCGAGCACACCCGCGGCAACAGCACCCCTCAAGGCCGACATGGGTGCCGTCCTCGCAGATTTCGAGGATGTCTTCACCGCACCCTCGGGCCTCCCACCATCCCGCCCGACTGATCACGCCATTGTTCTCCATCCGGGGTCGTCGGCGGTATCCGTACGGCCCTATCGTTACGGGCACACCCAGAAGGATGAGATTGAAAGACTCGTCCGAGAGATGTTGTTGGGCGGTATCATACGGCCCAGTGCGAGCCCCTTCTCCAGCCCGGTGCTGCTAGTGCGCAAGAAAGACGGCAGTTGGAGGTTCTGTGTGGACTATCGGGAGCTCAACAAGGCCACGGTCCCGGACAAGTACCCCATTCCGGTTATTCAGGAGCTCCTGGACGAGCTCCACGGCGCGACCTTCTTTACCAAGCTGGACCTCCGGGCCGGCTATCATCAGATTCGGGTCCGGCCGGAAGACGTGCCCAAGACGGCGTTCAGGACACACGACGGACATTTTGAGTTCTTAGTCATGCCATTCGGGCTCACCAACGCCCCCGCGACGTTCCAAGCTACCATGAATGAGATATTTCGGCCCGTTCTGCGTAAGCATGTGCTTATTTTTTTTGATGATATCCTTGTCTTCAGTCCAACTTGGCAGGATCACCTCCGTCATGTTCGGGAGACGTTCGCCACTCTCCGCCTACATCAGTTGACGGTCAACCACAAGAAGTGCACCTTCGGTAAGGCAACGGTCAGCTACTTGGGTCACACTATTTCGGCCCACGGCGTGGCCATGGATGAAGACAAAATTCAGGCGGTGCTGCGTTGGCCGACTCCCACCTCCTTGCACGACGTCCGGGCGTTTCTCGGGTTGACGGGATACTACCGGCGCTTCATCCGGAATTGCGGCGGCTTGGCCCGCCCTCTCACTCAGTTGCTGAAGAAATCCGAGGAGGGACCCTTCACTTGGCCGCCGGCGGCCATGGAGGCCTTCACGACGCTCCAGTCTGCCTTGATCCACGGCCCGGTGTTAGCAATGTCGGACTTCCACCAACCGTTTGTCGTCGAGTGCGATGCTTCGGGCACCGGTGTCGGCGCCGCTTTGATGCAGGCCGGTCGGCCAATTGCTTTTTATAGCCGGGCGTTTTCCACCGCAGTGCGCAGCCGCTCCGCATACGAGAACGAGCTTATGGCGCTGGTCTTGGCGGTCCAGCATTGGCGACCTTATCTCTTGGGGCGGCCCTTCGTCATCTGCACTGATCACCATAGCCTTCGCTATCTGCTCCAACAGAAGATTGCCACACCAACACAGCAGCTTTGGGTGGCCAAGCTCCTGGGCTACAACTTCACGGTGGAATTTCGTCCGGGCAGGACAAATCGGGCGGACGATGCGCTTTCACGCCGCCCGCATGCGCCAGAATTGACAGGCATCTCCCGGACGGTGTGGGACGACGCCGCGGCCATTCAGCACGAGGTGGACCGGGACCCACAGCTTCAGGATATCCGGGCCGCCCTATTGGCCGACCCCTCGTCACGGCCGCCATATACGTTGATCGGGGGCCGCCTGTTTCACCGGGACAGGCTCGTTTTATCTGCATCATCGGCCATGATTCCAGCTTTACTTGCGGAGTTCCACTCTACCCCGGCCGGAGGACATGCCGGGGCATATCGGACATACCGTCGGTTAGCGGCCTCGCTTTTCTGGCCCCACATGCTTCGACAGGTGAAGGCATACGTGGCGGCCTGCCTACCATGCCAGAAGGCCAAATATGAGACGATGTTTCCCAGCGGCCTCTTGCAGCCCCTACCGATCCTCGAGCGTGTCTGGGAGGACATCGCTATGGATTTCATCACCCGGTTGCCCCGCTCCAACGGCTTCGATTGTATTTTGGTGGTCGTGGACCGCCTGACGAAGTACGCGCATTTCGTCCCCCTCCGCCACCCCTACACTGCGGCGACGGTCGCTGACAGCTTCATCGCGGAGATAGTCCGACTTCATGGGTTCCCCCGTTCGATCGTCAGTGATCGGGATCCACTTTTTCTCAGCAGCTTCTGGACTGAGTTGTTCCGCCTGCAGGGGACCCAACTCCGGATGAGTACCGCATATCACCCGCAGTCGGATGGCCAATCCGAGGTTCTCAACAGGTGCTTGGAGACTTATTTGCGTTGCTTCATCGGGGAGAGGCCCGGTTCGTGGGCCAAATGGCTGGGATGGGCGGAATACTCCTACAACACCGCATACCACCACGCCGCCAACACGTCGCCATTCGAGACCGTTTATGGCCGGCCACCGCCGACTGTGCTCCGCCACCTACCCGGGGAATGCCCGGTAGCTAGTTTGGCGGATCATCTCCACGATCGTGATGTTATCTTGGAGAGTTTAAAACAACACCTTCGACGGGCCCAGGCGAAGATGGCATCTTTTGCAAACCGGAAACGAAGGGACCTCCAATTCCAAGTAGGAGAGCGGGTGTTCATTAAACTCCACCCATACCGCCAACTCACGGTGGCCCGCCGCACTTGCCCCAAGCTCGCCCCGCGCTTCTTCGGACCCTTCGAGATCCTCAGCCGCATCGGAGCAGTGGCATATCGCCTCCGCCTCCCGGACACCGCTCGCATTCATCCCGTATTTCATGTCTCACAACTTCGGCGCGTGATAGGAGATCATCCCGTCTCCGACCATATCCCGGCCGACTTGGACATAGCCGGCTCAGAACCACTCTATCCGGAAGCCATTCTTGATCAGCGCAAAAACACGGCCGGTGCTACCCACCCGGAGGAGGTACGAGTGGCTTGGCGCAATCGTCCCCGTTCGGCAGCTACTTGGCTCCTGCGCGATGATTTTCGACGACAGTTCCCCGACTATTGCCTTGAGGACAAGGCCAATTTCTCAGATGGCGGTATTGTTACCGACCTCCAGTCCGACGAGCCGGAATGGCAGGTATATTCGAGGAGGGCTCGAGCAGGACCAAGCGACAGCACTAGGCCCCACGCCGAACCGGGCAACTTGGAGAAGACTATCTAAAGGGCCGATCGGTCCTTGTTCAAATTCAGCATTTTGTTATTATGTTATTTCCTTTTGAACCTTTTAATGATGTGGTGGTTTCCCCCTATATAAGGGAGCACCTAGGGTTTTGATGTTATCTTTGGATCAATCAAATTAAGGAGGGGCTGTTCCCCTTGTCTCCCTTTCCTTCTCTACTTCTCTCCCTCTCGTTTTCCCCCGCCGAACCCTGCTGCCGCCGTCGATATCGCGCAGCGTCAACCCCGTCTGATAGCACTGCCGCTGCTATCGCCCCTACCGCTGATCCGTTCCTGTAGCGGCAACAGTTTGTGATGTGTGTTGTTGTCAAGGATCATCGTATTTTTATTAATTATGTTTCTTTATCTAGTACAACTCCTTTTCATATTGTCCATACTGATGTTTGGGGGCCCTTCCCCGTTGCTTCTATTTCTGAATGTTATTGGTTTATTACCTTTATTTAGTATTTTTCTCGCACCACCTGGATTTATTTGATGAAAACAAAGAATGAAGTGTTTTCTATCTTTCAAAAATTTCATAAAATGATTTCGACTCAATTCTCTATTACTATCAAAATTCTTCGTAGTGATAATGGTCAGGAGTATGTCAACGCTCTCTTTGCTCACTACCTTGTTGATCACCATCAAACATCATGTGTTCACTCCCCATCTCAGAATGGGGTTGCTGAACGGAAAAACCGTCACCTCTTGGAGGTTGCTCGTTGTTTACTACCACTATGAACCTCCCTAAATCTTATTGGGGTGATGAAGTTCTTACTGTTGTCTACCTCATCAACCGCATGTCATCTCCAGTCTTGGGTCATCAGACCCCTCTAACTACCTTAGGGGCTCCACCGACCTCTATCCACCCAAAAACTTTTGGTTGTGTTTGCTTCTCTCGCATACACTCTTCAGGTTGGTCTAAACTTGGCCCTCGTGCTCTTAAGTGTGTGTTCATTGGTTATTCTCCCACTCAAAAGGGGTATAAATGTTATCATCCCCCGACCAAGCGGATTTTTGTCACGGCGAATATCACGTTTCGTGAATCTGAACCTTATTATGTGACCTCACTTCAGGGGGAGTCCACACATGCGGAAGAAGTGAGCTCCCCTACTTTACCGATTCCTCCACCATACTCCATTCCTCCATATAATATGCCTCATGATGAGGCCCCTAATCAGGGGGAGCTTTCTCAGGGGGAGCTTCCTAGTAAAGAACAGAAATTACATGTGTACACCAGACAGAGTAAAGCTCCTAACACACAGGCTCATCCCACGCTACCAGGGCCAGTGCCAACTCCGTCAATGGATTCCTCCGAACCTCCCATTGCCCTTCGTAAAGGTATCAGATCTTGCACCCAACACCACTGTCTCATTATGTTTCATATGACGCTCTAACTCCTTCACATAGAGACTTTGTCTTTTCTCTTGCATCTGTCTCTATTCCGTCCACATGGCAGGAGGCTCTTGGGCATCAAAAGTGGAAAGAGGCAATGATTGAGGAAATGACTGCCTTGGAAAAAATTATACATGGGATCTAACACATTGTCCACACGAAAAGAAGATCTTTGGTTGTAAGTGGGTGTTTACTGTGAAGCAGAACTCTGAAGGCTAGGTTGAACAGTTAAAAGCGAGGTTGGTGGCAAGGGAGTACACTCAAACCCTGGTGATTGACTATCAAGACACTTTTGCCCTTGCTGCAAAAATGAACTCTATACGAGTTTTGTTATCATGTGTTGTGTGCAAGGGTTGGGATCTTACCCAATTGGACGTGAAGAATGCATTCCTTCATGGGAATTTAGAATATGAGGTATATATGTCTCTCCTTCCAGGTTTTTCAACTTCCGACTTTGAAGGAAAAGTGTGCATGTTAAAAAGGAACTCTGCGGCCTGAAGCAATCTCCGAGGGCTTAGTTTGGTCGATTTAACAAAGTTATGACCTCTCTTGGATACAGACAAAGTCATGCAGATCACACTTTGTTTATAAAACTGAGGGACAATATGTTAACGACTCTCATTGTCTATGTTGATGACATTGTCATAATAGAAGACGATGTTGAAGAAGTGAAAGCTTTGAAGGTGAATTTGGCAAAACAGTTTGAAGTGAAGGATCTAGAGAAATTTAAGTATTTTTGGGGATTGAAGTAGCTAGATCTAAACGGGATATTTTTATTTCCCAGAGAAAACACATACTCGATTTGCTCGAACAATCCGGTGTGAGTGGGTGTGTAGACTTCATGATACCCCATAGAGTTCAACAACAGCCTTGGAAGAAATGACGGTGATCCTACTGAAGACGTTATTGGTTGTCAATGTCTTGTCGGGCGGTTAATCTATCAATCACATACTCGCCCCGACATAGCCTATGATGTGGGAGTCGTTAGCCAATATATGCACTCCCCAAAGACGAGACATCTGGATGCAGCTCATAGAATCTTGAGGTACTTGAAGATCTCGCCAGGAAAAGGGATCCTTTTCACTCCCAATACAATTTGAAGATTAAAGTTTATACTGACAAAGATTGGGCTAGCTCCAGTGAAGATAGATGTTCTACATCTAAGTATTGCTCATTTGTTGGTGGGAACTTAGTCACTTGGAGAAGTAAAAAAACAATATATAGTCTCAAGGTCTAGCGCAGAAGTAAAATTTAGAGCTATGACACATGGCATATGTGAGGGGTTGTGTATATGCTCCTTTATATATGAACTAGGTTTAAGTGAGTCTAGTCCTATCTGATTGTACTGTGACAACAAAACTGCAATTAGTATTGTCAACAACCTCGTTCAGCACGATCGTACCAAACATATTGAAGTGGACAGACACTTCATCAAGGGGAATATCGAGAAGAAGATTATCTGTATTCCATTTGTTCCCTCAGAGGGGCAACTTGCTATATTCTTACAAAGAGTCTTGGGGGGAATGCTTTTTGTGCTTGTATCGACAAATTGGGTATGAGAAATATAATATGCCGAACTTGAGGGGTAGTGTTATAATGAATTAATTGTATTTTCCCCTTTATATATAAGGGGGCTCCTCTATTGAATAGTAATAATTATAATTTTGCTTCCAATGACAAATAATAAAACCCACCTCTAACCATGAAACTCATTGGTCCACTGATGTGCAAAACTATGTCTGCAAACGACAACGACAAGTGTACCGTGTCGGAAGTAGTATAAGTTTATAAAAACCAAGGTCGTATAAATATCCGGGCGAGCTGAATATTTTTACTTCGAGAAAATATCTATTATTCTATCAATAGAACTTTGGGTTTGGTTGTTATAAGAAAAGCAAGGTGAATTAAAATAAAGATTAACAAAATGATTGGAAGGCTAGCACTCGATCTTGAATCACCTCGGAATAAAAATAAAATAGAAGAAATAAGAATTCTAATTCTCTTAAGTAAATCGTTTTGACCGTGGAGGTTCCCGAATTCTAAACGCACCTCTATCGAGGATACATTCAACTGAGTTTAGGTTGATCAACCGAACTTTCGTTCTAGAATCGAAACCCCTAAAACTCGCTTTATCGTAGTGAACCCTTCTATTGGATTTGACTCCAATCCTGGAGATTTATGTCAGCCTCTCTCGAGGGTTGCATGCAACTCTCTTTATCATTGAGTGATCAATTTGCATTATGAGTCGTTCGGCTAATTAAAATACGAGAACAAGCATGATAATTATATATCAAAAATATAATCTCATTATATTAAAGTTAAGGATAAATCTTAAGCAATCTAAAGAAGAGAAATAGAAGATCTAAATTAATTCATGACTTATATTATTCCTTGGATCATCTCGATCGAGTACTAATAAAAATTTAGCTGCTCATTGAGATTAAGGAATCAACAAAAATAAAAGAGTACATGATGAAAGAAGAAGAGAATGAGAGAACAAAAAGAACTATTTTTATTGATTTTTGCAAAAGAAAGTTACAAGCTATGAAATTGAAAACTATAAGTGCAAAGAAGAAAGAGAAGTACAAGAATGCTTGAAACAGGAAAACATTACAAGAAATAAAGAAAAGAACTCCCAAAATTCGTCCCTTGAGTCCTGGAGAAGCTGCATTTATATAGGCAAAAAGTTGAGGCTACACGCCCGTGACCAAGGGCGTGTAAGGAGCGTGTTCGAAGCAGCTGCGGGAGAGACGTCTTCTGGATTAATTGCATGCGTTACGTGCGCGTCACGCCCTAGGTCACGCCCGTGACCTAGGGCGTGTAATCTTTAAATTGCTGCTGGCGGGAAATCTGTGGCGAGATAGCGCATCATTCTGGCGGTAAGGAGTTACACGCCCGTGACATTGGAACTACACGGGCGTGATATGACAGTCACGGGCGTGTACATGGAGAAATGCACGTCATGGTCGTGGATCACTTCCTGCTGAGCTGGAGGCGTGGCTTAAGTTGACAAGCCCTTGGTCACGCCCGTGACCTAGGGCGTGTACTTGGCGAATCTTCTCGGAATGAGCCCAGGATGGCGGCAGTAGGTCTGGAATACAACTAGGGATGTCACGTCCTTGGTCACGCTCGTGACCTTGGACGTGTACTTGAAATTTTTGCTTAAAGTGCCCAGAAAACCTGAAAAACATAAAATGAGCTTAAGTTAGTACATAAAAATGAAAATAAACAATTTAATTGAGATAATTCATATATTTTATATAAATTCAAAGTAAAATAATATTAAAACTATACTAAATGATGAGTATATAAACTACTCATCATCCACATACATCTGAATATATAATACCCAAAATATCACTTGCCTTCTCAGTATTTTCAATGAATGGAGTTTTACTCATCTTGCCTAACAAACAAGATTCACATGTCTCATATGATTCAAAATCAATGAGTCCAAAAATCCATCTTTATGGAGTGTGGAAATGTATTTCTCATTTATGACATAAAAGACAATGTCAGAAATATGTAGGATTTAAATCGTTTGTTTGTAATCATTTTGTGTTATTAATGTTACAGATGAGATGATTTAAGTTCAAAACACGCAGACCATTAAACATTTGTGTGGTACGGAAATAAATATCATTCGTATATATTGAATTATTATTCTTAATAAAAAAGTGGAAAACATTTCATGTCCAAATAAGAATTAGAAATAATATTTCTAGTAACCACAACTACATAATAGCAGTTCTCTAACTCTATTACAAACCCAGAAGGCAAGATAAATAATAAGTTTTTATAGCTATGGCAACAACTATTGCTACATTTTCAACTCGTAGGTTCACTTCGCTTTTAGGCAATGTTTTGCTCATTTTCAGTTCCTGCACATTAACACACATGTGAGAACCATGTCTGGTATCCAATAATAAGATAAAGAAGAGATAAATTGACTTCTATAATAAATATACCTGAAGTGGAAATCTCATATCCTTTCTTCTTTTTCAAATCTTCAAGGTGAACTGGACAATTTCTCTTCCAGTGTCCATCCTTTCCACAATGGTGATAATTCCCTTTCTTGGCTACTCATTCATGCTTCAGTGCATAAGATTTGGGCTTGAACATGGACTAAGATCTCATTTTAGTCTTTCCAAATTTTTTAGCCTTGCCTTTGCTCTTATCCACCATCAGTATGGGGCTACGTTTGGTAGTCTTCATGTTATTTTAGGTATTTCTAAGCATACATAACACAGCTCTGGCAGTGTTTTGTCAATTTCTTTCATATTATATTTCAGGACAAACTGCTCATAATTCTCAGGTAACGATTACAGAATTAAGTCTGTGGCACACTTTTGTCCCATTGGAAAACTCAGTCTTTCAAGGTTCTTTGCGTACTCAATCATCTTGAGCATATGAGTTTCGACAGAGTCACGAGTTATCATTTTGCACTGAAATAATACCTTGGAGACGGCATACCTCTCTTGACGAGCTTACCCCTGAAACATTTTCTACGGTGCTTATTTCATAACTAGACATGGCCATGTGTTGCTTTTGAAACTCAAAGTTCATGGTAGCCAGCATGAGATATTCGACATCCAAGGCGTCATCCTGATACTTACAAGCATCTTTATTTGCACATGATGCATTGGCAAGTGGGTCATCGAGTGGATCTATCTCTAGAACATAAAGTTTACGTTCCTATTTGAGGACAATCCTAAAGTTCCTGTACTAGTCCGGGAAGTTTGACCCAATCGGATTGTCCTTCTCAAGGATGGATCGCATGGTTGTTATTAAAGGTGCAAGGCGCACCGAGGCGCAAAGGAGTCAATTACCTCGTGCGAAGATCATGGTACTCCTGATTGGACAGTCGGGGTGTGATTGGGGCCAGGGAGGGAGCGATTGTGGCATTGGGTGGGCGGAGAGGTCATGGGTCTCCATCTGTGGGGGACGGGGAACTGCTGCAGGTCTGGGGGCCAGACGAGGAGGAGTCATCGGAGGCGAGCGGCCAGTATCCAGCGGTCGGACTTGGAACTCCGCTTCAATCAAACGAGCGAGGTCCATGGCCTCGGCAATAGAAGGCGGGTGGTGCGTGCATAGGCAGGCGCGGATATGCGGGAGCAATCCATGAATGAAGAAACTGAGGTAATGGTCGGGAGGAAGGCCCGCCACATGCATGGCCAATGCAATGAATTTGTCGATGTAGTCGTCGAGGGAACCCGTCTGGCGGATGCCACAAAGACGCTCCACAGCGGAGCCCGAGTAACGGACATTATAACGACAAATAAGGTCATGTTGCAAGTGCAGCCACGGGTTTGGACTGGCGTAGACAACGAACCCAATGGAGAGAGGAACCCTCCATGCCGATGAGGACCGTACTAACCTTTTGCAGCTTCGGGATCTGTTGAACGTTAAAGAACAGCTATGTGCGGGTGATCCATCTCATAGGATTGGTGTTGTTGAAGGAAGGGACGTTGAACGAGTGGAGTGCATGCATAAAGCCTGTCGGCGGTGGAGGATCCCGGGGAAGGTCCGGGTATCCCCGAGAAGCGAAGGGGACTCCACATCGGAGGTCGAGGAGGCAAACGGCCGGCCGGCCAGAAGGGCGTCGAACTTGGCATCCATTTGCAACATGAGGGTCTGAAAGGAGGCGATGGATGATACGTATACACATTATTATGTATTTTGTCATGTAATGAAAGCTCCATCTATATAAGAAGCATTATGTAATGAGTCATATTATCTTTGGAGCCTTACTCTTTGGGTCACTCATTGGAAAGAGGAGTGTTTTGGAGGACTAAGCATCTAGGTGTTTGGCGAGAGCTCGTCTCTCGATTGTATCTTTTATTTTATGCAATGCAATTTCGGTTCTTGATAGCGTGAGTCTACAAATGGACTCCTCGTGAGCATCGAGGGGGCAAAAGATGGTTGTATCCATAGGAGGTTGAGGCGCAGGTGTGTCGGAGTGCGCCATAGAGCGGAGCCATGGGGACATGCATGCGAGAGGGAGGGTGGTGTGCAGTCGGACGAGCGGTGGAGGCGCGGTTGGGCGTGCAAGAAACAGAAACAGGACCTCTGAAGAATCAGCGGTGGGAGCCGCTGGGAGGGCACTACAGGAAACAGAGGTTGGTTGTTCACTGGAGGCGCGCATACAGCGCGGGATGCGGGATCGTTCAGACGCGCGTGGATAAGGACGCGTCAAACAGTGTCGCTCCGATGCTGGAATGGACGTGGGAGGCGTGCCGAAGGTGCACGCGGTCGGCAATCATCGAATGCGCATGGAGAAGGCGTTGGACGGAGACGAGACTGGAGGAAGGAACGGGCGGTGAGGAGGACACGAGCGTAGCAGAGCGTGTGGCTGGAACGAGGCCTTCGGGAGACGAAAACCACGGTGGAAGCGAAGCAGGTCGAACCAAATTGTTAACACTCGGAATTGCAACCCTAGATCCGAGAGAGGAGGGGAAGAAAGGAAGAGGGAGGAAGGAAAAGAACCACTAGGGTTCACACTTTTCAGAATACTATCAAAGATGCAAAAATACATAGCCTCGTGGGTTTTATATAACACCCATGATCGAAATACAAAATACAGAAAGATACATTCAATTCCAAAAAGATAAATGCGTCATAATTATATTCCGCCGACGTGTCACTAGCGCGCCTTTCGCGGTTCTTGTAATGATATCACAAATACTCTTCTAAATATTAATTCTTCTCTTGTTATTTTTGATGTTTTGAAGTTGAAGTTGTGCAAGACATGAGTTGGATTCAGAGTATTACTAGGGTAGTTGAAGTAGGCGTCAAGGATAAGTTCAAGGAATTGGACGAGTTATCGAGTTATCCAAGAATATAGGAATTCATACTGATACGGCTGAAGAATAAGAATATGTGTTCGTTAGCAGGATTTTGCAAGCGGGGAAGGCCGCTTAAACACAATTTTACAAAAATATCGATTTTGCTTTTGTGTGGTTGTTTTTGCATTTCCAATCTGTTTCGATTTTTCTGCTTGTGTGCTCTATTTGTTTTGTTTGATTTATGCAAGATAATAAGGACTTAAGCCGAACATTGAAAATGTATACTCCAAAAGATTTACTTGAAGAAGTAGAAACCAAAGCCGCATCATTACATATGATTCTCCGCATGGCACTGAAGATCATCATACCATGGTAATACCATTCTTTTTCCCCGCTTTCAACTTATATTCATTCATAACATTGAGGACAATATAAGATTTATGTGTAGGGGATAAAATATATTATTATGGTGTATACAATCAATACTGGATTGTGTATTTGTATGAAAATTTCTTTGAAAGGCACATATTTTTGATGATATCATGTATACATTCAATATTGGGTTGTGTATTTGTATGAATGTTTTTTGAAAGGCACATATTTTTGATGATAGCATGTATACTTACCTTTAGTCTTTTGCATATTTTGGACCAAACATTTTATTTTAAAGTTTAGAAGTGTTATATGCTTAGTATTTGATGGTACTTTCTTAGTATGTGTGCATTGATCTCGAAAGACTTAATTTGTTTTAATTACTAGATCGATGTATTGAAATTTGAATATACATTAGCAAGTAAATAGAAATTTGATGAAATTTTACAAAATTGTATGCTCTCATTTAAGTATAATCATTATTATAGAAAGTCTTGCTTTAAAAGTCTACCTATGAAGTTAATACATATTTCTCACAATTATTAGAACTTAGCATATACACTCTCAAAGCTAGTTACATTTCACCCTTGTGGTGGGATCCTTCCCCAGACCCTCGCTACGCGGGGATGCTTTGTGCACTGGGTTGCCCCTTTTTATGTTTGTCTACTGTGTTTTCATTTCTTCTTGAAGAGTAATGAATGCACCTAGGATTGAGCTTGATAATCTTTGTATATTTCCTATTTTTTACTCGATTTAAGGGGGGAAAGTGCACCTCAAATACTCCTGGATGAACAGGGGCACTTTATCTTCACCACCTCGAATTGAGCCCTAAACCCACTATAAAATATTTCTTATGTGTGGCTAGATCACAAGAAATCACTTTCTCTCTTCTCTGCACCAGCATGAATCGCAAAATAGGGACTTTCCCTCTACTCTCGCTATTGTCATGATGTTGCGATCTTATGGACATAAAATGGACGGAAGATGGCCGGAAGATGGCCGGAAGAGGGATGGACGGGGGGATGGATGACGATCAAAAGAAAAACAGAGGAAGAATGGCCTAGAGAGAGAGAGTCGAGGCTAAGGCAGAAGAAGAAAAGATAGGAAGGAGAAGAAAAACTAACAAACTTTATTAATTTTTTATGTATCCTTCGCCTTGTAAAACGACGCCCTCATCATTAAGTTGTCTAAAAATATTAAAAAAATCATTATCGGGAACTTCAACTCAACCGCTTCAATAATTCCGGGATTGAATACAAAAATTATGAGAGATATGCCCTGATAGTTTCGAACGAACTCTATGGAAGCCCTCATAAATAATGTTTTCAAAGCATGATTGTCAAAACCAACTCTTGCAAGATTATTTCCAACAAGGTCGAACACTTGAATTATTGTTGTTCCTTGATCGTTCAATGCGGATTATGTTGGAGCCATCCTATGCAATGGTTGCATAACATAATGCTCTGAATAGATTTCGTCAAAAACGACCTCATATTCATTCTTGATTTTGGTGTTGAAAGACGGCCAACACAAATTCATTTTCAGCCCGTATCGTTGGTTCGAGGGGTAAGTTGATATGTTCAAGAACTGTATGGTGAACATCTTCTGTTATTGTTGGCAACAAATTGATGATTGTTGGAATCTGCTCCTCAAGAATTATGGGAAGGGAATCTTGTTCCTCTTCCTAAACAAGAGCAAGACTTATATCGTCAAGCTTTTGCAAAGCTTGATCTATCACCTCCTCATGTTTGTTGTTGCAAGCCTCGAACTCGATCAAGAAAGAGTAACAAAGTTCAGCATATTGTTGTCATGTGTTATCAATGAGGCGTTGAAAATGGTTGTCCATGTGTTGCTCGAAAGAATCAAAGCGGCTTATCATGTGTTGCTTGCAAGCCTCAATAACATCGAAGATGTCGTCCGTCATTGTAGAAGGTTGAGATGGTCGACAAGAACGGGATGATGTAGAACAAAGGAACTTGCGTGCATCAATTTTTTGTCCAGAGGCCTGGGAGCTGTCTTGCACCTAGCAACTGCGGGGTGGTAGCAAATGGTGATGTTCGGATGATGTTGATTGCGACGTTCTTGATACTAGAAAGTGTTTATTCATCATATGCGATGTTCTTGATGGCAGCTAGCGGAGTCGTTTCTGTCTTCCTGATTCCAAAAAGTGTTTATGCAAGCATATGCGACGTTTTTGATGGCAGCTAGCGGAGTCGTTCTTGATTCCAGAAAGTGTTGTTGAATGTCCTGCTACAACTGCAAAGCATGAAGTTGTTTGATTTTGGTGTTGAAACATGTGCCGGCGAACGTTGCAAACTGTGGTGATGATCGTGATGGTGGCAGGGGGTTCAACGGAGGAGAGATCAACGACGAGAGCACCAAATTGTTGCGATCCTATGGACAGAAGATGGTCGAAAGAGGGCGTACATGGAGGGAAGGATGATGATCAAAAGAAAAACATAGGAAGAATGGCCTAGAGAGAGAGATACGAGTCCAAGGCAAAAGAAGAAGAGATAGGGAGGAGAGGAAAAAATAACTAAAACTTTATTAAATTTTCCCTTATCCTTCTTACAGCCTGTAAGTTATATTTATAACCCTTTTTTTCTTACATGCAGTTTGATCTATCAGGACATGTGGCCACACATTGGCCTTTTTAATTATATCAATATATCTCTTAGACGTTACACATGAATTCTCTAATCCATGCGAAAAACAAAAACAGAGGGATCACACGATTTATGTCCAAGCGCACAAATGGAGAGGAGGCCTTGTACCATTTTCTTCCTATGCTCTCCTCACATAATATTGCACATAATCCAAGATTATTCTTCATGCAAACAAAAAACAATGTGGTATCAATTTCTCTCCCCTCTCAAAACCAACCTCATGACTACTTCCACTCCTAGCCAATTTTTCAGTGACTCAATAATCTCTTATTTTCTGAATTATATACATGCTACAAGCATTACAAAAACATAATGTTATAGTATAGACAGATTACCAAAGAGACAAAATAACATGAACTGAAACAAAGAAAATAGCAAGCATAACGTTGTCTACAAAAAGACCATAACAATTTTGTTGTTAATCAAAATTTAAGAGTGATGTTATGTGCAAACCGGTTTTGGCTACGTGCAAACCATCAAAACTCGCGCTTTTTGAAAATACGTCTTATAGGTGCATTTTTAGGAAAAGTGTTCAGCATCAAAGTTGTAGATCTCGTCGAGATCTACAACTTCCGTGTTGAACATTTTGGCTAAAAATGCACCTATAAGAAGTATTTTCAAAAGGCGCGAAACATTTCACAACAGTCTCGCGCATTTTGAAAATACGCCTTATAGGTGCATTTTTAGACAAAATGTTCAACACGAAAGTTGTAGATCTCGACGAGATCTACAACTTTGATGCTGAACACTTTTCCTAAAAATGCACCTATAAGACGTATTTTCAAAAAGCACGAATTTTGATGATTTGCACGTAGTCAAAACCGATTTGCAAGTAACATCAGTCAAATTTAACTGCAGCCTTGACAATCAAGCACCAACAGGTTTGTTAAATTAAATTAGAATTTCTGCCTACCAAGCAAATGTTACACCTAACCGTCCATAAACAGCCTGTAGTAACCAGAGAACAGGAATTCATTAAGATAACCAAATGCCATGAAACCAGTTCCGCTCAAATATTGGAACGAAGTAAAAGGGTGGGCGGCTTAACTCACCATCCATCAGCCGCACTCTTGATATCCAAATAAACTATTTCAAGAGGGAGTTTTCTCTGCCCAGAGACGAAGACAATCAGGGAAGGAATAAAATAAGCCTCGAGCAGGCCCAAACTTTCGGGAAGAAGAGAAAGAGAGAGCTGGCATACCTGATCGAGGAGGCGGAGCGCACCATGTTCGTAGCAGATGGACTGCAGTGGGCTGAAATGATCCGTCATTATCAACGAAAAACTTTATCTGTTTGGGAGAGCTGCTGCGGATTGAGAAGCCGCTGATTGAACAGAGCTCTTTAGACAGAGCTCTTTGAGGAGCTGTTTTGAAAAGTTGCAGGCTGTTTGGATGGTCTGTGTATAAGCGTTGATTGAACAGAGCTTTTTCAAATAAGACTGTTTGGTAGAACAGCTTTTTGAGAGCTGTTTTTTTCTAAACGAAAATATTAATATATATTGTTCTCTGGTGCGTTCGTTCCACTTTATTCAAAAACATTCAAATACACAAACACTCACTCATAATACACAAAAACTTTGGCTCTATTTATAGCCTTCCAACATAGGAGGATACACAATAACACTAAAATCCATGCTTTTGGTACTAAACAAATGACAGTCAAATGTCTCTTTAAACAATAGAAATAATCCTCTTCTAATTCTATGAAGCCAATATTTCTGTTCATATGACAGCCAAATATTAATTCTAGAATGTCTTATGAAGCAAATATTAACTATAGAAATAAAAATGAATTTGAACTTATAGGAACAAGTCAGTCTTGTGGAAGAAACTCCTAGTTGTTGGAGCAAACCAATCTTGTGTAATAATAGATGGCTGCAGATGCCACAATAGCTGGAAGTTGAGAATGTGTCATCGTTTAGAAGACCGAACCCCCATTTACGAACAAGATACAGAGGACGAATCAAGAAGAAGAAGAAGAAAAACGAAGCAGGGGCGGGCGAACCTTACCAGCGGCTGAATCGTGCGGGTTGAGCGTTCTGGATTCCAGGCAATGGAGGGTAAAGAGGGCTTCTTCGAAGCGCTTCTCCTTGCAGAGTTCGTAAAGCTTCACCGTTGAAATGGTAATGGGCGCTGAGATTGGGGTAGGATTGGAATCGTGCGGGAGAGAAATTTCTAGGGCTTTGCTGCAACAAAAAAAAAATAAGAAGAGCTGATGAACAAGATACAGAGGGAGAAGAAGAGGAGGAGAAGCAGCAACGCAAACCTTGTCACCGGCGGTGTCGAAGACGAAGAGTCGCGCCGTCGCCCTGGGAGCTCCTGCAGGTCGAAGCGGGAATTCCTTGCTGGAGAGACGGACGGAGTGTTGGAGAGTGAGGCTACGGGGAAACCAAACACATCAAAAAAGAAAAACAGGAAGAACATTAAACCACACTTCATTTCATTGATGCTCAAAATTCTCATCGATCTATCTTTGATTGCAGGAAGTACATTTATATAGCAAAGGAATTGGAAATTACATTCAATGCAAACATTAATTAAGAACGTTTTGGCTTCCGCTCCTTCAGGTTGGGTATCTTCTCGTCTTCTTCACCAATAGGTAGATCCTTTACTTGTTCTGCCGGCTGACTCTTTGGCTTCTGGCTAGCAGTTAAGGCTTCTGCATTACACATTTCAACACCCTCCCATAATGCTGAGACTAAAGATTTTCTTATAGCTAGAAAAGTATGTCTTGGCAATGGTTTTGTCATGATGTCTGTCAACTGTTTGTTCGTTGGACAGAATGAGAGTTGTACGCGTTTTGCTTCCACCAGACCTTTCAGGAAGTGAAACCTTAGCTCAATATGTTTTGTACGATTGTGAAAGATTGGATTCTTTCCTATGCCAATGGCAGCAATGTTGTCACACCATATATTGATCGGGGGAAACTTCCTGTAAGGCATCATGTCTGAAAGAATCTTTTGCAACCAAAGTGCTTCACAAGCCGCACCACAGGCTGCCACATACTCTGCTTCTGCTGTAGAAAGGGCGACAATTTTCTGTTTCCTGGAAGACCAGGAGATTACTTTGCTTCCAAAGAAGAAGAAGAACCCACTCGTGCTTTTTCTATCTTCTCTGTCTCCTCCCCAATCACTATCAGTGAAGCCTGATAATTCTGTTTCTTCTTCTTGCTCGTATAGGAGCCCCAGATGTTTGGTTCCCTTTAAATACCGCAGAACTCTTTTTGCAGTGAGAAGATGTTCTGGGCTAGGCTTTGTGAGGTATCGAGAAAGAATACTCACAACGTTTTCAATATCTGGCCTGGAGTTAGTGAGGTAGATTAGAGACCCCACAAGGCTTCTATAGTCAGCTTCCTGGATGCCTTTTTGATGACTGGTTTGAGAGAAAATAACTCCAGTGGCCATAGGGGTTGTAACTGGATTTGCTTCACACATTCCATACTTCTCTAACAGCTTTTCTATGTACCTTTCTTGGCTAATGAAGATGCTTCCAGGTTTTTGCTTGATCTGAAAACCTAGAAAGTATCTCATGAGGCCAAGATCACTCATCTCATATTCTTCCTTCATAGTCTTCTTAAAACCTTCTACCATATTAGTTGATGATCCTATAAATATTAGATCATCAACATACAAGCATAGGAGCAGGAAATGGTTTTCCTTGGTGAACTTTGTGTAAAGAGCAACATCATTCTTGCTCCTTGTGTATTCATTTGCCAAGAGGTAGGAGTCTATTTTCTGATTCCAAGCTCTGGGGGCCTGCTTCAAACCATAAAGAGCTTTGTTTAACTTGTAAACTTTTTCTTCTTCTCCTCTCTTCACAAATCCCTCTGGCTGGCTAACATACACCTCCTCCTCTATGCTTCCATTGAGGAATGCCGACTTAACATCAAGTTGATGAACTGGAAGATTGGCTTGGGCAGCAACAGCAAGCAAGGATCGAATGGTCTCCATCCTAACAACTGGAGCAAATGATTCTGTGTAGTCGATTCCTTGTTGTTGTGAGTATCCCTTGGCCACAATTCTTGCTTTGTATTTGGTGATGTTGCCTTCTTCATCTTGCTTAATTTTGTATACCCATTTGAGATTTATAACTTTCTTATTTGGAGGCTTTGAAACAAGCTCCCAGGTGGCATTCTTCTCTACCATCTCTAATTCTTCTTGCATTGCTTTTCTCCAGTTTGGATTGATGGCAGCTTCATTGTAATCTCCAGGTTCTTCTTTGCTGAGCATGGCAACATCTGCATACTCATAAATGTCAGTTAGTAGCTTATACCTTGGGGGAAATGATGAGTCTTCATCAGAATCAGCTTCAGGTGCTTGAATCTCCTGCTGGGTGTCCTCATCAGTGGAATAGGATGGCTGAACATGTTCAGCAACCACTTCTGATGCAGGGCTGGAAAAACTGTCTACAGGACCATGATAGGATGAGTCCAATGAAGAATTCTGATCCCAATCCCAAGTTGCCTCCTCATCAAATATGACATCCCTGGAGATATGAAGTTGCTGGGTCAATGGGTTGAGAATTCTGTATGCTTTGGAGTGTTGGCTGTACCCCACAAATACTCCCTTCTCTGCTTTCATCTCTAGCTTTTTTCTATCCTCCTTTGGAATGTGTCTGTAAGCAAGACACCCAAATGTCCTAAGATGTTGGACATTGGGTTTCTTCTTTTTCCACATTTCATAGGGTGTGGAGTCAGTTAAGCTCTTGGTGGGTGATCTGTTGGATACATACACGGCAGTATTTGCTGCTTCTGCCCACATGTTCTCAGGTAACTTGAAGTGTTTCAACATGGCTCTCATCTTCTCTCCAACTGTTCTGTTCTTCCTTTCTATCACCCCATTTTGTTCTGGTGATCGAGGTGCCGTCAGGTCTCTTATAATGCCATGAGTTCGACAGTAGTTCATGAATTCTTCTCCTGTGAATTCTCCTCCACGATCTGTTCTGAGCTTCTTGATGTTGTGTCCACTCTCCTTTTCTGCTTGGGCTTTGAATTCTTTGAACTTGCTAAAGGCTTCTGATTTCTGTTTTAAGAAATATATCCAAGAAAACCTTGAGTAGTCATCGATTAGACAAAAGTAATACCTCATTCCTCCGGGTGAAGGGGTAGAAGCTGGCCCCCACAAGTCAGCATGGATGAGCTCCAGTGGTTCTTCTGCTCTTCTGGTTGTCGAGTGTGGAAATGGGAGCCGGTGTGCCTTTGCATAAATGCAGTCTTCACATGGAGGATTGTCTTCCTCGAATTCTGGTAGTCCTTCAGCCATTGCCTTTTGTTTTAGCAAGCACAGGTCTTTGTTGTTCAGGTGCCCAAATCTGTTGTGCCACAAGGATAGAGAAGTAGAGCATGACAGGGCTTGCTCTTGTGGTGATTCAAGTTCAAGAGGAAACATTTTATTTGCACTCATCTTGACTGATGCTATGCAAATGCTTGTTTCCTTTTGACATATGTGACAGTGATCTCCTTCAAAGGTTATGGTGTACCCATTTCTCATGAGTTGCCCTACACTTAGCAAGCTTTGTGTGAGCATTGGTACATAGTGAACACCTTCTATGTGTCTTAAGTATCCATCTCTGGATTTTACTGCTACTGTGCCAGTGCCTTCTATGTCCAACTTATTTCCATCCCCTAGTGTTACATGGGACTTGCTTGTTTTGTTGATGTTGACAAAAATTGCTTGCATGATGACATGTGGTTGGAGCACCCACTGTCAATGTACCAGGTTTCATGATTAGTTTCTTCTAGATTCACTCCTGAGATCAAAAGTTTTTCTGTTGTATTGATGAATTTTGCTTCCTCCTTCTTTTCTTCTTTATCCTTGGACCAACAATCTTTTTGCATGTGTGTTGGCTTCTTGCATCGTTTGCACTTGTAGAAACAATCAATGGCATTATGATTTGTCCTCTTGCAAAGGGTGCAAAAAGGCTGGGTGTTATGGTTACTGAATTCCTGGTATGGTCTTTGCTCATTTGGTCTAGCTCTTCCCTTACCCCTCATATTGCTTTTGGGGTTTCTTTGTGTGGATTTTTCAGTTACTTTAACTTTTGTTTGGAATGCTTGTTCTAGATCCCCACTTGATCTTTTTAACCTTTCCTCATGGGCTTGGAGAGATCCCATAAGCTCTGTGATGGAAAGGGTCTTGATGTCTTTTGTCTCTTCTATGGTAGTTACTATTTGATCAAATTTAGGAGGAAGGCATCTAAGGATTTTTGGTGCTATCTTCTTATCCTTGAGCTTATCTCCTAGACTCCTAATTTGATTCACAATTTCTAATAAGCGAGAAACAAAAGCTTTTACTGATTCTCCTTCTTTCATGGCTATATTTTCAAAAAGCTTCCATTGATGTTGTAGCTTAATGTCTATTACCTTTGCTGAGCCCTGGAATTCTTCTTGGAGAGTGTCCCAGGCAATTTTTGAGCTGGCTGCCGCCATTATCCTTGGGTAGATGCTTTTGCTTACTCCTTGATGCAGGATAAGGAGAGCCTTTGCTTCTTGCTTGGCTTCTTCCCCGGCTGCTTTGAGCTTAGCTGGATCTGCATCTTTCTCTTTCCCACTGGATGCAGTGGCCGCAACCTTCTCTTTCCCACTGGATGCAGTGGATGGCTCCTCCTTCCTCCCTTCTTTTACTAGCTCCCAGAGCCCTTGAGATTGAAGAAGAAGACGGATATGGGTTGACCAAAATTCATAGCTTTCTCCATCAAAGATGGGAATGCCTGATTGGGTGTATTGAAACATTTGGGTGGTGATTTGAGTAGCCATATGATGAGTAGAGATAACGGGAAGAGAAATATGAAGCTTGCTTGATTTACGCACTCCCTCTGATGGCCTCACATAGAACAAACGATCCCTCTGATACCAATGTTGGAGAGTGAGGCTACGGGGAAACCAAACACATCAAAAAAGAAAAACAGGGAAGAACATTAAACCACACTTCATTTCATTGATGCTCAAAATTCTCATCGATCTATCTTTGATTGCAGGAAGTACATTTATATAGCAAAGGAATTGGAAATTACATTCAATGCAAACATTAATTAAGAACGTTTTGGCTTCCGCTCCTTCAGGTTGGGTATCTTCTCGTCTTCTTCACCAACAGGTAGATCCTTTACTTGTTCTGCCGGCTGACTCCTTGGCTTCTGGCTAGCAGTTAAGGCTTCTGCATTACACATTTCAACACGGAGGAGGAAGGAGCACCTCGCCGGAGGAGGAAGAAGCACCGGACGGGCGAGATCGAGGCTACGCGCAGAATCGGGACGGGAACGGGAGAGCTGGTGCGGAATCGGGAAGGAAAACTGTTCTGCGAGGAGCGCTCCCTGAACCGCGGAAGTGGATCCGAGCGATCTTCTCCATCAGCCCTTAGGATAGCTATTTAAAATAAATGCTTCCCAAATAACACTTTAGGAGAGCTCTTCCAAACACCTAAATAACAGCTCTGGCGGTTGAAAAATCACTTCTCAATCCGCCAGAGCTGTCCCAAACAGACCCTAAGACGAAACCCTAATCGCAACTCTGCGTTTTTTTGGTGTCTAACAGGAGGAAGCAACAAGCGTCGAAAAACTGAAAAAATTTGGTGGAGTGAGGAGAGGCTGGGTCCGAGACAAGGGATGCGGCAACTAACGACGGCGACTATCGGCGGCGGAATGCGATCGGCGGACGGGAAGAATCGAGAAGCCTTCGTTCGGAACTTTTCCGGGCGGCTGCTCTCATCTAAATCGCGAAAAGATTATGTCGCACATAAACCTAAAATCGCATGCCCTTTTATACTAAAACGCATAAATCAAGCTATTCGCAGACCCAGGGAAAGACAGAACAATTCTGCCAAAATCGCATGCCCTTTTTCTAAGATTATGTCGCACGTAAACCTAAAATCGCATGCCCTTTTCCTAAAAATGCACCTATAAGACGTATTTTCAAAAAGCACGAATTTTGATGATTTGCACGTAGCCAAAACCGATTTGCAAGTAACGTCAGTCAAATTTAATTGCAGCATTGACAATCAAGCACCAACAGGTTTGTTAAATTAAATTGGAATTTCTGCCTACCGAGCAAATGTTACACCTAACTGTCCATAAACAGCCTGTAGTAACCAGAGAACATGAATTAATTAAGATAACCAAATGCCATGAAACCAGTTCCGCTCAAATATTGGAACGAAGTAAAAGGGCGGGCGGCTTAACTCACCATCCATCAGCCGCATTCTTGATATCCAAATAAACTATTTCAAGAGGGAGTTTTCTCTGCCCAGAGACGAAGTCAATCAGGGAAGGAATAAAATAAGCCTCGAGCAGGCCCAAACTTTCGGGGGGAAGAGAAAGAGAGAGCTGGCATACCTGATCGAGGAGGCGGAGCGCACCATGGTCGTAGCAGATGGACTGCAGTGGGCTGAAATGATCCGTCATTATCAACCAAAAAATTATTAAGACGAAACCCTAATCGCAACTCCGCGCTTTTTTGGTGGCTAACAGGAGGAAGCAACAAGCGTCGAAAAATTGAAAAAATTCGGTGGAGTGAGGAGAGGCTAGGTCCGAGACAAGGGATGCGGCAACTGACGACGGCGACTATCGGCGGCGGAATGCGATCGGCGGACGGGAAGAATCGAGAAGCCTTCGTTCGGAACTTTTCCGGGCGGCTGCTCTCATCTAAATCGCGAAAAGATTATGTCGCACGTAAACCTAAAATCGCATGCCCTTTTATACTAAAACGCATAAATCAGGCTATCCGCAGACCCAGGGAAAGACAGAACAATTTTGCCAAAATCGCACGCCCTTTTCCTAAAAATGCACCTATAAGACGTATTTTCAAAAAACACGAATTTTGATGATTTGCACGTAGCCAAAACCGATTTGCAAGTAACATTAGTCAAATTTAACTGCAGCCTTGACAATCAAGCACCAACAGGTTTGTTAAATTAAATTAGAATTTCTGCCCACCGAACAAATGTTACACCTAACTGTCCATAAACAGCCTGTAGTAACCAGAGAATAGGAATTAATTAAGATAACCAAATGCCATGAAACCAGTTCCGCTCAAATATTGGAACGAAGTAAAAGGGCGGGCGGCTTAACTCACCATCCATCAGCCGCATTCTTGATATCCAAATAAACTATTTCAAGAGGGAGTTTTCTCTGCCCAGAGACGAAGTCAATCAGGGAAGGAATAAAATAAGCCTCGAGCAGGCCCAAACTTTCGGGGGGAAGAGAAAGAGAGAGCTGGCATACCTGATCGACGTGGCGGAGCGCACCATGGTCGTAGCAGATGGACTGCAGTGGGCTGAAATGATCCGCCATTATCAACCAAAAAATTATTAAGACGAAACCCTAATCGCAACTCCGCGCTTTTTTGGTGGTTAACAGGAGGAAGCAACAAGCGTCGAAAAACTGAAAAAGTTCGATGGAGTGAGGAGAGGCTCAAAAGCTTGTTCACCTTCAGGGACCCGCGGGAATAAAACTAATCAATTTTGTACGGAATTTATATATACAGCGTTGCACTGGAGATCCTTGTGCCGGGGGAGAAATATTTAGGCTCTCTTTTAGAAATCGGTGCCGTTTTAAAAGGGACTAGTTTAAAAGGAAGCTTTTAAATTGTATTTTTAAAACTGAGATTCTGTTTGGGTAATCTTCATTTCGGTAGTGATTTAAATTATTTTCAAAATTATCTTCACATGAATTTTATTTATTTGAGGTCAATATTTTTTGAATTTTTTTTAAACAAAATTAAGTATTAAGGCTGCTTTTGGGAGGCCATTTTGGCCCCATTTCGTTGTTGCCGGAGCGGAGAAGAGGTGTTTGGTAACAACCAAATTGATACTATTTTATAACGGCCAGTTTAAACCGGCTTTTTCCTCCATTTTATACCTCCTTTCTCCCTTTCAAAACAGTCGTTTGGCATATTTTTAAATTTATTAAAAAAATTATTTAATCAGTTTAACTCCTATTAAAAATAAATTTATATCCATAAATTTGTATCAAATCAACATATTTAATACTTAATTTTGTTTAAAAAAATTCAAAAAATTTTGACCTCAAATAAATAAAATTCATGTGAAGATAATTTTGAAAATAATTTAAACCCTTACCAAAATGAAGGTTATCCAAACAGAGCTTCAGTTTTGAAATTACAGTTTTGAAAATACAGTTTATAATCTCCATTTTAAACTTCTCCCTTTTAAAACGGCACCGATTTCTCAAACAGAGCATACATATGTTGATTTTTTTACAAATTTATAGATATAATTTTATTTTTAATAGAAGTTAAATTGATTAAATAAATTTTTTTAATAAATTTAAAAAATATGCCAAACGGATGTCGAAAAACTAAATTTAAGTAAGTGTTTTCCCTCTTTCGCCAAATCTAGCCCGAGCTTCCTCCAGACTACCTTCCGAGCTTCCTCCTAATGCGAGCTTCCTTGTGGAATCTGATGAAATCAATTGCACCATTTTAGTTGTCGTTCTTCGTTCGCAAACGAACTGAAGGTAAATGTTGGGTATTGTATCCACAATAACCTTGATTTGTAGGAAGTCAACTTTGAACCAAGATTGAATTGCTTGTGTATTTGATATGTTTTTCTAGTATTGTTCTTGCAGGTTCACATTGCTAAGTGTAAACCAATGTCAGGTCACAGTGGGTCAATAAGCACAGTCTCTTACAATGTAATTCCTCATTGTATGAGATATGGTGTTGACTCATGTGTGATCTCTCTATTGGGATACACTTCATGATCAAGACAATTGAAACTTAAGGCTTGGAGGTGAGCTATGTTCAAAGAAAAGGACTTAAGAATTTTTCCTAAGTAGATTTCTCGAGAAGCTTGTATGATTTCTCGAGAAGTCTTTATGAGCTCTCGAAAAATCCTTGTATTTTCTCGAGAAGTCTTTTTCAGCAACAATTTTCCGAGAAAATCCTTTCTCTCGAGAAGTTGGTTTGATTTCTCGAGAAGTCTTTTCTTTCTCTCGAAAAATACTTTATCTTATTTTCTCGAGAAGTTCTTTGATTCTCGAGAAGTTCATTGTTTCTCGAGAAGTCCGTTCAAAATCTTTGAAATTCTTTTCCAAACTATTTTTTGAGATCAAGCATACATTTCTCGAGAAGTCTTCCATTTCTCGAGAACTTTGTTTCTCGTTTTTCTCGTGACTGTTTATTCTGTTTCTGACGGTATGTCGTATTTGTCTGTTTGATGTGACTTCTTTCCTCGTTTAAGGTTTAATTATTTTATTTAAACCTTCTCCTATAAAAAGGCTCTCTCTCTGAAGAAGTAAATATGAAGAACTATTATTGTCTCTCGAATTAAAAATCCGATTCAAGAAGTCGTCGTCAAGTGTCGCGCACGTCGCCATTATTGGAGATCGATCTGAAGCTCTGAATTATCGTCTCCAAGTGGAAGAAAAGGTTCGATCGATCGTTGCTCCATCTTCTCTGAATCTATTGGATCGATCCGAATCTTAGAAGATCAGATCTGAGTCAATTTGTTTATTCCTCATCGACATCAAGTCAAAGTCATTCCAATCTCAAGGAGGAAGAAGATCCCTAAGAAGTTTTCAGATCTGATTGTGGTTTGATAAGTATTGTATCATCATTTATTTACATTTGATTGTAGGAGAAGTTTTCTCCGAGTTGTAGGAGTTTTGTTCTCCGAGTTGTAAGAGAGGTATTCTCTGAGATTGTAGGAGTTTTTGCTCTGAGATTATAGGATCTTTCTTGATCCGAGATATAGTGAAGTAGTCAATTCTAGCCGTGGTGCTAGATTGATGAGGCCGGCAAGTGGAGTACCCAGGAAAAACAGCCCGGATGAGTCCATAAAAGTGTATATAAATGGGACTCATCAGATACCACTTGTTGGATCTTGAGGCGCCCTTAGAGGGGGGGGGGGGGGGTGAATTGTTGGGTTTTCTTTACCCCTAACGGGATGACATATCGAATATGCGTAGCAAAAATAATAATAAGAACAACCCAAAAGAGGCTAACGGATCTTGCGGTTTTTCATGATTCAAGAGATAAGCAAAACGAAATACAAAGTACCTTTGCAGGATTGAGTCAACACTCAATCTAGATGCTCCAAGAAGAAATCCTGAGTTCAAGAACCGAAATCGATCGGTCCCTCTACAGCGATCCACACGAGCGATGGAGAACCTCAATCCCTTGTCGAACAAGGAATGAGTCGAAGAAGGATGCTCTCAACGTCTCCACAGACTGCTAGGTCCGAGACAAGGGATGCGGCAACTGACGGCGGCGACTATCGGCGGCAGAATGCGACCAGCGGACGGGAAGAGTCGAGAAGCCTTCGTTCGGAACTTTTCCGGGCGACTGCTCTCATCTAAATCGCGAAAAGATTATGTCGCAAGTAAACCTAAAATCGCATGCCCTTTTATACCAAAACGCATAAATCAGGCTATCCGCAGACCCAGGGAAAGACAGAACAATTCTGCCAAAATCGCATGCCCTTTTCCTAAGATTATGTCGCACGTAAACCTAAAATCGCATGCCCTTTTCCTAAAAATGCACCTATAAGACGTATTTTCGAAAAGCACGAATTTTGATGATTTGCACGTAGCCAAAATCGATTTGCAACTAACATCAGTCAAATTTAACTACAGCCTTGACAATCAAGCACCAACAGGTTTGTTAAATTAAATTAGAATTTCTGCCTACCGAGCAAATGTTACACCCAACTGTCCATAAACAACCTGTAGTAACCAGAGAACATGAATTAATTAAGATAACCAAATGCCATGAAACCAGTTCCGCTCAAATATTGGAACGAAGTAAAAGGGCGGGCGGCTTAACTCACCATCCATCAGCCGCATTCTTGATATCCAAATAAACTATTTCAAGAGGGAGTTTTCTCTGCCCAGAGACGAAGTCAATCTGGGAAGGAATAAAATAAGCCTCGAGCAGGCCCAAACTTTCGGGGGGAAGAGAAAGAGAGAGCTGGCATACCTGATCGAGGAGGCGGAGCGCACCATGGTCGTGGCGGATGGACTGCAGTGGGCTGAAATGATCCGCCATTATCAACCAAAAAATTATTAAGACGAAACCCAAATCGCAACTCCGCGCTTTTTTGGTGGCTAACAGGAGGAAGCAACAAGCGTCGAAAAACTGAAAAAGTTCGGTGGAGTGAGGAGATGCTCAAAAGCTTGTTCACCTTCAGGGACCCACGGGAATAAAACTAATCAATTTTGTACGGAATTTATATATACAGCGTTGCACTGGAGATCCTTGTGCCGGGGGAGAAATATTTAGGCTCTCTTTTAGAAATCGGTGCCGTTTTAAAAGGGAATAGTTTAAAAGGAAGCTTTTAAATTGTATTTTTAAAACTGAGATTCTGTTTGGGTAATCTTCATTTCGGTAGTGATTTAAATTATTTTCAAAATTATCTTCACATGAATTTTATTTATTTGAGGTCAATATTTTCTAAATTTTTTTTAAACATAATTAAGTATTAAGGCTGCTTTTGGGAGGCCGTTTTGGCCCCATTTCGTTGTTGCCGGAGCGGAGAAGAGGTGTTTGGCAACAACCAAATTGATACCATTTTATAACGGCTTGTTTAAACCGACTTTTTCCTCCGTTTTGGAAAGGCCCAGGATATCTCCTTTCTCCCTTTCAAAACAGCCGTTTGGCATATTTTTAAATTTATTAAAAAATTTATTTAATCAATTTAACTCCTATTAAAAATAAAATTATATCCATAAATTTGTATAAAATCAACATATTTAATACTTAATTTTGTTTAAGAAAATTCAAAAAATATTGACCTCAAATAAATAAAATTTATGTGAAGATAATTTTGAAAATAATTTAAACCGCTACATAAACGAAGGTTACCCAAACAGAGCCTCAGTTTTGAAATTGCAGTTTTGAAAATACAGTTTAGAATCTCCATTTTAAACTTCTCCATTTTAAAACGGCACTAGTTTCTCAAAAAGAGCCTAAATATGTTGATTTTTTACAAATTTATGGATATAATTTTATTTTTAATAGGAGTTAAATTGATTAAATAAATTTTTTAATAAATTTAAAAATATGTCAAACTGCTGTTTTGAAAGGGAGAAAGGAGGTATCCTGGGCCTTTCCAAAACGAAGGAAAAAGCCGGTTTTAAACCGGCCGTTATAAAATGGTACCAATTTGATTGTTGTCAAACGCCTCTTCTCCGGTCCGGCTACAACAAAATGGGGCCAAAACGGCTTCCCAAACGCAGCTTAATACACATTGTTCATAATAGAATATGCGCGGGAGCAAATACAACTGTATGATCCATGATTTTAACGGTATAGATTGTTTGCAAAAATTTATGATCGTATTTGTGTAATACAGTTGTACTGAAAAGTGAGCATATTTTAGATCAATCATGCGCAAAAATTCGTGATTGCGGAAATATACGGCGGGTTCAGGGGTCGCGGACGGTGATCTAAGGTGCGTTACACGTACCAACAATTTTTTCGTGTCGGGGCAGAAATTTTTCTATAGGTTGATCGCACAATGCTAGCGTGCGGAAATAAATAGCGGGATTTCTTCGCTGGGGCCACCTCATTTCCGCCTCCATTCAAACAGTTGTCGTAGTTTCAAACTCTATCAACTCCCTCGTTCCAAACCCTTCCCGACCCTCTTCCCGTCGGCGAAAACCGCTGAAGAAGAAGGGGGTCCACCGCATTATGGCATCCTTCCCCAGTAAGTGTTTTCCCTCTTTCGCCAAATCCAGCCCGAGCTTCCTCCAGATTTCCTTCCGAGCTTCCTCCCAGTGCGAGCTTCCTTGTGGAATCTACTGAAATCAGTTGCACCATTTTAGTTGTCGTTCTCCGTTCGCAAACAAACTGGAGGTAAATATGCCCTTTTTTTAACCTGGACCACCGCAATTCTCCCCCCCTCTCCCCATTGTTTCTCCTCTAGCAAACCGAAACCAATTCTCACATCTTTCCTGCCGAAATCGTAGTCATCAACGAAAACCTTCAGACACCTTTGGAGATAAGTTCTTATGTAGCTTTATGTTTTCATCGTGTTCTTAGGCTCGTCTATCTTTTCTATTTCTTTGTCCATTACTAGATTCCACATCCACGAAGATCTTAGAAGAAACTCCAGATATCGTCGAATAAAATTAGTGATAATATTGACAATGTAAGTCATTCGACTCATTTTGTTGTAGAAGACATATTTCTACAGTTCAATCTAGTCGTATTTGCTAAAGCTAGTCGTATTTTACTACAGTCCATAGTAAACTGTAATTTCAATTGTCTTTTATTAGTTAAATATAGTCGTATTTTATTCTGAGACTTCGACTACTTTTTAGAATGAATTTTCAATTGTATCTTGTTTTGCAATTCGAATTGTCTTTCATTAGTTAAATATAGTCGTATTTTATTCTGAGTTTACAATTATATTTTTGAATGAAATTCTAACCGTATCTTATTTTGCAATTTCAGTTGTCTAACAACATATTTTGTATAGAGAGGATAATCCAGTCATTAGATGTCCTAGGATATCACATTCACTTAGAGTGTCAAGACCAGGTCTAAGATAAGCACAAATTCTGTTGAGTTAAAATTTGCGTTGAAAAGAAGTCGATGCAACTTTGAAAGTGAGGTTAGTTCTTAAATTAACTCTAAAGGGGGGTGAATAGAGTATTAAAAACTTTTTCTTAGTTTTATTGCAGAATTGAAAATACTGATATATATATATGTGTGTAAAGTAGAGTGATTTATAAAACTAATTTATTTGTCACAGATTCATCACAGCACACTAAATAAAGAAATAAAGCATAAAACAAATACAACTAGATGACACAAAGAACTATAGTGGTTTCCCTCTCAATATGGTACATCCACTCTTCTACCACCCATGGTAGGAATTCACTAGGAGTTTTTGATCAGGTGCCCTAACACCAATGGAGGTTTGATCAGGTGCCTAAATCACCAATAAGCTTTTGATAAGGTGCTTAAAAACCAACAATGATTTTTTGATCAGGTGTCTAGCCACCAAGGGGTAAACTTTTGAAGGGAGTTTTAACCCTTTACAAGATGGGAAGGAGAAAAGATATATTGTTCTTCTCTTTGCTGAGAAGACTCTTGATGATCCTGATGGGTTGTTGATTTTGGATCTTGATGATGATGTTGAAGAGCTCCCCCTGTCTGATGGAGATTGATGACAGTTTGTGGAGGCTTCTTCACTTGATTGTAATTCTTTTCTTCTTCTTCTGCAGTTTGATCCTGAGCAAATGATCTTGATTGGTGTCTCAGGATAAATATGTTCTGCAGAGAAGAGTTAGCAAAAAGAAGAAGATAGATGAAATATATTGTTCTTATAAAGAACTCTGTTGATGTGTTCTTCTTTTTGCTTCTCTGTTTTTCTCTTCTTCCTGTTCTGGTTCTGCATATTCTCTTCTTGTTCACCTTGTTATATTCTTCTCTGATCTTCTCTGATCTTCTCTCTGTATATATAATCTGGAGAGCTTTTCGGCTAATTTTAATTCTTGCCGACAAGAGAGGAAAGAGATAACGTCTCTTTAATTCTGATTCCTCGAGCAGACAAACTTTCCGTCTTTGTCTTTTCTGCCAACGACTATATTCTTTAATGCTGCAACGGCTAATGAATATAGCAATATATAAAATAGAAATTAATTAAGAATATTGCTTTAATCAGATACAAGAATATTAGCCGAGCTAAGAAATGAGAAATATAATTGCTGATAATAATTTCGTCGAGCTCAGCTTCCAGTTCGTCGATCAGAACATTTGATTCGTCGTTCTGAGCTTCTGTTGAAGATTCGTCGAACGCAGACTGGAGATCGTCGATCTCTGAATATAATTCTTCGAGCGCTGCGACTAGACAAAATCTTCGACCGCTGAGACTGCTTCGTCGACCACTGAGACGGGTTCGTCGACCGCTGAGACGGGATCGTCGACCGCTGAGACAGGATCGTCGACCGCTGAGATAGCTGTTCTTCGTCGACCGCAGAACGTCGTTCGTCAAACGCAGGTAGCCGTTCGTCGAACGCAGAGAACTTATATTATTTTTATCTTTCTCTTATTTTCTAAGCCTATTATTTATATTATTTTTAGCCTTCTATCTTAATGGGATTTGATCTAAGTTATTAGATGTGTTATGATAGAAAATTAGACATTAAAGATGGATCCTAACTCAAATCAAAACTAAGGTTCCAACAATCTTCCCCTATGTGAGTTGGGATCCTAATCCAAATTAAGACTAGGTTCTAACAATCTCCCCCTATTTGGTTTAGGATACCTAAGCATAAAAAGTCTTGAATAACCTAAGGCTTAAGGGTCAGAGATAATTTTTGAGAATAATATAAAGTTTGTTCAGAAATTATATTGTTTTCTTTTCTTTTTAAAATACATTTAAGCAATTCTGATTCCTAGATTTTGATTTAATAGGATTTTAATAAAATGAATTATTACAGCTGTTTAATGGATTCAAAGGAATTTTAAAATCAGAAAAACATTATCTGATACCTTCTTTCTATAGAATCCCCTTAATCAGAAGAGACTCACACTCAGTGCTCTGATTATTTCTGATCTATGCAATCTGAGTAGAATGCTCAACATGATTTTGGAGAAAGTCTGTAAGAATGTGAAGTTTATCTGAGATAGAAGAAAAACAATAAAGTGACAATTCTGCTTTTCTCCTTCTTCCTTGAGCTCTTTGAGATAGAAGGTGAAATAAGAAATGAAAATTTAAAACTAAAAGAAGAGCTAACAAAGACAAAAATCTTTGAGGACTCTCTCAATGGGAGGAGTCAAAAGCTTAAAGATATTACACAAATTCTCTCTATGAGATTTAGACACCTAGGTCTAGGAGCGGACCTATCCACTAGCACTGAAGTCCCTAGTAGACCTGCTTGGAAAAATCTAGTTAGTTTTGTTAGACCTAGTGACTATCAAACAAATGAGAGGAGTGTACTATTTAAGTTTCGGGATAATAATAATCCTGATAAAATAACTGTATTTAATAGAGTAAATCCAAACAATGAAAAGAAATCTCTAGGCAAGAATAGTTCAGAGAAAATAACCAACAACAATCAAAAGGCTAAAATCAAAAGTAAAATAATTAGACATTCTGTATATCTATTATATCTAGATACATTTTATACACATTTTCAGCATCAAGATAATAAACCTAGATTTAATAAACCTATTCTCTGTCATCCAAAAGGATATCATGAAAAACCATTATATTATTTCATATCACCTTATAATGGTAAAAGCAAAGGGCCCAAGATAACTTGGGTACCTTCTAATGTTTGAGTTACTTGTGCAAAAAGATGTAGGGTTCTTCCTCTCAGAAAGAGTGAAGGGAAATGAAAGAACTAAATGATCAATAGTGAACTACTTATATTCAAAGGGAGTAATCTTTATTCTAAAATCCTTTGCTGGTCTTATACTTCATAAAAATAATATTATATATATACTATTTTGTAATAAAGATCATTGCTGGGAAAAACAACAAGAATTTTCTAAGAAAATAGAACTGTATATTCAGAGTTGCGTCGAATAGAATTTGACGCACCATCGAGTTCTACCCTACGTGAGCTTCAAAAGCCACCATAATTGGACAATTCGAATTGCACTCGACGCAGCGTCAATTTCACATCGACGCATTCGTTGACTCAAGAGTTGCTGAGCAATTTTGAAGGTGCATCGATTACTAGTCGACGCAACGTCGACATGATAAGTACGCACAGTTTTGCATCTGGAAGCTGCTTCGACACATTTTGGTGCGCTGAATATATCTTTGTCGACGGTGCTTCGAATACAACCATAAGTTACGACGAATCGTCTTCTTTTAAGCAACATAGGCGTCGAATTTATTACGCTTTCGAATTCTCGCTCTCTCTCTCTTGCTCTCGTGCTCTCTTACTCTCCATCTCTTTTGCATTCTTCTCTCTCTCTCTCTCTTTCTCTCTCTCCCTTGTCTCCTTTGTGCAGGTACAACATAAGCAATAACCCCTCCTAAAGTTAATCCAGGATTCGATGTCGATGTTGAATCATTCAATGCTGTTGCTGAGAGTTTCAAAGTCATTATTAGCTTGTTCCATACTGCTGGATTAACAAAACTGATCTCAACAAGGTGCAAGATCCTTGATGTTGAGCTGACAGAGCTGAAGGACAACTGTCCATAGGAGATGATGACTCCATCAATGAAAGAATATCTGAGAATAACATTAACATCACAGAAGAATTGCTAAGTTGGACTTTTGATCTACCAACTGGTAGTGATTTTGATGAATTAACAAGGGAAGAGATAAGCTAGGTCTTGCATGTAATGCAGTTAAGAAAGGAGAAGACCATCAACCTGAAGAAGATTGATCTCTCTGAAGAATATCGATTCCTTGTAGATATAGTGAGAAAAGTGCTGCTATGCAAGATATCAGCACATGATGTCATCCCAAAGCAGCAGCTGCAGATCATAGGGGTCCTAGTTCTTAATAAGAAGATAAATTGGGGAAAATGTCTTGTGAAGTTAATTGGTCATAAGTACTCTCATAAAGTGAATGCTTATATGAGGATTATGAGTCAGGTCCTTTTCCACCATTATCCAATGGTGTGCAATTTCAAGGGAGTGCTCATTCCTTCTAGAAAGAGAATAAATATTGGGATCTTTTCAAAGTGGACCAAACAGATTCTGAAGTCTGGTCAAGCTGGGCCTTCACCTCCTCTTTCTCCAGTTCCACAGAATACAGGGACAACTATACCAGATCCTCCAAGGGATAATAATCCAGCACAAGACACTCCAGCAGTCCAACACAATCTCACTCTAGATGCTGATCCAGCTTAGTTAAACTAGTCCACTCCATCTACTCCAACAACTCCAGAACCTACTCCACAAATCTCTCTCCAACCATAAGAACAACAAACATCCATCACCACTTCTATAGAAAATCCTCCAGATATCCATCCCGCCTCTCTACCACATTCTCCAATCCACCAAGATTTCTCAGATATCAATGTTGTTGCTATAGAAAATCCTCTCAATGACACATCTCTTGTACCTATCACTCATTCCAAATCTTCTTTTGATGTTGAGTAAGCAATTTCCAAAGCAGTAGAGCTGGCCACAAGTACATTTGCTGATTTACTAGTTGCTCAGGCCATAAAGTTCAATAAGAAGTACTCCCAGATAGAGACAGAGTTGCAAGAATCAAAAGTGTCCCTCCTGACACTCAAATCAATTGTATCCTCCTCCATGACAACTAAAGAATTCTTAACCTCCCTTGTAAGTAAGGTTCAGAAGGAGGAGAAGATCCAGGAGGAGGAGACGCATAATCAAGGAATGAGTGGCCAGGAGAAAAATAAGATTGCTGAAGTTTCTAACTCTAACAATCCTAATAAGCTTATTATTGTTCAAACAACAATTCCAGATATTCTCTTAGAGGATGCACATATCCAGGGGGAGCCAGTTGCAGAAATCCCTGAAGTAACCCAGGGGGAGCTTCCTACACAAACTCAGGAGGAGATGCTTCCATCAACTCAGGAGGAGCTCCTAGAGGATGCACATATCTAGGGGGAGCTAGTTGCAGAAATCCCTGAAGTAACCCAGAGGGAACTTCCTACACAAACTCAGGAAGAGATGCTTCCATCAACTCAGGGGTAGATCCTAGAAGATGATCAACTTTTGGATGAAGTATCAAAGATTGCTAAGGAGGCTGGTCTGATTGTTGAAAAGAATGCACAATCTCAACGATAGACTCTCAAAGAAGATCATACTTATCAAGAAACTAACAAGACTGCTGAAGAAGAAGATGACGAGCCATTGATGTTTGCACCAAGAAAGCTAACACAACAATTTTTCTCAAGGAAGAGAAAAACTCCTCCAAAGGAGTAGAACAGTACATGTGAACAATCTTTATAATAACTTCTCAGTAAATGTATTGGAAGTTATACATTTATGAAGTATAGTTTGATCAATTGAAAGCTTATCTATGATTTTGTGCCATGATGTTATTTTATGTGTATAATATATTTTATATGTACTTTGTTTTTACTTAACTACAAGGTTGAAATCACTCACTTTATTTTATAAAATTTATTGAGATAAATAGGGGGAGATTGATGGGAAAAACCCTAGTGATTTATCTAACAAATTATGTTAAAGTGATTTCATCATCTATGATGAATTACCCATATTGTATAGAGAGGGCAATCCAGTCATTAGATGTCCTAGGATATCACATTCACTTAGAGTGTCAAGACCAGGTCTAAGATAAACACAAATTCAGTTGATGACTATATTGGTAGCAGTAAGTTGAAAGTCCCGTCGATATGAGTTGTCTGGTCGATATACTGTTTCATGATGATATCAGTTTTCTAGTCAATATACTTATCATCAACATGGCTAGCGCTCGGCGTTAGGGCTAGCGCTCGACGTTAGGGCTATCGCTCGGCGTTAGGGCTAGCACTAGGTGGCAGCTTACTCAGATTGGAGTTCTTGTACAACTTCACCTGTAAACTTGTGTAACATCCCCAATCCTTCTAGACCCCTAGTTGGTATTAGGGCATGGGTGGTGTGCAGAGTGGCCACTAAGGCCTTGGATCAAGTGGTGTGTGCTAAGTGCACACCAAGGACACAAAATCAACATAGCCCAATACCACTCCCTTAGGCCAATTGATCCTCAATTCACCAAATTGACCTCCCCCATACCACCCTAACCACTAAGGAAGACCATTACCTTGAGAATTACACTTGGGTGGGACCCAATTGCATGAAATTGACCAAAGTCAACAATAGGTCAACATTAACTAAACTAAGTCAATTAGGGTTCAATTGACTCTACATGTTCAAATTGACCTTACCACCACACTCTAAACACTTTAAGGAACTCATTGGACCTAAAAGCCCCATCACTTGGTCAACCAATTGACCAATTTGACCAAAGTCAACTCTAGCTTAATTTAGGTCAAAATCACACATTAAGGCTAAATTAGCCCAATTGGGGCCCCACCATGGACCAACCAATATTGGGTGGTGACAAGGGACCCAAGACCATCAAGTGGGTCCATCCCACTCACCAAGTTGACCAAGTCAAAGCAAGAGTCAACCATGGTCAATAAATGCCAAATTAGGTAACTTAGCTTAATTCCCTTTGACCAAAATTCAGGTCAAGTGGGCTAGCTCATTTTCAAGACTCATTAGACCCTAACCAGCTGAATAACTAACCCAAGTCCATGAACATGACTCATTTCATCAAAAAGGAGGAGAGAGAAGAAAGGGGACAAAAAGAGATTTGATAAAGCAATGTCCTCCTCCACACTCAAGCCAATCACCCTTGGGGCTTGGGGAAGAATTGGAGGATTACTTGGGTGATTGTTGAACACGTCAGGGAGGGGCAGAGCATTAGGTGGTGGCAGCAAGGGGGAAATTAAGCCAAAACCGTGGGTCACTTAGTTAAAACTCACCTATACAAGCCTCCTCACCTCCACCCAGCCCTCCCATTAGCTTCAGAAGGTGGAAAGCAGTCGGGATCGACCCTTGGATCAAAGCTTTTGGTGGAGAATGGAGGAAATGGTCAAGGTCGCCGGAGAGGAGCATTTCCATGGCCAACCGCCGCCGCCGCCACCGCCAAGCTCCATATTAGGTTCGTTTCTCCTCCTCTCCCTCTACGCTAGTTTCCCCTCTATCTTATTTGAAGGTTCGGGCTCAATTGGGCCGGAATCGAAATCTCAAAACCATGGATTTTTGGTAATTTTGTCCAAGCTAAGTTCACCGGGAAATGCCTCCTCCGGCCGCCATGTCGCCGGGAAGTTGTAGCCCCGACCACCACGAAGGTGGTGGAGGTGGTGGCCGGCCGTGGTGGCCACCAGGTGGCCGGGAAATGGAGGAGCAAGTTGGCCCAGCACGGGCAAATCCCAGCCCTTGGCTGGAGGAAGAAGATGAAGGTGGAGGGTCGGATCTGCTTTAAGATCCGTGCAGATCCTGAATTTCTTTGTATTAATTTAATTTAAAGCTAAGATATTCTGCCTCTAATAATCAGTCCATTTCAAAATAATTAAGGGCTCTTAATGGCTGAATTAGAAAAAGTGCCCAACATGAAAGTTGTAGGCCTTGGTCTTGACTTTCAATAGGGCTTGAGTTCAGGTCATTTGGTGACCCACAGCTCCCTGGGGAGATGTTTTACTAGGACTGGTCCTACACTAGGTCAGTCAAATAAAATAATTACCTAGCCTAAACCCCTCAAGATTTGAAGCTGATATTTTAACCATGGGTAGGTATACCCTAGGGGCACCCCTTGCCTAAAGGACAGCCCTTGATGGGCACTTTTACCTATAGATTTTATGTTAATTAGGATTTTTAAATAAGGTTGATTTTTGGAGCATATGATGTCCAAATGACACCAAATTTTGGTGGCATGCTCTTTAGTACATGAGTAGTGCCTGCCTAAATGTTCACTCCATTTGGAGTTGATTTGATATGAAAAATGTGAAACCCTAATGAGGGCCTTTAAGAGTCAAATTAGGGTTTAAGCCATTTGAGAAGTTGAGTGAGTTTGTCTCCTCCCACCATGATGAATATGTAGGTATTGATATACAAATGCATGTGACACACCCTAATGGAGCATTTGGAGCCATTAGGGTGGTGTGACCTAAAACCTAAGGGTCCCTTAAGGTTGCAAATTTGGGACTTGTGAAGGACATATGACCAAATGTCCTTGCATTGGCTCAGAACTTTGTAGGCATATTTTAAAGAGCATAAAATGTCTTAGATAATTTAATGGGAATTTTTAGAGTCATTTAGGTATTTTTCCTCTTTATACATGAAATTGCCACTTTTCCTTAAATAAATAAAATGCATAGTCATATGACCTTGTATGGCTATGAAACTCTATCAGTGGCTGAACTGGGATGAAAATGGGCTATGGTAATTTTTTTATGATTTATTGAGGTGTTATCCCTTGTGGAGAAATTTTTAAGTGCTTACTAGCTTAGAGGAATTTAATTATGAAAAATGTCAAATCATGGGGTAAAATTAGGAAACTTGGTTATCTGTCATTTTATGTTAATATATACCCATGATAATTATTTGGAAGCTTGTAGATTTGTATTTCATGTATCTCATGTAGAAATTGGTATTTACAACACTTGGAAGATGAATCATTTTAAAATGTCAAATCATATGGTAATGACATAATACTTTGGCAGAGGACTCTAGATCCCCATTGAGACACTAGGTAATTTTTGTAGAATTTTCAAATGTGGAATAATATTTTTCCTAATTATAGTGGCATTTTGGTAATTATACAACTATGATGATTTAGTAGACCACATAGCATCCTAGGGTCATGAAACTCAGTAAACCACCTTGATATGGGACTTTACCTTACTGATAATTTTCATGTAGCATGTAGAAGCATTTTGAGGATAGATCATGTGTAATTTGACTTAAGGCCTTAATTACTTTAAATAATAATAAATACCAAATTAATATGGAAAATTATGGAAATTGGATCATACCTTATTAAGGTCAGTGGAGACTAGGATAATTATATCAGACCTTGGTGATGATTTTTTAGAAGGATTCCCTTATGAGGTTTGAGGTTAGTTCAACTTAGTGGTCTGCGATTAGTAAAAACAGAATTTTGAATTTTAGACAAATCAGACCCCTAAGTAGTGTTTAGAAGTTATATTGGGAGCCTAGGATAATTATATCAGAACTTGGTGATGAGTTTTTAGAAGGATTCCCTTATGAGGTTTGAGGTTAGTTCAACTTAGTGGTCTGCGATTAGTAAAATCAGAATTTTGAAGTTTAGACAATTTAGACCCCTAAGTAGTGTTTAGATGTTATATCCATTCAGCATTTGAGTGATAACTCTCAATGTTTCAAGGAGGGTCAAGCCTAGGGTTAGCTGGAAGGTTATGCTAGGGTTAGTGTATGAGTTGTGGAGGTACGTCCAACCCGATTGGGTGGGACGGGAGATGAGCTAAGTCACTTTAACTATATGAAATGTTGAGAGGTGAACCAAATGTTAATCACCAACTAAAGTAATTGTCTTGAGGAGGATGGTGGGGTTGAGCCCATTGAATCCGTAGTACCGTTGGGAACCCCTTTACGGGGTACACCGCGGGAAGTCCAAGATTCACCCTAAATATAACACTAACTAAATTGTAGGCAATAGTAGCCTAATTAGGTCAGTAAACTAGTATGGATCTCCTTTGAGAAGGAGATGGGTTGGATCAGCTTGTGTGTTAATCCCTGAGCCGGAAGCTCGGGTGGACTTGATAACACCTGTTACTTATTCAAATAGTGGCGAGTCTTCGGTACTAGGCTAGTCGTGTCACCGACGGTAGTACGTTGAATCAGGTGAGGGTGAGGTTTAGAGGGCCGGTAAGTTTGAGTACCGCGGTCTGGAAGACAATCCCTAATAACCCACCCCGACCTTAAAGTCTGGTGGATTCCAGCAAGAGTACGCAGGAGCTCCGCTGTTGTGTTCTTAGCGTTGAGGCGTACGTAAGGTCTAGGCTTGGTAGTGACCATACTCGCCTAGGATGTGGAGTGCCCGATCCACTACCACCGTGTGCCACGACGGTCGGTACCCGAAAGGTTGGCTTCCTTTCTAACAAAATGGGAACTATAAAGGTCTGTGCGCATAGAGTCGTGTGGGTGAGTCACATTGCATAAACACATTAAATCATCATAAGCATAGCATAGCATAACATACACATTAGCATACCTCCATCATATAAATTAGTATAGGCTCTTTTATATGATGGGTTGCCTGGACATCTTAACTTATATGTCATATGGGCGTTCATATAAGTTAAGGTACGAATCTGTGGTGGTAGATTAGTTTTACTTACTGCACCGCATTTTCTTTCTATTACTGCTTTACTTCATGCTCTACTTTACTGTCATCTATTTGCACTATACTGCTAGCTAGTTTTACTGCTTTACCTATACCTGCTAGATTAGTGACATGTCACCTCTTCTTTGTTTACCCCTTGTTGTCCTCCGCTTCTTCCTCCCGCTCGGTACCTAGGAGTCGTGGAGGGAGGCGAGCACAAAACGACTTAGTCTTTATGACTAACGGTCAGTGTGACCGCAAGAGTTCGAGGAGACGGAGTTGTCCCGCGCGCAGCTGGACGAGATGGCAGGACCTGAGCAGCGGATGTAGCGTACTACCATGACGCCACAGGTTGATGACTGGATAGTTAGATTTTCGCATTTGAGAGTTTTGTTGTAGTTTCCGCATGTTGTAGAGAGAGAGAGTACTTATTTTGGATATGTATCGGGCTTAAGCCCTTACCTCTTGTACTTTTCTTTTGTGGACATTTTCTGTTTCATTATATAGTTATATAATGTTGTGACTTGTGGACATGCCCTTGCTTTTGTACTTAACCTTGGCATTTACTTACTTATGATTGTATAGACGGCAGAGTCGATGCTGAGCGGTGTTGACTAACCCGAGTGTTGGTGACACCGCAATGCAGCGATTCTGGGCGAAGATCCACCTTGACCGTGCGATACGGGAGAGGTTCGAGTTTTCATGTACCCGAACGGGTCTTGAGAAAAGAGATCTTACAACTTGCACACTATACCCAAAATAAGTATGATCATATACAACTTAAGATTTGTTATTATCAAACCTGAGAGATGCATAACGCATGTTCCAACAACAAGAACACGTGTGAAGATGGTTTGAGGATTGTATTGGTATTTTAGATGGAATATATATTGAAGTGACTGTTCCAATTGAGGATCAAAGCAGCTATCGTAACTATAAGCGGACAATCACGACCAATGTACTGGGTGTATGTGATAGCAACATGAAGTTCTTATATGTACTGCTGGAATGGGAAAAATTTTCATTGGATTCAAGAGTATTGCGTGATGCATTGAAGAGAAAATCATTTTGAAGACAAAATGGTAAAATAATTGATTTCATTACTTTAAACATAAAAAGTTACAACAATAATTTGTCAAACTTAATGATTTCTACTGCATAGGTAAGTGTTATCTTATAAATGTTGGTTATACAAATGGTCCATGGTTTATTGCGTCATTTCGTTCAACACGTTATCATCTTAAGGAGTGGTCACCCCAGAAAAATAACCTTACAAATTACAAAGAGTTATTCAATTTACGACACACTAAAGAAAGAAATGTGTTTGAGAGAACATTCAGGTTACTAAAAATGGACTATATTGCGTCAATCGTCATTCTGTGATATCAAAGTTCAGGTTATGAGTGATTTATTTAGAATTTTTTTAATTATGCGACAAAAAAATCTAATATTACTTTTATATATAGTTGCAAGTTATAAATGCGTTGTATTTTGCACAACTTTGTAGTGGAGAAGCGATTAGAGAGCGATTACAATTGCTTGATGAGAGTGACTCTAATTTACTACTAGCCCATGAGTCAGGAGAAGAGTATTATAATTACATTAATGTTATTAGTCCTAACCAAACAATGAATGCTTGAACAAATTTTAGGGGCACCTTGGCTATAAATATGTTTAATGAATATCATGATCGACATTGATGTTTTATATTAAATTTTGTGAAGCTGTACTTTGCTTACATTAGTGCTTTATGTTAAATGTTGTTATGAATTGTTTTGTATTAGATTGTTCCTCTCTGCAAATAATGGATAAGAGCACATCTAAGATTGAAGGCAGGACTGAGCGGTTCTACATGCATTAGACTACTGAAATGGATATCGTACTTTCAAATGTTTTATTAGAGCAACATAACTTAGGATACGAAACTCCAAATGGTTGGAAATGTATTGCTTTCACAGCCGCTACTACGGCCTTAAAAGACATTTGTGGGGTCGACTCTAGCAAGAAGGTGATGTCTCGGATGAAGACATGAAACAAGTACTACCAAGAAGTGAGTACTATGATAGACACGAGCGGCTTTAGATGAGATTGAGAAAGAAACATGGTCAAGGTTGACAACGAGGAAGTATGAGCAAATTATGTGATTGTATATTTTTTTCAATGTTGATATATATGCTTTTGTAGTGCTCTTTAATAATTGTGAATATTTCTACTCATGCAGGCTCATCCAACTGTTAAGCACTACAAGGTTAAAGTGATTGTCAATTGGTCTAATTTATCTGTGTTGTACGGTAATGATAAAGCAACATGTAGTCATGTGGTGACTGCTATAAAGATGATGAATGAGATTGATGCAGAGCCAGTTGTGGAGAATACCAAAAGTGCACATGATCATCCTAGATTAGACGACGAATGTGTCTTCCGACTAAGGAAGAAAAGAGATGTTGGAGGGGTTGATGTCGTTGCGTTGGCCATAGAAAAATGGGCAAACTTCATGCATCAAGAACTCAGTACTGATACAACTAGCTTGTTCGCTCGTTCAACGAGCAACATTGCAGGTATAAATGCAGAACTTGGTCAGCTACTTGATCTAGAAGAACGTGAATTATTAAAAGACATGAATTTGCTTAGTTATGATGCCACTAAGTATGAAATATTCATGACTTTGTCATATCGCTTGAAGAGTGCGTGGTTGCGGATGAAGTTTGAAATTTAGTTTTTCTTTTAATATTTAGGTGCTAAGTAATTTTTAAGGACATCAATGAACGCGAGATTGATGTGTTTCTTCTTTGGTATGTTGAGAAAAACAAGCTCTTAATTCTAGTGTAGTCATTATCACAGTATGTTGGATACTGCATTGGTGATGACAAGAGATTGCTTGTCTATGAGTTTGTTCCTAACAATACATTAGAGCTCCAGGTGCATAGTAAGAAACTGACCTCTAAATTTATTTAATTATTATATATATGAATGGCTTTCTTTGCCTGGTGAAAAAAAAAGACCAAAGAGGAAGAAAAAGGAACCAATAGATGGCAATATAAATTGGTGTGACTGCATATCAGTTCAAAAGAGGATACCATCAAAAGAATATAATCAGAACAAGGGCATTGTGAAATATTTAGAAGTCGGAAGAACACGTCAACCAACCGGAGAATAAGGACACCAAAGATGAACACAAGCTTTCACAATACTAATTTTGGTAGCTAGTTACAACTGAACACGGCTGAATACAAGTTGCATCCAACTTGAATCACAACAGCCAATAGAAGGTAAGAACTTGGTCACGGACAAGGTCCGCTTCTCCTCCGGAGCACACCGCGCAGGTGATACTCGCTCCTCGCTACAGAAGCTCGCTCCTCGCTACCGCCGGCGGTATCGCTAGCGCTAGGCGTTAGCTCTGCTACTCGCAAGCTCGCTGCTCGCACTCCAAGCTTCTCGCACGCTCGCCACGCGCCGCTTCCTCCAATACTCGCTAGCGCGAGCGCTATCATTAGCGACGGGCGCTATCTCCCGAGTAGATACTCGCAAGCTCGCTGCTCGCCTCTTCGCCTCTTGTCGCTACCGCGCGCGCTAGCACTAGCGCCGACGGTATCTCCACTGCTCGCTACTCGCTCAAGGGAACTGGCCGAACTTACTCCAAGTCCGATGCTCGCCTGCCGAACTTACTCCAAGTCCGATGCTCGCCTGGTGGCGCTCTGGTATCTCTAACTCGCTCAAAGTTGATGATACTCGCCAGATCCAGAATCTTTTTTCTTTAGAGGGTGGTACCCCTCTATTTATAGGCAAAACAAGGGGGGGTGGAGAGTATGAGCTAGCGTTGGCGCTAGCTCACTTCAATTCTAACACTCCCCCTTGAAGTGAGCTCCAGGAACAACTCCAAGCAATGTGCGAAGCCTCCGAAACGACCCCGCAGATAGGGGCTTCGTGAATATATCCGCAAGGTTCTCTTCACTCCGCACATGCTCCACAACGATCAAGCCACCCAGCACCTTCTCTCTGTTGAAGTGATGCTCGATCTCTATGTGCTTGGTTCTTGCATGACAAACTGGATTGGTTACCAGTTTCAATGCACTCTCATTGTCCCCGCGTAGCACAGTAGGTCTGCTGACCTCCTCGCCCACATCCTCCACTAGTCTCCTTAGCCAGACACACTCCTGAGCCGCTAAGGATGATGCCTTGTACTCGGCCTCCGTGGTAGAAAGGGAAATAGAGTCCTGCTTCTTGCTACACCACGAGATAACAGCTGCTTCACACAAGAACACGTAACCTGATGTCGACTTGCGATCATCAGCGTCACCTCCGTAATCTGCATCCGTGTACCCGTGCAGCTTGAAGTCAGACTTCTCATCATAGGACAACCCCATCTCAAGGGTGCCCTTCACGTACTTCAGTATCCCTTTGGCTGCCTCCAGATGAGGCTTCCGCGGCTCCTGCGTATACCGACTAACTCGACCGACAGCAAAGGCGATGTCCGGCCTTGTGATAGTCAAGTATATAAGACTCCCCACCAGAGCCCGAAAGATCTTCGGATCAGGAAGAATCCTCCCTTCTTCCTTCCGAAGCTTCAGCCCCGCCTCCAGAGGAACGGAACTGCTCTTCTCCTCCTTCATGCCGAATCTTTCGATGATTCTCTCGGCATACGCCCTCTGGGAAACATCCAGTCCGCCTCTTCTCTTCTCTACTTGGAGGCCAAGGAAATGATGCAGTTCACCAAGATCCGTATGGAAAGCTGCTGCCTCAGCGCCGCGACCTCCTCAGGGTTGTTCCCTGTCACGATCATGTCGTCGACGTATACCAGCACCAGCACGTGAAGACCTCCACTCTTCTTCACGAACATGCTGGAGTCCGAGTCTGAGGCATCGTAGCTGCAGAACTGCAAGTACTCCGCAATCTTCCCATACCAGGCTCTCAGCGCCTGTTTCAGACCATAGAGGGCCTTCTTCAGCTTGCAGACGTGACGCGGCTGGGACTTGGACACGTATCCAGGTGGTTGCACCATGAATATGTCTTTGTCGATCTCTCCGTATAAGAACACGTTCTTCACATCCAGCTGTCATAGCTTCCAACCTCGGCACGCCGCCAAAGCGATGATCGTCCTTACCGACGTCATCTTCGCTACAGGACTGAAGGTCTCCTCGTAGTCCTCTCCGTAGGTCTGTGAGAAGCCTCGAGCAACAAGCCTCGCCTTGTACCGCTCCACTTCTCCATCAGCTCTCTTCTTAACCTTGTACACCCATTTGCAGGTGACAGGTTTGATGCCCTCCATCATGGGAACCAGGTCCCATGTCTCATTCTTCTCTAGGGCCTCCATCTCCTCGATCATGGACGTGTCCCACTCCTTGATGCCAGCTGCATCCTCAAAGCAGGAAGGTTCCCTCTCATCGAGTGGTCCTGCGAAGAAGCAGGAAACCAAACTCACGAAGTTCCCCTCCTTATAGCGAGCAGGCGGGACGATCGTCCTCTTCGACCTCCTCAAGGCTTGGCCACTATCTACCACTCCGGTAGCTCCTCTGCTTGAGCTCCTCTCTGAACTCCTCCTGAAGCGGTGCTCTCCCTGCTTCTTGAGTTCGTAGCTCCCCCTGAGCCAGAAGCTCCTCCTGAGCCAGATGCTCCTCCTGAGCCAGATGGCGATGGAGCACTTGGAGATAACTCCAACTCCACAGTAAGGTCCTCAGTGACCCACTCCTCTTCCCTGCTAACTTCTCCACTCTCCGGCAGCTCCACTGAAGAGACTCCCTGGTATGAGACCAGTTCGTCAAACACTACGTCGCGCGAGACGACGAACTTGTGGGTCTGCGGATCCATGCACTTCCACCCCTTCTTCCGCTCATCGTAGCCGATGAAGATACACTTCCTCGCTTTCGGCTCCAACTTTGTTCTCTGAGCGTCCGGGACGTGCACGAAGCAGGTAGAACCGAACACCTTCATGTGACCCACATTGGGCTTCTCCCCGAACATGAGATGGTGTGGAGACACCATCCTGTTAGGATTCAGAGGTAGCCTGTTGATCACATGAGTAGCGCACGCCATTCCCTCCGCCCATAAGGCCTTGGGAATGCTCTTGCCATGTAGCCAACTCTTGGTAGTCTCCACCAGATGGCGGATCTTCCTCTCTGCCACCCCATTCTGCTGCGGGGTGTGAGCGCAGGAGAGCTCCCGCCGAATGCCGAACCTCCTGCAGAAAGAAGCAAACTCATTGGAGGTAAACTCCCCTCCATTATCGCTTCTCAGCTTCTTGACTCTACGGTCCAGCCTCCCCTCCACAAGCTCCTTCCACTCGAGGAACTTGCTGAATACTTCTGATTTCTCTCTCAGAAAGTATACCCACGTATAGCGGGTGTAGTCATCCACCAGAACCAACGCATACTTATTGCCTCCATAAGTAAGGGTGGCGCACGGCCCCATAACATCAGCATGTACGCACTCAAGAGGTGCCTTACACCTGGTCTCCGACTTGTCAAATGGAAGTCGATGTCACTTTCCATATTGGCATCCGTCGCACACATGACCGTCGCCGTAGGAAGAGAGATGAGGCAGGCCACTCACTAGGCCCTTTGCCGTCATCATCTTCAGCTTGTCCATCCCCACATGACCCAGCCTCTCATGCCAGATCACAACGCTGTCGTTTGTCTTCAGCTTGTCCACGTAGGCATTTGCAGACAAAACATACAAATCCTTCACCCTTCTCCCGGTGAGCGTGACGTCAGCATTGACAGACGATAGGTTCTTCAAGAACTTCACCTCCTTTGGTCCAAACAGCACGTGGTATCCAGCATCCACGACATTCGCCACTGAGAAGAGGTTCTTCTTCATGCCAGGCACGTGATACACACTCTTCAGTGTCACTGGCTTCTCTCTACTTCCAAGGGACACCTTCGCTTCTCGCTCCACAGGATGTACCGTATCATCCGCAGTGATGATAGCATCCGTCCCTTCATACGCTTCCAAGGAGTCGAACTTGGACATATCTCCTGTGAGATGATGCCCGCAACCGGAATCCACTATCCAGTCGTTCTCGAGGTTGATGGAGGCTAAGACATCGACTGACGTTGCCGTCATCTCTGCCAGGAAACAATTGTCCCCCCTCTCACCGCCCTGGTGACCTCCACCTCTTCCTCCACCTCTCTGGTGATCTCCCTCCTTGTTAGCAGCATGACCGGCCTTCAGATTAGACCGGCAGTCCTTTGCCATATGCCCATACTTTTTACAGGCAAAGCAAAGGGTTCACCCCTTCTCATCGTGCGCAGGGAGGAACTTCCCACCATCTCCCTGAGAGTACGTTGAAGGTCCATCTCCGGAGTTCTTCTTTCTCTTGTCCCAGGATCTCCTCTTTCCTGAGAACAAGGCCTCACCATCTCCTCCTGAGATGGATACTCCCGCCATCTGCTTCGCCAAGCTCTCCTGTGACGATAACAGGTTCTCTAGCTCCAGAAGGGAGGGCTGAGTAGCCCATCCTTGCACGGAAGTAACGAAGGGGACATACTCCCTCCTCAAGCCTCGAAGTATGTGCCGCTTCAACTTCGCCTCTGAGATTGGCTCTTCAGGATCCAAGGCCGAGATCTCCCCACATAGGTTCTTCACCTTCAGGAAGAAGGTGGATATCGCCATCTCGCCTTGAGTCGACTTCGCCAACTCATTCTCCAGGAATTGTAGCCGCGCCACATTCTTCTTGTTGAATAACCCATCGAGGGCTATCCAAATCGCAGACGCTGACTTGCAATCTATGATGTGGTCGAACAAGTCAGGTGATATAGCTCTCTTCAAGGTGAACTCTGCCTTGGCGTTGGTCTTCCTCCAAGCTCTCACAGCGGGACCATTATCACCGGCAGCTACTACTTCCTCTTGCTCCCCACCAACAACAACCTCCCAGAGATCCTCTCCAAGAAGGTAGCTCTCCATACAAGACATCCACTTCTTGTAGTTGGTTTGAGTAAGCAGCTCAATGCCAAGTCCCCTAGCATACCCTCCTCCGCCGTCCATCTTGGTTGCTTCGTCCTTGTTCCCACTATCCCTCTGATACCATGTGAAATATTTAGAAGTCGGAAGAACACGTCAACCAACCGGAGAATAAGGACACCAAAGATGAACACAAGCTTTCACAATACTAATTTTGGTAGCTAGTTACAACTGACCACGACTGAATACAAGTTGCATCCAACTTGAATCACAACAGCCAATAGAAGGTAAGAACTTGGTCACGGACAAGGTCCGCTTCTCCTCCGGAGCACACCGCGCAGGTGATACTCGCTCCAATACTCGCTCCTCGCTACAGAAGCTCGCTCCTCGCTACCGCCGGCGGTATCGCTAGCATCAGGCGTTAGCTCTGCTACTCGCAAGCTCGCTGCTCGCACTCCAAGCTTCTCGCACGCTCGCCACGCGCCGCTTCCTCCAATACTCGCTAGCGCGAGCGCTATCACTAGCGCCGGACGCTATCTCCCGAGTAGATACTCGCAAGCTCGCTGCTCGCCTCTTCGCCTCTTGTCGCTACCCGCGCGCGCTAGCACTAGCGCCGGCGGTATCTCCATTGCTCGCTACTCGCTCAAGGGAGCTGGCCGAACTTACTCCAAGTCCGATGCTCGTCTGCCGAACTTACTCCAAGTTCGATGCTCGCCTGGTGGCGCTCTGATATCTCTAACTCGCTCAAAGTTGATGATACTCGCCAGATCCAGAATCTTTTTTCTTTAGAGGGTGGTACCCCTCTATTTATAGGCAAAACAAGGGGGGGTGGCGAGTATTAGCTAGCGCTGGCGCTAGCTCACTTCAATTCTAACAGGCACCAACCTTAAATTTATTCATAAATTTATAAGTTCAAATATATGAAATACAGAATATTATCAAAAATGTATTCATAAATTTATAAGTTCTAAGTATATGAAATTTCTTTCTCAAAAAGGGAAAACAAAGAATGGACAACAACAATTTACAGGGCACCTTTCTGGGCCCCACAAAGAAAAAATTAACCAGTGACCTGCTTCAGAATAAAATTAAAAAAATGCTCCCAATTGCTGTTTTCAAAGAATGAGAATCCATCAAGAAACAAAATAGAACTTTAACTTTGAAAGAGACGAAGCAAAGATAAATAAAAAGACAACCCCCACTGATCAAGCCCGGTAACTTTTCTTTCTTTAGTTTGTCGTATATGTAATGCAATCTCTTTTCATCAAACTGTAGGAATACTCTATAACGTAAAATCATCTTACAACCGAACAACAAAAGTGATCAATGTCAATTCCAGTGATAGAAAATCATCATATAGTTAAACACAATAATTGGAATTACACCAAATCTCAATTTCCGCATGTATTGATATTGGATTGAATGTCAATTCTTAAAAACTAATGTCTTCCATCTGAATGGACCCCTAGTGACTGGTTGCTAGGCTTTGTTGAAATGCGAAGACAACAATCACTACCCTATTACGACTGTAAAGAGAAAAGTTGAAAGCATTTTGCACTCCAATGGCACACGAGCGAGCGTATTTTCTAGCAACAGGCGAGGGTGTGTTCTTCAACAATGCATGAGAGCATGTTGTTTAGTAATTGGCAAAGGCGCGGTTTCTAGCATGGGCTCAAATTTAGTGGACATCGAGCGCTCGAGTGAGGCACTTTTTTTACATGTTCAAGGTGTGCGATATTTTTGCACTCTTCAAGAAACGCACGGTTGACTTAAGACTTTTTTAGTTGAACGACGATGTCCAAAATTAGTGCCTCAATGTTTCGAAGTCCCATTTCTGAATATTTTGCCGCCTGTCTTCTTCTTCTTCTTCTTCAAGAGACTACCCTCTCTAGGACATTAGCACATTGGCCCTAACAATGGGGTGCATTGGACCAGTTTGGTTTGTCAGTTGCAGGCGATTCTTTAAGATCAAAATGGACTAATATGATTTTTCAAAATTGTCTCAATGAGAAAGTCATATTTAAATAGTATTTGTAATCCAATAAGTATGATTTTTTAGAGTTACTAAACAATAATAATACTCTCTTTGTTCCTTTGTGACTGGTCCATCAACACTAGATTAATGCAGCTAACAGAAGTAGATTCACAAAATATATTGAGAATCTCTAAGTTCCCGATCATTTTGCGGGTTTTCAGACAAAAGTATTGGTTTTGATCAAACCGAAAAATTCATGTTTTGAAATTGGGCCAAAACTAATTTTTTTGTTCTGTTTACAGGAAGATTTTTAGGCACAAAAATCTGCAAAACCCCCACTTTCTCCTTGCCTGTTGGAGTCACGAAGCTCTGCAGCCATGATGTTGCTCTTGCGACCACTTATTCACGCAACGGTCCTCACAGACGCCGAAGGAAACCGCAACGGTGGAGACTGCCTTCGCCCCGTTTGGGGAAGCTTCGCCTCAGCTCATCCTATGACGGCTCCCAAGGTTCTGTCTTTGTCGACGCTGGAGGAAGAAGGTTCATTGCCATCGTCGTCGGAGAGGAGGAAGAACGAGCGCGGGGCTCGCCTACAGCAGCCGCAACTTCATGCGACTCTCTGGCTGCTCCAAAACCAACCAAACTAGGCAAGGTTTTGGGGATAGGCTAATTTTTAAAAAATCAACTCATGGATTTTGTTAGAAAGACAATTCCGTCCATAACAAGCGCTAAGCAAATGTAAGAATTGAATCTATGAAACTAAATTTAATTCATTTCTCCCAATTCCCGCGAAATGAACGGGGCTAAGAAACCTAGTGTGTTGGAATTAATATGCAATAACCTGAGCTCAAGAACACGCAACAATATATTCACTACTACTTTTAGCACAATCTTAAAATTATAAAGCCAAAAAAAAAACCTCAGAGGTAAATTACAATGGGCTTTTGTGATGGCTTATTGCCTACTAATTTCGCGGCAAATATTCGTAGAACAAGTTGTCAAATGCATGCTTCGACCTTAAATCTTTATAATATTTCTCAAGCAATAATTGTCTTAAATATATTTTGTAAATTTGTATAGACACTATATAACTAGATACACTTATACTTATAAAATAATACAGAAGAAATTAATATTTTATACCGTTTTTTTCATTCTCTCACCTCCCATTGTAAGTGCTCTCCCCGTGCTGGAAAAGAGATCAAAATATAAGGAAACAAAGGCTGGATTATCCTACATTAATCATGAACACTAATAAGCTGAAAGAAGCAAACTTTGAAGACAATCCTTTGTTTAAAAAGAGGATTTGAGCCCTTTTTCACTTAAAAGCCAGATCAAAAATAAAATATCACACGAATTATGATTCATTAACATGAAGGAAACCAGTCATTGACATCTTCACAGAGGAGCTTATTCAAACAGACAGCTTTTATGAAATTCCTACCATGGAAGACACAAGTCTGATTAATAACACACTGAAGACGAACCCAAAGAGCTAAGGCAACCACATATAAATACAGCTCTACAGCTTGATTATTTCCTTCGAAAGCAGACAGAGGCGGCGGATCCCTCACTGGATAACCAAACAGCCTTCCGGATAAGTAGGAGGCCCAGCTACTGGGGACTGGAAGGATGCTTCTTCTTTCACCTTGGTCTCAGTCTCATACTTTTCAGGTTTGAGCACACCAATGGCCTCAAAAATATAGGATTCCACTTCCTCGAACCTCTCCCTGGAGAGCGAAACCTCGGCCAATAGCCTCCAAGCGTATTCCTCGGACGCATCGTCGTAGTCATTTCTCCGCTTGAGCACCATGTGACCACTAATCTCCCACACCGCAGGGTTCACCTGCGTGTCCAGCAGCTCTTGGCTGACTTCGCCAAGCGCCTGCTTCTCCGCGTAGCTCTGCAGGATCACTAACATGATTAAACTAGAGGAAAGGGCACGGTTCTAGTGCTGGTGTTTACAGTGGGAGCAAAACAAAAGAGTTAAAAAGATGTAACACCACAATGATGTTTTGAATTTTATATGACCACAAAATCATATGCTCATGATACGTTTCATGATGTCACATCAAAGTAATATTTTATCTTTTATACAGTATAAGCAGCCGTGCACTCCGCCGTGCCCAGGCGCAACAACACATCAGCTGCTCGTTGTCTTCGTAAAAAAATTTAGCATAATACTAAATTTAATAGAAATTGAGATAATGCCACAAAATCTACAAAATTCACAAAACACACAAATTAGACGTACTTTCGAAATTGTAAAAGATGTAATAAGCGTGATAAAATTGAAAAGATTGAATGTTTCACCAACGAGTGCTTTTCCCCTGTATATGATAAAGATAGATGAACAAGCAATTGGACAGTGAGTTTAATGGTGTCACAACGAAATGTGTTCTGTTTTTTTACATAGTTTAGAAGATGATTAAGCAATCAGACAAAGCAATCAAAAATGGTGTTTTTTTGCCTTTAATAGAGTATAAATATCGATAAAATCTAAAGATTATTTAACACAAGTGAAGTGAAAATTACCTGTGGAAATAAGAAGATCCTGCCACCACAGTCAGAAATAAGCACATTAAATGGGATGTTATTCTCCTGAAGGCAAATGCAGGATTGAGCAACAACATCAGATAGGTCTTTTAGGTTAGTTCCGCCCTCATAAACTAGGCCCCTCACTGGATAGTTCAACAGTTTTGAGATCTTCACACCATTATTTGCCAGCTCTTCATTGATATGGATCTTCTTAGTTGGAGCCTTCTCCACAGAGAAAGGCATTGCCAAGTAATAGGCCTGCCACACCACAACCAAAGCTCATGTGATTCCATTTTTTTTTCTTTTTTCTGATAGAGAGATTTAGGCTTCGTTTGGCGCGGCTTATTTGCTCCGGTGAGTTTGGACAAAAACGCAATTATCATAGAATGTATGTTTGGCATGACAAAGGTTATGAACGGTACCAAGAAAGTAAAGTAGTTTTGTGCATAAAATGCCTGAAATTTTTTAGGTGAGGTCGGGCGTTCACGAACGACGGTTCATGACCACCGTATTCACAACCGCCACCACCGCGCCAAACGAAGCCTTATTCTATTGATAATGTATGACTCCCTTTCAATAGTTTCCCATTTGAAGGGATTGTTGAGGAGCTGTCACTTACTATAATATCAATTGGGTCATCCAAATATCTTTAAATATAATAACACTAAATCAAACACACTATTTGATAGATTAAATTGATAAAACGATATCTTTAATACAAATAGACACTGATCTTTCTAATAAATTTTACATTGTTTAAAACAAAACCTATAATCCAAACAAACAAACAAAAATCATTTTTTTTCTTGTAAAATTACAAGTATTTTACCTGGAAGTGCAAGTGGTTGATGGTGGCAAAGGCACCAAGACTGTTATAACCCAGTCTGAAATAAGGGCTTCCTGCTTCATGTGCCATGTGAAGAGCAAGTAGAAAGCTTTCTGGATCAATCCTCTGAGGCAAGGATTCAAGCACACGAGGGATCAGTAGAACATGACCGTACTCGATCGGGCTGACCTGAAACCATGGAAATTATTAACAGAAACATCAAATAGAATACCTCCAGAGAATCAGGACAACAAGACATACAAAATAATTCTTACATTAATAGCAACAACATTAGGATGAACACTCTCATCAACAGAAGCACTCTCAAAGAAGCGGGATGCATCATCTTCTCCGGCCTCAAATCGAAACAGAACTTCTTCCTGCCCAACCTTGGTGAAGTTAAACTTGCTGGGATCAAAAGGTTGCAGGACCCGATCAACTCTGAACTCCGTCGGTCTCTTCTTCAGGTGGCGCCCCTCGTTGAGTTGAGCAATAAAGCCATGGCCGCCTGGAATGACCTTCGTTTCACAGGCAGTCACGTCGTACCTAAACAACCCCTGGCTCATGCGATCTTCCCACTGCAACATACAAATCCCCCAAAAATCATTTCAATACTTGATAAACAAATCGAGAAAGAGAACAATGGTGAAAGTTCACGGGCATACTACAAAACTACCTGCCCAAGTAAAAGAGTGTTCAGTAAAAAATCAGCAGGCAAATCTACGCGAGATGCAGAAGCAGCAGCGAGCGGCTTGTTGCTTCCGAAGGCATAAAGAGGAAGCTTGGAGACTGAAAATAAACCATCAAAGCCGTAATTGTCAAATTCGAATTTTCAATGAAGACGGAAATTATAGATGGGTAGAAACCGCTTACGGGGAAGACAGCAGTCACCGAGACAGTTGCGGCCGCAGCCGGCCGCGTCCTCCTGGTAGTTGGAGAGGACGGTAGGAACCCTTTTGATAGTAAGCATCTCTTCGAGTTAGAAGAAGGAGGGAAAAATTCGAAGAAAGGAGAAAAAATAGAGGGGTTAGTTAAGAGAAGGGAAGAGGAGAGAGATGGCCGCCTCCGGCGAGGAAGAGGAGGTCAGAAGGGCTTCCGCCGGCCGAAGGAAGTGCACCGCGGCCTCCGTGAGTAGAGGGGCAGCGGTGCTTGTCGAGAACGAGGAGCCCCGTGGCCCGCTTCTTCTTCTTCACAAGATTCTCCACTTGCGGTCGTGTAAGGGGAAGGCGGTGGAAACGCCGACCGCCGGCTCGAAGAACTGCCGTGGTTACCCCGATCAGAAGCCCTAATTAGAGCGACGCCCTTCCAAGCTCTCGCTCTATCTACCCTGCCGATCTTCGCCAGAGGCAGGGCTGAGGACGAGAGATTATACACGAATACACGATAGAAGGATGATATATATAGAAGGAAAAATATTGGCGGATGAATTTGGAGGGAGAAAGAGGGAAAAGAGGATTAGTAGATCCGAAGATCGTCCGGACTTCGCCGTAATTTTTTATTAATATATTATTTGTAATTTTGAATTTAGTTGAAAGACCATGTCACCCTTGGCTAGCTCCGCAGAATTAAAAATTACTTAAACCACAATGAAAGGCGTGCAAAAAAAGCCCGCCGGCCCTACTTTATTCGCAAACTGGGCATGGCCTTGGCCCGAGCTTCCCTGTTGAAAGGCGAAATTATTCGGTCTCCCAATCTGGAGATGGGGCCCTTGCGATGCTGCCACGTGGCAACTCATTTTATAAAATATAACAACATTTTTTGCGATAAAATGATATTTGCGTGATCCTTTTTTGATAGCATTGTTTCGTCTTCCTCATTCCGCTGGTCCCAGGGCATCCGACAACCCTCCTTCCGCAATTTAGTCGACTTATTGGACGAGAATTTGAAAACAATACTCCTTCCTCTCACCCTTTCGATTTCCCCGTGATGTATAGGTACATTTCTTCTCTATCCTCTCATTCATTCATGTAGTGTAGATATGGTTTAGGGTTTATCTCCATTTTTGATAGAAGGATTGCCGTTACAATAGATTTGATGGCGCCCAAACATGTACTACTTGCGATCAGTTTTCTAACCCCACGAGCATAAATGCTCATTTGCGATCGTTCATTGCTTACATCAGAATCTTTTTTTGATTATCTTGCGGTCATATTTTGATTATCTTACGGTCACTTTTTGATTATCTTGAGATCATTTTTTATTATCTTGCGGTCACTTTTTGATTATCTTGCGGTTCATTCTTTGCTTACAAATATGGAGTTTTATACTAATATAGATCTATACTTTTATGTTATTTTTCAGATAATAAGAGGAGTTTGAAGTCAACCCGAACACACTTGTTGAGCACTAGATGCTTTGTGTCTACTTGAGAGCAAGAAATTAATTGATGATTGCGGCATTTTACACCTATTTGACCTGCCAAGGCTCCACCAGAATGTCCCTCTACTTTATGCTCTCAGAATATGTTTTAGTCCCAACGATTCTTCATTTACATTTGGTGGCAAGAATATTATGTTTGCAGTCAATGAAGTCGCATCAATCTTAAGTTTGCGGAATCGTGGTGAAGAAATAGTTATTAGAACAAAACCTTTTGCCACAATAATTAGAACAGCCTTGAGGAGGAAGATGACAATTCTTGCTTCAGATGAATACAGCTTGATAGCCAGTGATACCAGCACTATACTGTTGCATCTACTCAGTATATATTTTTTTTCATTTCCTGGAGAAGTCATCCTCGAGCATATGGTCCAGGTTGCTGACCCAATAGAGTATAAAATACAACTGGCCAAAAAACAATTCATAAGTGTCTTATTGATAGTTTTCAACATTTTTCCTACGACTGGGGGTCTAGAAATCTTGTCAGTTCTCTTGTTCGGTTGAAGAAGACTCTTGGAATAATGCATAGATGCTCAATTATTTTACTAGTGCTCTATTTCAAAATGTCTAATATTATGTTTAATTTCATTTTTCACAATGTCTAATATGTTATGGATTAATAAATTTGGTTCATAGAGCACACCACATTCAACTCTCCTACAGCTTCTGATGCTTGCCCCAGAATTTATCGGTGGACAGATTAGGTTTCATACACATTGACGAGCTTGTCGAAATTATTGTCGAACTTGCAACCTGAGCAGGTTATGTATGAGTAGGGTTACACTTAAATTCATGAAACACCTAATGTACTTACATTATTTTAAATATAATGCAGGTTCTTGATAATTTTGTTGATATTATGAAGAAAGATGAGGATGTGTGTGATGTCATGAGCCTGATTTACAAGAGTACTGTCCGATGAAACTCAAAGTAAAGGAGCTAACTCCCTCCCCAGAACACCAAAGTAAGAGATTTAAATCTAAAAAAAACACCATTGTGGTTGAAGTATTTTAATATGCTAGAGAAACAGATGAAGGAGGGTTTTGGTGAAATTGTAGAGAGTTTAAAATCCTTAAATTGCAAGGCAGATGTCCTATCTGAGAAACTTAAGGCAAAGGATTCGATGGTCGTGATTACAGACTCACCCTTGAATACGTACAAGAAAATCAAACTGAAGAAATGGGAAGAGAGTGTTTATTTCAGGCCTGATGGCTTCCACAGTTTAGCTCTTCTCAGTGATGAGAAGAAGGCAGTTGTGCTAAATAGGATGATATATATTCCCATAAAGTATAAAATAGGTCTTTTAGAGCTTGGATTTTAGTAGTTCTACATAATTTTGTAATCATGAGTTGTATTTGCATGCACCACATAACCTTTAAGGGTGTAAATATTATTGGAATGAGAGATTCCATGTAAGATCTCCACTCCAGACAGTACTTTGCTGATTGTCAAGTTGATGCATTCATCCAAATACTAGCAAGTTGGAGGAAAGCTAACACAAAATTATGGGAGCCTTTCTTTTATGTTTCCACAAATCTTTGGGTATGTTTAATAATTCAATTTCAATAGCTCTTATTTCCTTCAAATATCTATTTTCTATATTTATTTTCAGTTGCATAATTTGAATATGTCAAACGAGGACCCGATTACGGCGCTAAAACCCTTGTACCCCATGTATCTGATGTTGTCGTAAAGAAAACTTCTATTGTTCTCCTACCCTTATGCCATAGAAACATTGGACTCTACTGACCGGCTATCCACTCAAAAATGCTGGGTATTGTACGACTTACTTTCGAACCCACAACTGAAGGAAATGGTTAAACAACCGGTAAGTATGTCACTCAGGCATTGCTAATGAGCATACTTTCCCCAAAACCGTCTAAGAGCATTTTTTTTGTAGATCTTATCTTTGAGCATGACGACTGTTAAAGCCAGGAAAAATCCCGACTCCAAAATTCAGATCAATGCAGCTGGAGGCTACTCGTCCAACAGTCCGACTAGACGGCTTGACTGGCAACGACAAAGGAACTAGAACGGAAACAACAGGACCCTAGGTGCTGCGACAGGGAGGTCTCACCACGCACCCAAAAGCTCAAAAGAGACTTCTCCTCCACAACCAGAGATGGCCGAGCAGGGTACGGGGAAGACACCAACTAGCGAGTATCTAGGATGACGGTTTTAAGGTGTCAGTCAAGAACTCATGGAGACAAGTCTTCGAAAAAGGGGTTCTGAAAGCTCAGCCAAAGTGTGCCAATCCAAGTACCCATGAGGTCCTATTTATAGGAAAACCAAAGGGGAGGGGGGTTATTTATAGCCCAGCCTTGCCCGACGACTATGCGACATTGAGGTGAATCTCGGCTGGCTTCGGTGAGCATCCGATATGGTCACCCACCTGGTGAGTATAGGGGGCTTGCTCGCCTATACTCGCAAAGGCCTTCTGCTGCCTCTGCTTGCTGGATTGTCTTCAGTATTTGACTCATGTCCTCTGTGTTGACCTTTGACTTTGACATTTTGCCTATGTGTCTTGAATCGGTTCCTATCCTCGGATAATATGGGTTGTACATAATCCCCGCTCTTTGCGAGCAACGAAGTAGCTCGGAAAGAATCATCCAACCCTTATTCGATGAGCTGCTCTGGGCGAATATCAGGTCTACTCAGCATCCGCCTGGCTGGCTCTGGGACTCTCTATATATATGGGGGGGGGGGGGGTCTTTTATTGGACCGCCTTTCTGAACTCGCAAAAGTTGTCGCGCACTACTGCTAAGGAGGCTGACGAGGATATGACCGCATTTCCGGGCTTGCTGACGTCTCCTCAGAAACATACTTGCGAACAGGACGAGCTCGACGACTTCCTCACATCAAGAGGAGGAAGAAGCTCGCTAAGAAAAAAGAAGAAGCAGCAACCTGCTCCCGCGGTGGATGTCGTCAATCCTCCCGCTGACCAACAGGGGGCTTTCGCAAGCACCCGACAAGTGCTCGACGATCTGGGCCTATTCGATGAGGGCGAGCAGCCAGATTCCGAGCCATCCACGTCCAAGGATGCCCCGGGGGCGAGCACTACTGGGTCCCAGACCCAGACTCACCCTGACCCCGCTCCCTTGCGAGGTAGAAGACACTTCCTCATCCTGATAGATCTGTCGCTATCCTGATGTTGTTGGCGAGGTTTTGACATTTTTTCTCAATTTGCAGACCTGTCGACTACTGGAGCTCCGGGTGAGCATCTATACATCCATACTTTGCGATCATCGTTGATGGTCGCGTCGGAATCCTAGATGGTGTCGTGAACTGGTCGCTCGATGCAGATCCTCTTCAGCTCGCCTCCGGCGTCTGCTGGCCAGAGGCCTCTCGTAGATGAGACCTCGCGACCTCCGACGAACGAGAATGGGGGCCCTCCGACGAGCAGTCTACTTCCACCGTCGTTGGCTTCTTCGCGACCAGCATTGGCAAGTGCTTCGCAGCTGCCCGCGGGTGGTCTTCCGCCACCGCCTTCTTTGCTGCCTCCTGCAAATACTTCAGGCGATTATCGTCCTTCCTCGTCAGCCGCTCCTTCTATCCATCCGGCAGAATCCTCGCGTCATGGAGGGATTTCGGGCTTCTTTACCCCGAGAGGGGGAGGGATACCGGTGGATGGTCGCGGCCGGGTAAATGTGCCTCCGAGCAGGGATCACCCCGGCGGATCTACTGCAGGCCGGCGGGATCACCGCAACCCTTCTCCGCGTCGAGTTAGGATTCCTCTGCGGGGACGATCTCACAGCCCTTGTCGGCCTATTAACTGGTCGCTTCTTTGATAGTCGCCTTCTTCTTTGCTGGACTTGTCGCTGAATCCTTGTTCCTTTTAACTGCAGATCATGCGACTACGCCGGGGGGCATTGATCGATGCTATCGGGCTCCCGCCCTGCGAGTATCAAGAGAAGGTCGCAGGCGCGTACCTTGAGATGGAGGCGAAGGTCGACCGCTTGGCGATCAGCGAACCTCGTCGGTGCCTTACCGAGTTGGAGGTGCGAGTCGCCAAGCTTGAAGAGTTTGAGACTCGGCTAGCAGGCGCGAAATCTTGCTTCCAATCTATCCATGATCTGGAGCGCTGAATAGCGAGGATCGAGCATCGTCAACAACTTCATCATGACGAGTTGGTCAGAATGTGGGCGTGCATGAGCTCGGTGGGCAGGCTGGCGAGGAAGGTCATTAGGTCAATAATCACTAATTGATCCCACCCAATTTCAAGATATAGACCAAAGTCAACTTTAGGTCAACATAGCCCAAATCAACCCAATCAAGGACCAATTGGCCTTCAATTGGTCAAATTGACTTCACCCCTATCCTTCTAACCCCATTAAGGATCTATTGGACCAAAAAGCCCCATCAAGTGGTCAACCAATCAGTCCAATTTGACCAAAGTCAAACTTAGGCTATTTTGGGTCAAACTCACACCATATAAATCAATTAACCAAATTGGAGCCACACCATGGTCCAATAGACATTGGGTAAGGTCATATGACCCATGACCATAAAGTGGGGATAACCCACCCACCAATTTGACCAAGTAAGCTCAAAAGTCAATCATGGTCAACATATGGCCTTAAGGAAGAAATTGAAACACCAAATGAAATCCAAGTGAACCAAGACCCACCCCAAGCATAACCAGCATGCCATAAGTCTATTGGCATCCCCACATTTGAATTTGGAGAGAGTGGGTGAGCTTCCATGGCATTTACCTCCTTGCCCAATGCTATTGTTGGCCTCCTCAGATTGTGAACAGTATTTTCAGAGCATGGAAGCCGCTCAGTGTCTGAGGGGAAGCTGTACAAGCCATGACCGAGGCAACCCACACTCCATCCTCCCTATACAACCATCACCACCTCCATTTTACCATTCCATTAGTTGATGACGCATATTTTGACTTATTTATTATTATTATATTTTTAATATAAACTATAAATATTTCTCTAAATTATATTATAATTATCTTATTATAATTAGTTTTATATTATTCGCACTAGTATTATTTTGTTTTATTTTATGGCAGGCCTGGGGGAATTTCGGCACGATTCAACGTAAAAGCCCGCTGCAACGTTCGCTGCTAGCTGCACCCGTTCAAGCTGCATCAGTTCATTCTGCACCCATCCAAGATGGCCGAGCCCATGCTGCTACCAGCCATATGTCCATTAATACCGTGCTAGCTCACGTGCATCACCATCCATGCAAATGTATTCAATATGCTGCCACGTCATTCGGCCACATTAAATCACATGCAAAATGCCATTCACGTTGATCCTATGGTCACTCTCTCCATAACAAGCTACAACTCATTCCCCGCCACCTCATGGTTTCCATGCAGCCCACACCACTAATTCAAGTTAACGCCACCATCAATTATAACCAACATGGCCGATCTTCACCCCTTCCTCTTCCACATACCTCTAGCTAGCTGTTCATATCACCATCAAATTAAATCCCATGAATAACTGATTCTTATTATTACTCCAGCATTCACTCCCCATGTGGGCGAACCCATTAGCACTTCATATACCCATCCACGTGCGTGGATCCATTTTTAAAGTAGCCCTTCACGTGAGCTCCACTCTATGAATCTGCAATGCAGCGGTTTCCTTTCCTCCCTTTAACATTATGATTATTATTATCGTTATTATTAAATCAATGCAATCTATTAAGGCGGTCATTCCACTCCTCCAAGCAGCCAGTTCCACTTGATCTCCTTCTCATTAGCCGAAATCCCCTTGGAATTCTATAGGCCGCACCATTTCATTTCTTCTCCTTTTCACCAATCAAAATCAAAGGATTATTATTATTGATAATTTTTAGGTTTATTATTATTAATATGTCCGCGCGTATCAGGACCGACTCGGAACGACCCAATGAGTTCTGTGTCACTAGGGTTAGACTCTACGCTGGAGATACTATATAAGGTCATTCTGTTGGAGCATGCGTTTCGCACTCCTCCGGTTTGATAATAACAAAGTCCCGTTTGTATTTGATTCTATTTTTATTAATGGTGTGCAGATAACAGGTATGAGATGTTCACATTTCTGCTGGAGCTAAATTTGAATGTGGGAAATTTCACTGTCTGAAAATTCCGACAGCTGATGCCGCCCAGGCGACAGCAGAGAAGTTACAACTACTTCCCTCCACGGCAGCACGACGAAAGGCAGTTTTGAGCTGTCGGAAATCCGACAGCGATGTCGCCCAGGCGACAGCTCGGAGGTTACAACAACTGCCCACGACACCACCCACGACCGGCAGTTTTGCGCTGTCGGAAATCCGACATCGATGTCGCCCACGCGACAGCTCGGCGGTTACAGCAACTGCCCGCATGACGGCACTCCAGCGGCAGTTTAGCGCTGTCGGAAAATTCCGACAGTCGATGTCGCCTAGGAGACAGCGATTTTCTATAAAATGACTCCTTGTGTTCGTGCATTCCAAGCTTTGAGAATTCCAAGTCCCTTCCTGAGTGCATACGAACCAGAGAGCTCCAGAACCTCTTCAACTCCCATTTGTGCAAAGAAGGATTGAAGATTGAAGACGAGATCGGGCGCGCTTCTACATCAACGATCATCTCGAGGCTTCAACAATCCATTCAGAGATCTGAATTTCTAGGGAGTTGTCCTTTTCATATTGTATTTTCATTTACACACATTTCATTTTATATTGGTAGAGAAATCGTCGTCTTGCGTGCGACGTCTAAGTCCTTGCGCGGCTTAGGGGAAAATCGCTTCCTTGTGCGGAGCGTCCAAGTCCTTGTGTGGCTTGGTGGGAAATCGTGGCCTTGTGTGCTACGTCTAGATCTTGGGAAGATCTAGAGGATAGGCTTGGGCTTGGTCTTGGGAGAGACAAGTGATAGCCTTCCGATCCTTGGGAGAAGGATTGGTAAACCAAAAATTATTGTATTTTTTTATTGTCATAATTGTGCCTTGATCTTAAGCATTGTTAAGATCATTTTTATTGTATGCAAATTTCATGATAAATAAAATTATGCTCTTTTCACTAATTGCAAATTTATTTGCTTAAATCTTTATCTTAGAAATTTGTGTTTTGTTTAATACAAATATTGCATTGGTTTAAAATTATTTATAAGTAACTTTTTATTAAAGTAAATTTGTCTAAAAATTATTAAGTAAAAATTATATTTTTAAACGCACCCTTATTCACCCCCCTCTAAGGGCGTCACACGATCCAACAAGTGGTATCAGAGCGACGTTACTCCAAAACGGTTTTACCACCGGGAGTAATGGCGCACAACGATCACGCGTTCGTTGAGGGGCAAGGAATCAGTAGGCCACCACTTTTTACGGGCACGGACTATAACTATTGGAAAACCCGAATGCGGTGTTTTCTAATAGCTCTCGACATGGAAGTTTGGAATATGGTCGAGACGAGTTATTCTTCCCCAACAATTATTGTAGGAGATGTAACTATGGTCAAACCCAAAGACAAGTGGGATGACAATGATAAATTTAGATGTAAAAACAATGCAAAAGCCATGAATGCTTTATTTTGTGCACTAGATCGCACTGAATTTAATAGAGTTTGTGCTTGTGATACTGCATATGAAATTTGGAATCTTTTAGAAATCACTCATGAAGGTACTTCGCAGGTAAATGACTCAAAGCTATTTCAACTGGAGTCAGAATTCGAAAGATTCAAAATGGAGGTGGATGAAGAAATTGATACAATGTACACACGATTTACTAAAATCGTAAACGATTCAAAGGTGTTGGGTAAGGTTTTCTCCAATGGAGATTTAGTGAGGAAAATTTTAAGATCACTTCCCCCGAAGTTCAATCCTAAAGTGACTGCAATTTCTGAGTCACATGACCTTAAGACCTTACAATTGGAGAGTCTCATTGGGAATCTAAAAACCCATGAAGTGGAGTTGAAGATTCAAAGCCAAGAGTACAATTTGGAGCCCAAAAAGAAAAGCTTGGCATTGAAATCTAAAAAGGAAGTTGAAACTGAATTTGAAGAAAGTGAGGAAGATGAGGAAGGACTGTTTGTGAGGAACTTTAAGAAGTTTATGAGAAATCCGGAGAGGAGAAATTCATTTAAGAAATTTTTCAAAAAGAACGATTTTGCCTACCAAAAAGGCAAAGGAAAAATGGAGAATGAAGAGAAGCGTCCGCTACCGGAGTGCTACCATTGCAAGAAGATTGGTCATATCAGAAGCAAGTGCCCAAAGTATCTGAATGAGCAAAAAGCAAAGAGGCACGATAAAAGTTACAAGAAGAAAGTGTTAAAGGCAGAGACTTGGGATGATTCTTCGTCTGGTGAAGAAAGTGATTCCTCAACACAGGAGGAAGAGGAGGCAAATGCCTGCTTGATGGGGAAAGAAAATGCGTCATCTGACGACGACTGCAGTGTCCAAAGCGACACTGAGGTAACTCCTCCATCTTATGAAGATTTATATTCTGAATTTATGAAAACTTGTAAATTTTTAGATAAAAGCCTATAACAAATTGATTTTTTAAAATCTGAAAACAAAGTTCTTTTGAAAGTAAATAAAAAGTTACCAAATGATTTGAAATCTATTGGGAACGAGAAGGAAATTTGTCAAGAGTGTGATCACTCTTCGACAAGGATAAAAGAACTTGAAAATACTATTTCTAAGTCCGATCGAAAAATTGATCAACTTCTAAAAGAGAAAAAGGATTTAGAAAAAGTTGTTAAATTCTCTCATTCTCAATTAGAGAATTATAAGAAAAGTGTTGCAAATAGATGTGGCATGATAGTAAAAGAAAATTCAATTTTAAAGTCCAAAGTAAATGAGTTGAACATGGCAATTGGAAAATTTGGTGTTGGAAAAAAATCTCTGGATATGCTTTTAGCCAACCAATGCCATGGGACAATAAAATTTGGGCTAGGATACGTTTCTGGAAGCTCTGGAGGCTGTCAGAAATTTCCGACAGCTGCTGTCGGAACCAGCGACAGCTCCAGGTTCAGAAAACCTGTTTTTTAAAATGAAAATTTTTCTAAGTCCACACATAAAGATGTTTCCACCAGCAAGAGTCCAGAGAAACCATGGTTCCTCACCATTCATTGTGTGTGCCAAATGTCATCGATTTGGTCACATCTCGGGCTCATGTTGGAAGAAAGGAAAAGTTAATGTTAAACAAATCTGGGTACCTAAGGCGTCCACCTATACAATGGGATCGACCACTTGGGTAACCAGATCTTTACTTTCATCATCTTTTTAGGTGTGCGTGCAGGCTAGGAACAAGGAAGACGTGTGGTATTTGGACTCTGGATGTTCAAAACACATGACGGGCGATAAATCAAAGTTCCTTAGTCTGGAGATGAAGAAAGGTGGAACAGTGACATTTGGAGATAATGACAAGGGTAAAGTCAAAGGCATTGGAGTAGTAGGTAACAAAGAATTTAAAATTTCAAATGTTTTATATGTTAAAGGTTTGAAACATAATTTAATTTCTATTAGTCAACTATGTGATAAAAATCTAAATGTTCTATTTGACTCTAGCTCAAACCTTTGCAAAATTATTGATTCTAAAACAAACGAAATCGTACTTACTGCACCAAGAATAAACAATGTCTATACAATCACTTTTCATGATTTATCTCATTCTACACTTAAATGTTTTATTTCAAAGAATGATGAACTTGAATTATGGCATAGGAGACTAGGACATTCTAGTGCCAAGCGCATAGTAAAGCTTTCTAAAAATAAAATTATAAAAGGTTTGCCAAATTTGAATGGAAAGCTTTCTTCATTATGTTCACCATGCAAAAAGGGAAAGTTTACAAAATCATCTTTTAAAAGCAAAAATGTTATTTCTACTACTAGACCTTTACATTTATTACATATGGACTTGTTTGGTCCAATTTCTACACAAAGTCTAGGAGGTAGAAAATATACATTTGTTATTATTGATGATTATTCTAGATTTTGTTGGACATTGTTTTTAAATTCAAAATCTGATGCTTTTGATGAATTTGTAAAACTAATTTCACGTATTCAAAATGAACTTGATTTAAAAGTAAAATGCATTAGATCAGATCATGGAGGAGAATTTGATAATGAAAAATTTATTTCATATTGTAATGAATTTGGGATAAAACACGAATTTTCTGCTCCTCGCACACCACAACAAAATGGTGTAGTGGAGAGGAAAAATAGAACACTTCAAGAATTAGGACGTACTATGCTTTGTGAATTTAAATTGCCAAAATATTTTTGGGCCGAAGCGATCAGTACTGCATGCTATATTATTAATCGTGTCATGATTCGTCCTACATTACAATTAACTCCTTATGAAATTTATTTTCAAAGAAAACCAAATGTATCTTACTTTAAAGTTTTTGGTTGTAAATATTTTATTTTGAATACAAAAGATAACTTAGGCAAATTTGATGAAAAATGTGATGAAGGAATTTTCATTGATTATTCTTCAACTAGCAAAAAGGATGCTGAAGACAAAAAGGATGCCAGACCAATGGAGAGAAAGTATTTTGGTACCTTTGTATAAGAACAAAGGAGATATACAAAATTGTGTCAATTACAGGGGAATTAAATTAATGAGTCATACTATGAAACTATGGGAACGAGTAATAGAGAGACGAGTTAGACGAGAGACTAGCATCTCAGAGAATCAATTTGGATTCATGCCAGGGAGGTCAACCATGGAAGCTATACATCTCTTGAGGAGACTCATTGACAACTATCGGGAAAGACAAAAAGATTTGCATATGTTGTTTATCGATCTGGAGAAGGCGTATGATAGGGTTCCAAGAGAGGTCTTGTGGAGAGTCTTAGGAAAGAAAGGTGTAAATGTATCATACATTGACGTAATCAAAGATATGTATACAAATTCAGTGACCAGGGTGAGGACATCTGGAGGATTAACACAGGAATTCCCTATCGCTGTTGGCTTACATCAAGGGTCAACTTTAAGCCCTTACCTCTTTACCCTTATCTTAGATGAGCTCACCGGACATATCCAGCAAGCAATACCTTGGTGTTTATTATTTGCAGATGATATTGTTTTGGTCGATGAGACTAGCGAGGGTGTAAACGCGAAACTGGAATCTTGGCGAGACACTTTAGAAAAGAAGGGTTTTAGGTTGAGCAGGACAAAGACAGAGTATATAGAGCTTAAATTTAGTAGTGCAAGAAGGTCAGATGACTCCGTCATTAAATTGGGTGACCAAGATATTTCCCGCAGTGAGTGCTTTAAATATCTGGGATCGATAATTCAAAAAGATGGAGGTGTAGATAAAGATGTGATTCATAGAATCCAAGCAGGTTGGTTGAAGTGGAGAGGCGCGTCTGGGATTCTATGTGATCGTAAAGTACCACTAAAACTTAAAGGCAAGTTTTACTGTATTGCAATTAGGCCTGCAATGCTCTACGGTTCTGAGTGTTGGGCAGTGAATGGTGTACACGAGCAAAAAATGGGAGCCGCGGAGATGAGAATGCTTAGGTGGATGTGTGGTCACACGAGACTGGATAAAATTAGGAATGAATGTATCAGGGATAAGATAGGAGTGGCGCCAATTGTAGAGAAGATGCGAGAAGCTCGTTTAAGATGGTTTGGACATGTACATAGGAGACCATTAGAGGCTGTTAGGCGTTGTGAGAGTTTAGTCACTAGACATGTTAAACGGGTGAGGGGTAGACCAAAAAAGACTTGGAATGAAACTATAAAGAAAGACATGATGTACTTAGGCATTAATGAGACTATGCTTAAAGATAGGGCGCAATGGCGACAGAGGATCCATATAGCCGACCCCACTATGGTGGGATAAAGGCTTGAGTGTTGTTGTTGTTATTCTTCAACTAGCAAGGCTTATAGAGTTTATAATAAACGTACTAAAGTGGTTGAAGAATCTATTCATGTAAAATTTGATGAAGACATTTATTGTGTAGAAAATACTAAAGTTGCAGGTAATGAGAAAAATGAAGAAGATGTGGAACAAAATCTGAAGAAAAATGATGATGATAATGATGAAGAAAAAGTAGAGAAAGAAGATGAAAAAGATGGTGAAGAAGAAGAAGAACAAGAATATGTACCTCCAACCGAGCTAAGGTTCTCAAAAGATCATCCGCAAGAACTTGTTATTGGAGAACCATTACATGAGGTACGTACACGTTCTAGTTTACATGAAAGTTTTTCAAATTTATGTTTTGTCTCAAATATAGAACCAAAAGATGTTGTCACCGCTTTAAATGATGAATCTTGGTTTCTAGCTATGAATGAAGAACTTAACCAATTTGAAAGAAATAAAGTTTGGATTCTTGTAGATAGACCTAGTGATCATCCTGTAGTAGGAGTCAAATGGATTTTCAAAAACAAATTAGATAGTGACTCTAGGGTCAATAGAAATAAAGCTAGGCTTGTAGCGAAAGGATATAATCAAATTGAAGGGATAGATTTTGATGAAACATTTGCACCCGTAGCACGATTGGAAGCAGTTAGAATTTTTGTTGCATTTGCTAGTCATAAAAGGTTTAAATTATTGCAAATGGATATTAAAACTGCATTTTTAAACGGGTTGATTAAAGAAGAAGTTTATGTTGAACAACCCCCAGGATTTATAAATGAAAAATTCCCTAATCGCGTATATAGATTACTAAAAGCTTTGTATGGTTTAAAACAAGCACCACGAGCATGGTATGATAGATTGACTATATATTTATTACAAAATGGTTTTAAAATGGGCGGCGTTGATTGTACACTCTTCATTAAGCAAGTAAATGATGATTTAATTGTTTTACAAATTTATGTTGATGATATTATTTTTGGAGCCACTAATGAAGAGTTATGTAATTATGTTGTAAAAATGATGGAAAGTGAATTTGAAATGAGTATGGTAGGAGAATTAAAATATTTCTTAGGATTTCAAATTGTTCAAAAACATGATGGAGTTTTTATTAACCAATCAAAATATATTCATGATGTTTTAAAACGATTTGGATTTGAAAATCTCAAACAAGCAAATACTCCTATGAGTGTATCTTTAAAATTAGGAAAAGATGAAAATGGAATATCAATAGATCAAACTTTATATAGAGGCATGATAGGTTCACTTTTATATTTAACTGCTTCTAGATCGGATATTATGTTTTCAGTTTGTTTATGTGCTAGATTTCAAGCCGATCCCAAAGAATCACATTTAAAAGCGGTAAAAAGAATGTTTAGATATTTAATTGGCACATCTAAACTTGGTTTATTGTATCCTCATAGCGATGATTTTACTCTTTTTGGCTACTCTGATTCTGATTATGCCGGTTGTTCACTAGATAGGAAAAGCACTAGTGGCACTTGTCACTTTTTAGGCCCTTCACTCATTTCATGGTCGAGTAGGAAACAGAATTCTGTTGCCCTCTCAACCACCGAGGCCGAATACATCGCACTTGGTAGTTGTTGTGCACAAGCTCTTTGGATGAAACAAACTTTAGAAGACTTTAATATTAAACAACAAACTATTGAATTATGGTGTGATAATAAAAGTGCAATTGATTTAACATACAATCAGGTCCATCATTTAAGGTCTAAGCATATTGATGTGAGACATCATTTTATTAGAGATCATATTAAAAATAACCACATAAAAATTTCATTTATAGGCACGGATAATCAACTAGCGGATATATTCACTAAACCGTTATCGGTTTCCCGTTTTTCTATGCTTAGGCTAGAATTGGGAATTCTAGACATTTCACAATGAATATATCACTATTTAAAGCCTATAAAATTTAAAAAAAAATTATCACAAAATCTAAACAATTTAAAAAGAAAAAGCCTAAATTTTAAAATCAAACTATAGAATTTCAAAAGACTTAACAAAAATTCAAACATCATTAATATTACATCAATATTGTTCTAATAAAAACAGTAGAAAATAACATAAGGATCAAGTTCATTAAACAGAAATAGAAATCTGAAGAAGTTCACTATCGCCCAGGCGACAGTGGATGTCAGAAATTTCCGACATCAACCAGCAGCAGCAGCCTGATGAAACTACTCAGAATCTTCAAAACCAGCCCCGCTGCTCTCTGGACAGTCTTCTGGAGGTCCTCGTCTCACGGTTTACCACGTCGAGTCTGCCTCACCGATTGGCATGGCGGTTCTTCGTCCGGAACTTGCCATTCGGCCTCTTCCTCCGGAGTTGGCATTAACTTCAGACCTTTGACGAGAAACTTCATAAACTTCTGCATTCGACTACGGTCCTTCTTCACTTCCTTCTTGTGATCCTCTAGTGAATCACGTAAATCATCAATGGACTCTCGTAGTGATCCTGCCCTAGGCATTGGCGGCTCTCGAATCTCAATTCCCGGATGGGCCTTTTTCTGCGTCTTCTTCACTTTCATCGAACCCGTATAATATATCTCCGGATAACAATCATCCAAATAAGAACCTTGCGCTATCCATCCGTACTTCTTATAGAGTATACGCTGAATTATCGCCCCCATTGGCATCGTATGAACCTTCACCCATTTTGGATGCTTTAATCTATACGCATACCGAATCTGGGAGAGTATGAAGTCCGCCACATCAAAAAGCTCATCCTCCATAATGTAGTAAGTAATGAGGGTCAACTGAGCCGTAATACTTCTTATATCTCCACTCTTCAACATGACTGAATTCCTTAATATATCTTGAACTAAGAAAGCATCCGGAGTGAGTGACGTAACTTCAGTGGTTAGAGTCTTCTTTTGATTCCCATGTAAACTCATGTTTACAAGGGTCCAATCCCTATCTTTTCTATAACTCTCCACTATATCCGACACATTTTCACTCATCACTAGTCCGAATTCCTCTCTTAGATCAACATGTGTTATTTCCACATGTTGACCTTGGATTCTTGATCTAACTCCCCCATCCAATTCAGTGTAATTTGGATCTTCCAAATGATTATAGAACTCTCGAATCAAAAAGGAAGAGAATGAATCTGGGGTGATTATTGAGAGTATACCTGCATTCGCAAGCCGATCATAGATATGATCGTGCTTCGGCGAATCAAATTCCACATATTTCGCCACTCCTACTATGGCTTTCTCCACCCCAGGATACACTTGATACGAACTATGCGCATCTTCAGAAGTACTTCTTCGCGCTTTAGAACTGGAAGCCATTCTGCAAATAACATATAAAAAACATGGATTAGAAATGTGTTGTGCACTGGAACACTGTCACACAGGCGACAGTGACTGTCGGAAATTTCTGACAGTACTTCAGTAAACTTCTCTTGAAATTTTTTTACATAAACTTCCAGATCTACTCAAAATGATGTTTTATTTCAACATCAAGTCTTTAAAAAATATTTTTTTTTTCAAATCTACATCTTCTCCATATCCTTACTATTCATCATCTTCAACTTTCTTCCTCAAACAAATCTTGCATTTAAAAAAAAAAATTATACTATGTACAAATGCAACACTTCAACCACAAAAATCACAAAAAAAAACAAAAATTTTTCACCAAGATCCAACAAGATCCCCTTGATTTACACTAGATCTACATTTTTAAAACACAAAACTTCCAAGATCTATACCATTCATCAAAGGAAAACTAAAAAAACATACATCATTTATCATCTCCCCTTTCTAAAATCAAAAATCCCTAAAAAATTTTAAGTCAAAACACTTAAAAATAAAAAACCATACCTTAGATCTAGGATGCGCCGAACTCCGACAGCTTTCTCTCGTTTTTAACTCCAGGAAATGATGCACAATAGGGTTTGACTCGGTCCAAAGCCCTATTTATAATTTTGGCTGCCGCCCAGGCGACAGTGACTGTCAGAAATTTCCGACAGCTCCCGTTTTGATAAAACTTCAATTTTGGGTCCCTTTGATGATTTACAATAGTTCTATGTCCTTATTAATGCTTCACCTCATGACTTGATGACAAACCATGTGCTTTTTATTTATAAAAAATGACTCTTACATGCTTATATGATTTCATTTCCAAGCTATCATCGTATTGACACTCCTACTTAGTTGTTTAGACCATTGGAAATTGTTTTCGCATGCCTCTAAGTATGAGAAATTGTTTATCTATCATAATGAACTATCACGTTCACTTCTTTTGATCAATATGTATGTCTTTTTATTTAATATATACATGGATCATATTTGCTTTAACATAATAAAATAACACTTCATAAATACAACTTTCAACCTTGATTTGTTAGCACAACAAAATATACACTATCTTTTGTGATTCAAGTGAATTCGGAGATCCTTGGTCAATTACAAAAAAAATTATCAATATCTCAAAATTAAGATATCACAACATCTGTGATCAAAAAAGTTTACATTAAAGACAAGGATACTCCGCCAAGCACTACTTACCCTCCTGATAAGTCTTAATGAACATTGTGAGGTTAAGCACCTTGGAAAGAATTGTAAAGTGTCTTGTGCAAAAGAAAAATGGTTTTCTATTCATCTTGTGCTATATCTTCAAAGTCAAAGTTAACTTTATATGCTTATATTATGTTCTACATTTTAATGATCATGTCAATTAAATAACTTCATATGTTAGATCTAAGTATCATATGTACACATCATTATGTTATATAAACATTCATCTCATGAGAATTGGACCGAAAATATTCCATAATTCTATACACTATTGTGTCTTTCTATGATACTTTCAAATGACCTTACTCATGTTTAAGTTATTTTCTTTCATTACTTCATATGGCTATACCGTCACTTCATGAGTTTATTCATACTATGGCATATTCCTATTATTTCATGGACTTCAATCATTTCCAACAAAGTGCTTCCGCTTACTCTTCATTTCTATATCATATATCTTTTCCCTTATGAACTACTCTTTTATCTAATATTAACTTTTGCTAATACCAAAAGGGGGAGAATTAAAAGTATAAAAAGAAAAATCACAAATCTATTACACCTAAGTATTCCACCTACACAATACATCATATATTTAGGGGGAGCATATATTTAGGGGGAGCATTCATTTAGGGGGAGCTTTCATCTAAAGGGAGATTATTTATTTTAAGAGAAATATATCATGTTATTTTTGTGCACACACCAAATAGACATAATTTCTTTTTATACGGATTTGTTATTATCAAAAGGGGGAGATTGTTGGAGCATGCGTTTCACACTCCTCCGGTTTGATAATAACAAAGTCCCGTTTGTATTTGATTCTATTTTTATTAATGGTGTGCAGATAACAGGTATGAGATGTTCACATTTCTGCTGGAGCTAAATTTGAATGTGGGAAATTTCACTGTCGGAAAATTCCGACAGCTGATGTCGCCCAGGCGACAGCAGAGAAGTTACAACTACTTCCCTCCACGGCAGCACGACGAAAGGCAGTTTTGAGCTGTCGGAAATCCGACAGCGATGTCGCCCAGGCGACAGCTCGGAGGTTACAACAACTGCCCACGACACCACCCACGACCGACAGTTTTGCGCTGTCGGAAATCCGACATCGATGTCGCCCAGGCGACAGCTCAGCGGTTACAGCAACTACTCGCACGACGGCACTCCAGCGGCAGTTTAGCGCTGTCGGAAAATTCTGATAGTCGATGTCGCCCAGGCGACAACGATTTTCTATAAAATGACTCCTTGTGTTCGTGCATTCCAAGCTTTGAGAATTCCAAGTCCCTTCCTGAGTGCATACGAACCAGAGAGCTCCAGAACCTCTTCAACTCCCATTTGTGCAAAGAAGGATTGAAGATTGAAGACGAGATCGGGCGCGCTTCTACATCAACGATCATCTCGAGGCTTCAACAATCCATTCAGAGATCTGAATTTCTAGGGAGTTGTCCTTTTCATATTGTATTTTCATTTACACACATTTCATTTTATATTGGTAAAGAAATCATCGTCTTGCGTGCGGCGTCTAAGTCCTTGCGCGGCTTAGGGGAAAATCGCTTCCTTGTGCGGAGCGTCCAAGTCCTTGTGTGGCTTGGTGGGAAATCGTGGCCTTGTGTGCTACGTCTAGATCTTGGGAAGATCTAGAGGATAGGCTTGGGCTTGGTCTTGGGAGAGACAAGTGATAGCCTTCCGATCCTTGGGAGAAGGATTGGTAAACCAAAAATTATTGTATTTTTTTATTGCATAATTGTGCCTTGATCTTAAGCATTGTTAAGATCATTTTTATTGTATGCAAATTTCATGATAAATAAAATTATGCTCTTTTCACTAATTGCAAATTTGTTTGCTTAAATCTTTATCTTAAAAATTTGTGTTTGGTTTAATACAAATATTGCATTGGTTTAAAATTATTTATAAGTAACTTTTTATTAAAGTAAATTTATCTAAAAATTATAAAGTAAAAATTATATTTTTAAACGCACCCTTATTCACCCCCCCCTCTAAGGGCGTCACACGATCCAACACATTCCACACTTGATGAGCCTTAGTGGACTATCTTGAGCGGAGCCTCAACATTCTCAAGATAAGAAATTAGGTTTTCGCTCCCGTCCGTCCGCTCTCCTATTTTCTACGTGTTTTTCTTCGTCACTGTTCGTGCGCCGATTCGTTTCTGCCGATCGTGAAGGAGATCGAAGGAGATCGCGGTTTCGTCGTTCCTATGCGTTTTCTCTGTTCTCTGCTCGAGTGATCCGATCCAGGGAAGAAGGAAAGCCTCGCAGATCTCCCGTTCACGATTTCCAGGTCGCTGATCGTAAGATCTGGAAACCCCCGTCGCTGATCTGAAGCAAGATCTGAAGCAAGGGTCCTTGGCGCTGGTTCCTGTTCGCGATTTCTTCTTCTGGTCGCAGCTCTAGATCGGGAAGAGAGAAGCTTGGTTTTCTTAGCGCCGATCTGGAAAGGATTTCCTAGCGCTGATCTTCTTCTGGTCGACGTTCCTTGTTCGCGATTTGCAAAGGAGGACAACCGATTCTCTAGATCCGGCAACTCAAAGCTCCAGATCAATTCGCCGCCGATACAAGAAGAGCAGGGTGCCGCCGATTTCAGATCTGTGGTCACGTCTTTTGTTCCCGTCGCTGCAGGTCGCAGATCGGAGACCTTGTTTTTCCCGTCGCTTGGTCTCTCGCCGGAAAGATCTCGCAGATCGCAGATTTGCAAATTTGTTTTTTGCGCTGCCTCTGGACGTTGATCCCATCAGGAAGTGGTAGCATCCGAGAGGTTTTAACTGCCATCGGCTAGGAGGAGTTCCAGATCCAAAGATCCAGATTTCGTAGATCAAAAGGAAAAAATTTCTTTGATTTGGATTTCACTGATTCTGGTTGGAGGAGCAGGCCGATTTTTTTGCAAATCTTCCTCTAAGACCAGATTTGTGCCCTTCATCTTCGTGCATAAGTCTTCGACAATTTGCTTTCAGCCGAAGAGGAGGAGCAAGTATTTTCTGGATTGGATCCGAAGTTTCTCGGTCGTCTTCGCGCGAATCAGGTGACTTTATTTCAGTTTTCTGTACTATAATTCTGCTGCAATGTTGAAAAAGAGCGCGCTTGACGTTACAAAGCTGCAGTCGTTCGACGCGCCCGATTTCCTCAGTTGGAAAATTCAAGTCCAACTAGGAATGAAGGAACGCAACATCTTTTACACTGTCCAGAGCGATTTTGCGTCTTCTAGTGAGGACTTAGACGAATATCAGTGGACCAAGGATGAGGATTTCTGCAGGGACTACCTGTTGAATTCCCTCAATCCTCGTCTCGCACTGACCTACCACGCCTACAAGACCGCAAAGGAGATTTGGGATCGTCTCAATGCGCATTTCTAGAAGGAGGAGGTGTTGTTCAAATCGCTCATTGGGGAGAAGTTTTTCAACTTCCGCCTCAAAGCAAATCTGCCAATCACCTCCCAGATCATAGAGCTGGAGAACTTGCGCAACAAGCTGGAGGACGATCAATCGAAGATGGACGATAATCTATTCGGGTACTTGATTCTGTGCAAGCTACATGCGGAGTGGCTGACCTTCAAGATAGAGATGCACAGGCGGAAGGAGAAGATTACTCTGGATGAACTCAAAAGGTTCATTCACATAGAGGACCAGAACATCGCTGGAAAGAGCGCGGAGCAGGTTGTTCGGCCCCCACAGGCTGTCAACTTTGTTTCTCGACCTAATAAGCCTCCTCGGAAGCCCCGGGCACCTAAGGGTGACACCCCTACCCAGTTGGCGGTCAAGAAGCCTTCTCTCAAAAGGAAGAAGGGTAAATGCCACAATTATGGCAAGTGGGGTCACTGGTCCGCTGACTGCAGGGGTCCGAAGAAGCAGAAGGATGAAGCTCCACAACAGGTGGCACGCATGGTGGTCGATACTTCTGATCCCATGTCCTTTGTGGCTATGATCGGAAGTAGTCACCGTAGTGCGTCTTCTGAGTGGTGGCTGGATATCGGTGCCACTTGTCATGTTACGAATGACAGAGGTCTTCTCACTGACGTCAGAGCAGTCCGAGACCTAGTAGAGAACTGCAATGGAGGAGAGACAGCCGTTACGCATGCTGGGATGGCATAACTCGTCCTCTCTTCAGGTAAAATTTTATTTTTGCAAAATGTTAAATTAGTTCCAAATTTAACTAAGAATTTAATTTCTATGAGTTTGCTAGATAAGTCCGGAATATCTTTCACAACCATAAGCGGCAGAATAATTCTAACTGTTAATTCACATTACTTTGGTTGCGCTTACCTAATCAATTGAATGTATAGACTTAGCCTAGAAAATGAGTGCATAAATCAAGTGAGCTCGTCTTTGTTAGATCTAAAGCTACTTCATAATAGACGTGGACACGTTCACTACAAGAAGATGCGCGATCTAGATAAGAGTCACAACATTCTATTAGATTTCTCTATTCGATTTGATAGGTGTGAGGTTTGTGCTCAGACCAAAATAACTAGAAACTCTTACAAGACCATTTCTAGGAGCACACAACTTTTGGAATTGATTCATTCCGACCTTTGTGACTTTCGTAGTCATGCCACTCGAGGGGGAATGAAGTATCTAATTACCTTCATTGACGATTTCTCCAGATTTTGTCATGTATACCTATTGAAATTGAAAGACGAGGCCTTCAAGACATATAAAATCTTCAAATCTCGGGTAGAAAACCAGTTAAATTTAAAGATTAAGAGACTTAGAAGTGATCGAGTAGGAGAATACACTACAACTGGGTTTAGAGAGTTTTGTGCCACTAAGGGCATAATCCTTGAAACTACAACTCCTTACTCACCCCAATCAAATGGCGTTGCTGAGCGTAAGAATAGAACGTTGACAGAGATGTTAAATTCTATGCTCCTTACCGCTGACATGCCCAATTCCTTCTGGGGGGAAGCAGTCCTTACTGTAAATCACATTCTGAATAGAGTGCCTCACTCAAAACTCAGTTCTACTCCATATGAGTCATGATACGGTCATCCTTGTAGATATGACACTCTTAAGACTTGGGGTTGTATCGCCTATGTGCGTATACAAGAACTTAAAAGACCTAAGGTGAGACCTATAATGACAACCTGTGTCTATCTAGGTAGTGCAGAAGACAGTGCAACTGACTGGTTTCTAGACCTATCCACTAATTCAGTGATAGAGTCGAGAGATGCTATCTTCTTTGAACATAAATTTATCAAAGATCATGGCCTGACCGTCCCTAGATCTACTGACATGATCTCAGAATCTACTATAGAACCTGAAGCTAGCCCCTCTGGCACTGCTCCCTAACCTCTAGAGGTTGAACCTATTCCTCTTAGAGTATCTACAAGAGATAGAATCCCTAATGATTTTGGTGAGAACTTCGTCACCTACAACTTAGAGGATGATCCTTTTTCCTATCAGGAAGCGATGAGATCGAGAGATGCGTTAATGTTGGCAGAAGCTATCGATGATGAGATGAACTCGCTGCTACAAAACAATACCTGGCATCTAGTGGACCTACCAAAAGGAGCTAAAGTCCTGGGATGCAAGTGGGTTTTAAAGAAGAAGTTGCATAGTGATGGGTCTATAGCAAGATACAAAGCACGTCTAGTAGCTAAGGGTTATAAACAACAAGGGGGAATTGACTACTTTGATGCCTATTCACCTGTCTGTCACCTATCTACTATTAGAATTCTTCTAGCCTTAACCTCTATCAAGAATTTCATAGTCCATCAGATGGACGTGAAAACAGCCTTTTTGAATGGAGAGCCAAATGAAGAGATCTACATGGCAAAACCTGAAGGTTATGTCCATACAGATCTAAAGGATAAAATGTGCAAACTTGATAAATCTATCTATGTGCAAACTTGATGCTGAATCCTTAGCAGTTGGGCACAGCAGCTCCCAGCAGAGATATACTCTGATTCTGCTGTTGAGATTGCCACACTGGTCTGCTTCTTACTGCTCCAAGAGATCAGTCTTCCACCAAGGAATTGACATGTCCCTGAGGCACTCTTCCTATCTTCCTTGCACCCTGCATAATCTGCATCTGGGTAGCCAGTCTGTTGGAACAACCCTATTATTGATTTGGGCTAGGATCACTATCTGTTGACTAGGATCAAGTTGACCCAAATGTATAGTCAATGGGTCAAGAGTTTAGGCTGGTAGAACTCAAGAAATCATTCAGTTTCTGCGTTCGACGAACTCAATACTACGTTCGACGAACTGCTCTCTGCGTTCGACGAACGGCTTACACTCTGTGTTCGACGAACGACTTGCTTCAAGCTCATCTCAGCGGTCGACGATCTTCAGTCTCAGCGGCTCAGCGTCTCAGCGGTCGACAAAATTATCCAGTCTCAGCGGTCGATGATTTTGCTCAGTTCAGCGGTCGACGATTTTGCGTTCGATGAAAACCTTCAAATCGACGAAATATCTTCTCAGCTCAACAAATTTAATTCTTCCAGCAAGATTCATTTGAGGTCGACGAACTAAATATTGTGTTCGACGAAAATCTTGAGATCGACGAAAATTGCAATACAGCAGATTTATTTCAGAAGATTATATTATTCATTCTCTGAACTCAGATCTCTTCAGCAACGACTCTTTTATATCAGATAAGTAAGGATAATATATTTTCTTTTATTATTTAAAGATTATAGCAGTTGACATATTCTCGGAAAAGAACATTCATGGAAAAGGAAAGAGATATACGTCGTGTCAGATTTATGGTTCCCAGATATACTTATTCCTTAATTCAAGGGATTTGATTTTCAAATATTATCAAAAGAAAAGGGAAGAAGATAGACAGGATTATTACTTCCATAGTTCTACGACAAGCATACAGAACATATCAATATAGCTGTATAGAGAAAAAGAAGGAAAAAGGTTACATGAAGAACAAGAAGAACAAAAGCTAACAGATCTTCTTCTTCCTCAATAGCAGCACTCATTCTCTGAGAACAACTTCAACAATACTCTCTCAGTCATCAGCTGCAAGTACAGATCTTCAAAAGAGCAACACAAATCTGAAGAACTTATTCTTCCAGATTAATCAGCTACAGGAAGATTATTTGATTCAAGTGAAAGCTCCATCCTCAAGCTGTCAAGCATTTCATATCAGACAGAGGAGCTTTACAACATACATCCACTAGAGTCTTCTCTCAGCATATTGACAGAGAAGAACTTCATAACCCCTTCTTAGCCCCTCTTGCACAGGGTTATAACTCCCTTCAAAAGTTAAACCCTTGGTGGAAGGGCACCTGAACAAAAACCTGTAGTTGGGTTAGAGCACCTGATCAAAAGCTCACTTGGTGTGTGGACACCTGAACAAAAACCCCTTGGTGATACGGCACCTGATCAAAAACCTAGTGGATCCTACCAAGTGTGGTAGAAGAGTAGACGTACCCAGATTTATTGGGGAACTACTATAAAAATCATTGTGTCTCTGTGCTTGTGATTTTCCGTGTTGCTGTGTTGTGTGCCTTCTTTGTGTTTGTTTTTATAACTCACTCAATATACACATATATATCACTATTTTAATTCCGCTATAAAATTAAGGGAAAAAGTTTTTAATACTCTATTCACCCCCCCCCCCCCCTCTAGAGTAACATTAAGATCTAACATCCACTTTCAATTGGTATCAGAGGGTAGTTGATTTTATTTATAGGCTAACACCTGAATCATAAAGATCAATTAGATCTTAATTTATTTTAGAGTTTTCTTTTTCTTAAAAACTCATGGCACAAAACAAAGAGTATTCTAGCACAAGACCTCCTATGTGCAATCTCAATAAGTTTGCACTATGGAAGGCAAGGATTAAATTGTACATGACTTCTATTGATGAGGAAATTTTCAATGTGATTTTGACAGGACCTCCAACTCCCACAGCAACAACTAGCCACCACTACCAACAATACTGTACCACCTCCTGAGTGGACTGAAGCCCAGAAAAAGCAAAGAAGTGCAGATGCAAAAGCTACGAACATTCTAGCACAAACAATGTTTGATGCCATTTTTCAAAAAGTGGTGGAATGTACTTCTGCAAGAGAGATATGGATCTCACTCAACAATATGGTTGAAGGATCAGCTGACGAAAGAAAGGACAGAAGATCCCACCTCATTTCTCAATATGAGAATTTCAAAAAGGGAGAATCTGAGACAGTTGCTGATATGTATAACAGGCTCAGCCTCATAATTAATGAGCTGAAATATTTGGACAAAGTGATCTCTATCACTGAGATAAATGATAAGATCCTTATGTGCTTCCCCAGCACATGGGACTCTAGGATCTGGCCTATCAAGGAAGCCAGAAGCCTTAATGAGATCTTAACTGAGTGCTTATTAGGCAAACTCAAATCCTATGAGCAGCTTATCAAATCTAGAGAAGCTGAACAATCCACTTCATCTCCAGCAACAAAGAAGGAAAAGAACATTGCCTTCAAAGCTACTGAAGAAGAAGAAAAGTCTCCAGGAGATATGGAGTTCATGAGCCTTTTAGCCAAAAGGTTATATAAGATGGCTAAGAAGGACTTCAGAAAGAAGGACTCCAGATCCAGAGAAAAGGCAAGGTATGATAAATCCAATTCTAAAGAAATTATATGTTTTGGTTACAGGAAACCTGGACATATTCTACCAGAATGTCCAGAGAATCAGAAGAAAGAAGAGAAAAAGAACAAAGAAGAAAGAAAGCACTCCAGCAAGTCTTCCTCCCACAAACACAAACACAAGGGAAGATGATTTGTAGCAGAAACTTGGAGTGACGCTGAATCAGAATCATCATCCAGCTCATCTGATGATGAAGAAGAATCAAAGGAGAATGACAAGTGCATAATGGCAATTTATGACTCAAGCAGTGAGCCAGTAAGTGCATCTTCATCCAGCTCTTCTGATAATGAAGATGATGAAGTAGAAAAGAATTTCTGCATGATGGTTATCAATGCCTCAACAAACAACTCAGATGAAGAAGAATCAGAAGCTGATGCTGACAATGATGCGGATCAGGTAACCTCTAATTTTGACTTCAATTCAGTTGAATTCAAAGATGAATTCAATGTTCTTTGCTTAGACTTAATAAAATCTGAGAATGAAATAATCACCCTCAGAAATAAGCTAGCTGAAATGAACAAATTAAGTGAAGATAATGCTATTCTTAAGAAAGAATTGGCTGCCTCTAGAGAACATATTATTCTCATTGAGAATAAACTTTCTGAGGCCAAGAAATTTGAAGAATCCCTAAATGGGAGAAGCATCAAACTGATGGACATTACAAGCACAGTAAATGCCAGATTAAGTGGCAAACTAGGCTTGGGTGCATCATCAAGTGAGCCACCTCTGATTAAGAAGAACATATTATCTACACCTATAAAATTCATTTCTGCTAAGAGCAAAGAGGTTGTAGAAGTAAATAAAGATATTTCAAGCAAGGCTGTTAAGAATAAAAGAATTCATCAAAATTCGTCGAACGGAGCTCGATGAAATGAATTCAATTCGTCGAACGGAGATCGACGAAAGCTGAAGACAGATTTTCAGTATAGTTATTATATGAACAACGCTCGACGAAATCTCATTCATTCGTCAAACGGCGATCGACGAACTCAGCCCAGTTCGTCGAACAGAAATTATACAGAAAATTTAAAGAATTCTTATTCTAAACATACTAAGAATCCTTTCACTGAATGGATAATTCCTCCAAGGAGATATCATCCAAAAGGCTATAAGGATCAGCCTGAAATATCCTTTATTTCTGATTTTTGTGGAAATTCAAAAAGACCCAAGGTAGTCTGGGTCAAGAACAAATAGATTGTTTTTCTGTTTTTGCAGGTACACAGCTATCCAAGAATAAAAGAACAATGGTACTTGGATAGTGGATGATCAAAGCATATGACAGGAAACAAGGCCAATCTGAACAACTACAAGGCGAAGCTTGGACCAAAAGTGATATTTGGAGATTCCAACTGTGGACAAACAAAAGGATATGGAAAAGTCAAGGTTGGAGAAGTCACCTTCAAAGAGGTAGCTTATGTCAAGGGACTGAAGCACAACCTCATCAGCATAAGCCAATTATGTGATGAAGGGTATCAAGTAACTTTTAATAAATCAAAATGCCTTATTAAGTCTTCTGATAATATTACTGTTTTATCAGGTATTAGGCAAGGAAATATCTATTTAGTAAATTTTAACTCATCAAAATCAAAAATCTGTTTATTTAATCAATTAAGCAAACCTAGTGAACTTTGACATAAGAGATTAGGACATGTAAATCTGAGGACCATTGCTAAATCATCTAAGGATAATCTTGTTAGAGGATTACCCTCAGGTTCATACAAGAAGGAAGGTCTTTGCAGGGCATGTCAATTAGGCAAGCAAACTAAAAACAGTTTTAAATCATTATCTAAAAGTGATTCACCTAGAATCTTATACTTGCTACATATGGATCTCTTTAGACCAATAGCAATAAAGAGTTTAGGGGGGAAGTCATACACTCTAGTTATTGTAGATGACTTCTCTAGATTCACTTGGGTGTTCTTTTTGAGAGAAAAGTCAGATAACTTTAAAGTTCTTACAGACTTTCTTAAGAGCATTCAGATTGAGTATTCTACTGTAGTTGCATTGATCAGATGTGATCATGGCACTGAGTTTGAGTCTCTTCTCATGCAAGAATTCTGTGAGAAGGAAGGTATCAGGCTTTGCTTCTCAGCTCCTAGAACTCCTCAACAAAATAGGGTAGTTGAAAGGAAAAATAGAACCCTAATTGAATCAGCAACAACATTACTTGCAGATTCTAATTTTCCCCTATCTTTTTGGGCAGAGGCTGTTAGCACAGCAAATTATGTGTTGAATAGGAATTTGATACATAAACTTAAGGGTAAGACTCCCTATGAGTTACTTAAAGGGAAGAAACCTAATGTTAACTATTTTAGTACATTTGGTTGTAAATGTTTTGTTCACAATAATGACAAAAAATACCTTAGGAAATTTGAACCAAAATCTGAAGAAGAAATTTTCTTAGGCTATTCATTAATCAGCAAAGCATATAGGATATTTAACAAATCCTCTTTTAAAATTGAAGAATCTATGCATGTTTCTTTTGATGAAACTAACATGTTTTACAAGGAGAAGAATTCTTCTACCAAAGAAAACCTGCAGGTACCTACACTCTGTGAGCAGCTAGATCAATTAGCTCTACAGAAGGAAGGATCTCTAAATCCTGTACAGCAGGATGGTGAAGAAAGTGATGAAGAAATCAGTGAAACTGTAACTGAAAAGGAAGCATTAAGTAACATTCCACAAGAGGAATTAATTACAAATAATGCTGATCCCACTATGTCTGTTGATTATGTCAATATTAGAGATCACCCCAGATCTCAAATAATTGGAGACATATCAACTGGTGTCCAAACAAGGCATCAAGCTAATCAGAACCAGATGCACACTTGTTTTCTCTCTCAGATTGAACCTCAATCCCTACAAGATGCAGAAGAAGATCCCAACTGGATCATTGCTAGCCCTGCAAGTTGAGTCGAGCCGGCTCGTGAGCTCGATGAGCCGGCTCGAAAAAAGCTCGACTCGAGCTCGAACCAGTTGAGCTCGAGCTCGAGCTCGACGAGCTCGAGCTCGATTTCGAGCCGAGCTCGAGCTCGATTACTCTTGTTCATGAGCTCGCGAGCCGGCTCGTGAGCTTTTTTTTGGGTATTTTTTTTTAAAAAAATATATAAATAAAAATAAAAATGGGTTCATGAGCAGAAAGCTCGAGCTCGAGCTCAATATACTGGTCTCGAGCTCGAGCTCGAGCCAAGCAGGGTGAGCTCGACGAGCTCGAGCTCGAGCTCGAAATATTTAGCTCGAGCTCGAGCTCGAGTTTGGGATTTTTGCCAAGCTCGACTCGAGCTCGACTCGTTTACACCCCTAATCATTGCTATGCAAGAGGAGCTCAATCAGTTTGAGACAAACAAAGTTTGGGAATTGGTTCCTAGACCAAAGAATCATCCAGTCATTGGAACTAAATGGGTCTACAAGAACAAGCTAGATGCAGATGGCAATATTGTGAGAAACAAAGCTAGACTAGTAGCTCAAGGATACTCACAGGAAGAAGGAATAGATTATGATCAGACTTTTGCATCAGTTGCAAGGTTAGAAGCAATCATGATCTTTCTTGCATTTGCTGCATACAAGAAGTTCAAGGTTTATCAAATGGATGTGAAGAGTGCATTCTTGAATGGAGAAATCAAAGATGAAGTCTATGTGGAATAACTGATGCGTGTTCGGCAAGTGCACCGGTCGCACAAGTAATAAAGTTGGGAGTACGTTCCCGAATATCGTCTCTCAAGGAATGCGTGTGGTTAGTTTGACTCTTCGGATTGAGAAAATAATTACAAGAGTAAATTAAAGGAAAAATAGGGGCTTTGATTTTGGGTTTCCTAAACTAGTGCAGAAAAGAGAGATGCGGGTCAAAACTCCGCTTCGCAAGGCGGGATGGATGCAATGGCCGCGATGTCGTGCTTCAGAAAGCGCATGGACGAGAAGGCACGCGGATGGGCGATCGCAAGGGCGGAAGTGTTGAGGGTCGAGAGCACCTCTTCGCAAATGCTAATAGCACTTTTGTTATAGCGTGGATTGTGAACGTGAATGAAACCGAACGATTGTCACAACGAGATCATCAACCAATAAAATAACAAGACATGATTATATTATCACAACTAATTGTTCAATACACCAAAATCTCAGAAATTACACAACAAGTAATAATATGAAAATGAGAGATAGAGGTTTCATCACCAAAGGATGAAGACTCGCCGTCGTTCACGGCCGGAATTCTGGGTTGTCAATCCGGATCCGGGCTCGGCTTCGGCTAACGTCCGGGAGACTCGAAGGGTTGTCAATCCTCCGCTAACGTCCCGTCTTCTTCACTTGAACCTCTGAACTGGCACAGAATCCCTGCATCTTCTTCTTCTTTTCACCTGAATAGTGTTGCGTGGTTGAGAACTCGCCGGAGTGGAGTAAGCAGAGTGTTTGGATGATGAATCGATGCCCGAATCTTGAACGGAGGATGGATGGACGAAGGGAGGCGAATGGGGGGAGAGAAGCTCCCAACATCCGTGGATGGGCGGCTACGGGGCGGAATGAATACCCTAAAATCGCGGAACTGGGCATTAAATAGGCACTGGCGAAATAGTGCGCACGACCAGTGGCGCACGACCAGTGGTCGTGCGCACTAGAAGTTAGGCGCTCGTGCGCACTATCCCAGCGGAACCTGCGACATAAACTTTATAAAATATAATGATCGCACGACCGAACGCAGGACCGTGCGTAAAAACGCACGACCAAATTCAGAATGCAACTTTGGGCTGCAAATGATCGCGCACGATCGGCGGCGCACGATCAGTGGTCGTGTGCAGTATAACCAGTGATCGTGTGCAGTGTTCTGTACAGATTTGTACCGGGAACACCTGCACGACACCTGTTCCAGCATAAACACAAATCAAAACCACTGAAAGTGGCACATAACACAGCATGAAAGATATTAAGAGTGATAATCAAGAAAAGACACCACACGGGCCTAGAAGTGCACTTCATGTGAAAATTGTGACTAAATGAAATATAATCATTAATACACAAAAAGTGAAGTGCAAGTGCGTGAAAACTAGCCCAGATGAGTCTATAAAAGTGTATATAAATGGGACTCATCACACCCCCACACTTACTCGTTTGCACGTCTCGGGCAAACACTCAATCCCATGATAGAAAAGTTGATGTTAAAGAAGCAACTGTGCAGGCAAAACATGATGGGAAGTAAAGAACTAGCGAGCGTAAAAAAATAAAGTAGAAAAGGTTTTAAAACAAAGACTATATTTTAAGAACTTCTACAAGTGTAAAATACAAAATACTACTACTCTGAGGTGAATTATTTGTGAATCGAACTGTCGCGCCCTAGGGAAAATAGCGTGAACTGCTGAGGTGAGCGTTGTTCAAATTGGATCTCAAGAAAGAGCTCTCCAAGAAATCCATCAAGGTCGATGGTCATATGCTTGCCCATTCACACCTTCTCCACTGCATGAGACGATCTTATCGAGAATCAGTAGGGCTTCTAGGCTAGACTTGGGCTTGGGTTGAGGTACGGTAATGAAGTAGAAGAACGTAGGCTAAACGCACCCAACCTCCGGTAAATAAGAAAAATTCAACCTTAACATCTTCACCATGAAGCACACTCCCCCAGACTTCAATTAAGCACTATGGTGTGCGCGAGACTACCATACTTATGGTTCTATTCTTTTTAGATTTCATTAACTCTCTTTTTTTCTAGATCCAAAATAACGTAAGTTAGGATCAATCAATTTTTTTTTTCATTTTTCTGCGCGCACACACCACATCACACCACCAAATTTTTATTACTCTGCATCGCACAATCATCAACAAAATGTAAAAATTTCAAAGCTGGGCTCTAGTGCGTTTTAGGTTAGGATATGTGGTCTTGGTGAAAGTTTGGTGGAGTTTAACAAATAGGAAAGGTAAGGCTCAACGAGGCTAGCAAAGGGTGATATTAGGTTGGGAAATCAAAGCTCAATCGGATCAAAGGATGGCCTACGTCATGCTCCCAACAAGATCATTCAATGCACTCGTTTTGAAAATAGCTAGGGGCAAGTTCTTAACCACCGAGCGAGGTCTCCTCTCCTTCCAACTCAAACAACACGAGGCTAACAACTCTTCTACACTCGACCTAGGGCTACCGCTAGATTCACCAAATTCACAGTTCGAGTAGAGTATTTTACAGTTACACTACAGAAGTAAATAAAACTATAATTTTGTATTAAAATCTACTCTACAAGAATTTTTAAGCCACGTTAGCGCTCTACTAGTAGCACCGCACGGGTCACATCATGTTCAGCCACACAATCCTAAAATAACAATCAAACTTCTAAACACATACATCAAGCACTTACACGATAATTGCGCACGAGTAAAAATAAAACACCTGTGGTGTGTGTTATGCAATAAGACAATAAATATAAATTTCCTAACATAACATTCTAGCATGTATGTGCGTGTAGCGTAAGCAAAGGCCCGCTCCCCCAGACTTGATTTGAAAACACACATCAAATATAACATTTCATAGCAAAAATAAAGCTAGGTTAGGAGTACCTATGCTCATAAGAGCATGCCAGAAGAGTGGTATAATCCTTCTTTAAAGATCTCCTCCTCTTCATCCAATCGAGTTCACACCTGCCTTGGTTAACACCAAAGCAAAAACAAACAAAACATAATAGAAATTAAAGCAAGCAACCGGAACCGGGTGGTTCCCATGGGTTGTCTCCCCAGAAGCCCTTTTGTTTAACGTCCTTAAGGTGGACTAAATACTTGTATTAAGCAGATTATAAAATTGTTCATGCAAGATTAAAGAGAGGAGGTCATCCCAGTCTACGTAGTATTATTACACAACCATATAGAGGAATCAACTATATGTTGACTTAAAATAGTAACTGCAGATAGAAGAAAAAGGTTCGGAGACCCACAACTGATGGCAACGAAGTAAGAGGTTTAGCCTCCATCCCCAAGTCTCCTCTTTTCTTGCTCTCTTTCTCTCTTCCAAGAGTATTTCATCAAAGAAAAATCGTTTCCCCCCTGCAGCCAGTCCATTAGGGGAAGCACATGCGGTGACGCTAGAGTGGACAAAGCAATATCGTCTGCCGCTGCAACTTGCTTTTCCGGCCAGGAATGCATCATCCAACTGCCCAAAAATGGGTCAGCATATTCCAAATTCTGCGGGGGCACAAATGAAACGATGTTAGAAATAATAGGAAGAGATGGAGCGAGAGTATACTCAACATCCGTAGGAACAAAGCAGGAGGAAGGAATGTCACAAGTGACATCCTCCCGTGAGAGATGATCAGATTCTACCTGGATGACCAACGCTAACTCTTCCTGTTGAATTGTAACCAATGAAAGAGGGTCAAGAATCAAAGTAGATGAAGAACATAAAGAATCATTAGTCGAGGGAGTGATCTCGGTTTCACTCCCTGCAGGTTCTGTTTGTACCACTATCACATCATGAGGAGGTTCTTGCAACACAGCCGAGGCAAGAGACAATAAAGTCTCCACCTGCACAGTCAATCTATCAATATACTCTTGCCGCGTTTCAAGGCCTTGAATTATAATTTGAGCGAATTTGCAGAATTTCTCCTCCAAATAGGATGTATCCTCATCATGTTGTGACAGAGGCAGTAAAGAACATGACATCGCTCCTGCATACACACAACCCGAAAACAGTAGAAATAAAAACAAAACAACAACTCCTGAAACTATTAACTCAAACACCAAAATCTAACTAAGCCTGCATTCCCCGACAACGGCGCCAAAAACTTGATGCGTGTTCGGCAAGTGCACCGGTCGCACAAGTAATAAAGTTGGGAGTACATTCCCGAATATCGTCTCTCAAGGAATGCCTGTGGTTAGTTTGACTCTTCGGATTGAGAAAATAATTACAATAGTAAATTAAAGGAAAAATAGGGGCTTTGATTTTGGGTTTCCTAAACTAGTGTAGAAAAGAGAGATGCGGGTCAAAACTCCGCTTCGCAAGGCGGGATGGATGCAACGGCCGCGATGTCGTGCTTCGGAAAGCGCATGGACGAGAAGGCACGCGGATGGGCGATCGCAAGGGCGGAAGTGTTGAGGGTAGAGAGCACCTCTTCGCAAATGCTAATAGCACTTTTGCTATAGCGTGGATTGTGAACGTGAATGAAACTGAACGATTGTCACAACGAGATCATCAACCAATAACATAACGAGACATGATTATATTATCACAACTAATTGTTCAATACACCAAAATATCAGAAATTACACAACAAGTAATAATATGAAAATGAGAGATAGAGGTTTCGTCACCAAAGGATGAAGACTCGTCGTCGTTCACGGCCGGAATTCTGGGTTGTCAATACGGATCCGGGCTCGGCTTCGGCTAACGTCCGGGAGACTCGAAGGGTTGTCAATCCTCCGCTAACGTCCCGTCTTCTTCACTTGAACCTCTGAACTGGCACAGAATCCCTGCATCTTCTTCTTCTTTTCACCTGAATAGTGTTGCGTGGTTGAGAACTCGCCGGAGTGGAGTAAGCAGAGTGTTTGGATGATGAATCGATGCCCGAATCTTGAACGGAGGATGGATGGACGAAGGGAGGCGAATGGGGGGAGAGAAGCTCCCAAAATCCGTGGATGGGCGGCTACGGGGCGGAATGAATACCCTAAAATTGCAGAACAGGGCATTAAATAGGCGCTGGCGAAATAGTGCGCACGACCAGTGGCGCACGACCAGTGGTCGTGCGCACTAGAAGTTAGGCGCTCGTGCGCACTATCCCAGCGGAACCTGCGACATAAACTTTATAAAATATAATGATCGCACGACCGAACGCACGACCGTGCGTAAAAACGCACGACCAAATTCAGAATGCAACTTTGGGCTGCAAATGATCGAGCACGATCGGCGGCGCACGATCAGTGGTCATGCGAAGTATAACCAGTGATCGTGTGCAGTGTTCCTGTACAGATTTGTACCGGGAACACCTGCACGACCCCTGTTCCAACATAAACACAAATCAAAACCACTGAAAGTGGCACATAACACATCATGAAAGATATTAAGAGTGATAATCAAGAAAATACACCACACGGGCCTAGAAGTGCACTTCATGTGAGAATTGTGACTAAATGAAATATAATCATTAATACACAAAAAGTGAAGTGCAAGTGCGTGAAAACTAGCCCAGATGAGTCTATAAAAATGTATATAAATGGGACTCATCACACCCCCACACTTACTCGTTTGCACGTCTCGGGCAAACACTCAATCCCATGATAGAAAAGTTGATGTTAAAGAAGCAACTGTGCAGGCAAAACATGATGGGAAGTAAAGAACTAGCGAGCGTAAAAAGATAAAGTAGAAAAGGTTTTAAAACAAAGATTATATTTTAAGAACTTCTACAAGTGTAAAATACAAAATACTACTACTCTGAGGTGAATTATTGGTGAATCGAACTGTCGCGCCGTAGGGAAAATAGCGTGAACTGCTGAGGTGAGCGTTGTTCAAATTGGATCTCAAGAAAGAGCTCTCCAAGAAATCCATCAAGGTCGATGGTCATATGCTTGCCCATTCACACCTTCTCCACTGCATGAGACGATCTTATCGAGAATCAGTAGGGCTTCTAGGCTAGACTTGGGCTTGGGTTGAGGTACGGTAATGAAGTAGAAGAACGTAGGCTAAACACACCCAACAAAATTCAACCTTAACATCTTCACCATGAAGCACACTCCCCCAGACTTCAATTAAGCACTATGGTGTGCGCGAGACTACCATACTTATGGTTCTATTCTTTTTAGAGTTCATTAACTCTCTCTTTTTTTCTAGATCCAAATTAACGTAAGTTAGGATCAATCAAAATTTTTTTTTCATTTTTCTGCGCGCACACACCACATCACACCACCAAATTTTTATTACTCTGCATCGCACAATCATCAACAAAATGTAAAAATTTCAAAGCTGGGCTCTAGTGCGTTTTAGGTTAGGATATGTGGTCTTGGTGAAAGTTTGGTGGAGTTTAACAAATAGGAAAGGTAAGGCTCAACGAGGCTAGCAAAGGGTGATATTAGGTTGGGAAATCAAAGCTCAATCGGATCAAAGGATGGCCTACGTCATGCTCCCACCAAGATCATTCAATGCACTCGTTTTGAAAATAGCTAGGGGCAAGTTCTTAACCACCGAGCGAGGTCTCCTCTCCTTCCAACTCAAACAACACGAGGCTAACAGCTCTTCTACACTCGACCTAGGGCTACCGCTAGATTCACCAAATTCACAGTTCGAGTAGAGTATTTTACAGTTACACTACAGAAGTAAATAAAACTATAATTTTGTATTAAAATCTACTCTACAAGAATTTTTAAGCCACGTTAGCGCTCTACTAGTAGCACCGCACGGGTCACATCATGTTCAACCACACAATCCTAAAATAACAATCAAACTTCTAAGCACATACATCAAGCACTTACACGATAATTGCGCACGAGTAAAAATAAAACACGTGTGGTGTGTGTTATGCAATGAGACAATAAATATAAGTTTCCTAACATAACATTCTAGCATGTATGTGCGTGTAGCGTAAGCAAAGGCCCGCTCCCCCAGACTTGATTTGAAAACACACATCAAATATAACATTTCATAGCAAAAATAAAGCTAGGTTAGGAGTGCCTATGCTCATAAGAGCATGCCATAAGAGCGGTATAATCCTTTCTTAAAGATCTCCTCCTCTTCATCCAATCGAGTTCACACCTGCATTGTTAGCACCAAAGCAAAAACAAACAAAACATAGTAGAAATTAAAGCAAGCAACCGGAACCGGATGGTTCCCATAGGTTGTCTCCCAAGAAGCCCTTTTGTTTAACGTCCCTAAGGTGGACTAAATACTTGTATTAAGCAGATTATAAAATTGTTCACGCAAGATTAAAGAGAGGAGGTCATCCCAGTCTACGTAGTATTATTACACAACCATATAGAGAAATCAACTATATGTTGACTTAAAATAGTAACTGCAGATAGAAGAAAAAGGACCGTAGACCCACAACTGATGGCAACGAAGTAAGAGGTTTAGCCTCCATCCCCAAGTCTCCTCTTTTCTTGCTCTCTTTCTCTCTTCCAAGAGTATTTCATCAAAGAAAAATCGTTTCCCCCTGCAGCCAGTCCTTTAGGGGAAGCACATGCGGTGACGCTAGAGTGGACAAAGCAATATCGTCTGCCGCTGCAACTTGCTTATCCGGCCAGGAATGCATCATCCAACTGCCCAAAAATGGGTCAGCATATTCCAAATTCTGCGGGGGCACAAATGAAACGATGTTAGAAATAACAGGAAGAGATGGAGCGAGAGTATACTCAACATCCGTAGGAACAAAGCAGGAGGAAGGAATGTCACAAGTGACATCCTCCCGTGAGAGATGATCAGATTCTACCTGGATGACCAACGCTAACTCTTCCTGTTGAATTGTAACCAATGAAAGAGGGTCAAGAAACAAAGTAGATGAAGAACATAAAGAATAATTAGTCGAGGGAGTGATCCCGGTTTCACTCCCTGCAGGTTCTGTTTGTACCACTATCACATCATGAGGAGGTTCTTGCAACACAGCCGAGGCAAGAGACAATAAAGTCTCCACCTGCACAGTCAATCTATCAACATACTCTTGCGGCGTTTCAAGGCCTTGAATTATAATTTGAGCGAATTTGCAGAATTTCTCCTCCAAATAGGATGTATCATCATCATGTTGTGACAGAGGCAGTAAAGAACATGACATCGCTCCTGCATACACACAACCCAAAAATAGTAGAAATAAAAACAAAACAACAACTCCTGAAACTATTAACTCAAACACCAAAATCAAACTAAGCCTGCATTCCCCGACAACGGCGCCAAAAACTTGATGCGTGTTCGGCAAGTGCACCGGTCGCACAAGTAATAAAGTTGGGAGTACATTCCCGAATATCGTCTCTCAAGGAATGCGTGTGGTTAGTTTGACTCTTCGGATTGAGAAAATAATTACAAGAGTAAATTAAAGGAAAAATAGGGGCTTTGATTTTGGGTTTCCTAAACTAGTGCAGAAAAGAGAGATGCGGGTCAAAACTCCGCTTCGCAAGGCGGGATGGATGCAACGGCCGCGATGTCGTGCTTCGGAAAACGCATGGACGAGAAGGCACGCGGATGGGCGATCGCAAGGGCGGAAGTGTTGAGGGTCGAGAGCACCTCTTCGCAAATGCTAATAGCACTTTTGCTATAGCGTGGATTGTGAACGTGAATGAAACCGAACGATTGTCACAACGAGATCATCAACAAATATCATAACGAGACATGATTATATTATCACAACTAATTGTTCAATACACCAAAATCTCAGAAATTACACAACAAGTAATAATATGAAAATGAGAGATAGAGGTTTCTTCACCAAAGGATGAAGACTCGCCGTCGTTCACGGCTGGAATTCCGGGTTGTCAATCCGGATCCGGGCACGGCTTCGGCTAACGTCCGGGAGACTCGAAGGGTTGTCAATCCTCCGCTAACGTCCCGTCTTCTTCACTTGAACCTCTGAACTGGCACAGAATCCCTGCATCTTCTTCTTCTTTTCACCTGAATAGTGTTGCGTGGTTGAGAACTCGCCGGAGTGGAGTAAGTTGAGTGTTTGGATGATGAATCGATGCCCGAATCTTGAATGGAGGTTGGATGGACGAAGGTAGGCGAATGGGGGGAGAGAAGCTCCCAAAATCCGTGGATGGGTGGCTACGGGGCGGAATGAATACCCTAAAATCGTGGAACAGGGCATTAAATAGGCACTGACGAAATAGTGCGCACGACCAGTGGCGCACGACCAGTGGTCGTGCGCACTAGAAGTTAGGCGCTCGTGCACACTATCCCAGCGGAACCTGCGACATAAACTTTATAAAATATAATGTTCGCACGACCGAACGCACGACCAAATTCAGAATGCAACTTTGGGCTACAAATGATCGCGCACGATCGGCGGCGCACGATCAGTGGTCGTGTGCAGTATAACCAGTGATCGTGCGCAGTGTTCCTGTACAGATTTGTACCGGGAACTCCTGCACGACCCCTGCATAAACACAAATCAAAACCACTGAAAGTGGCACATAACACAGCATGAAAGATATTAAGAGTGATAATCAAGAAAATACACCACACGGGCCTAGAAGTGCACTTCATGCGAGAATTGTGACTAAATGAAATATAATCATTAATACACAAAAAGTGAAGTGCAAGTGCGTAAAAACTAGCCCAGATGAGTCTATAAAAGTGTATATAAATGGGACTCATCACACCCCCACACTTACTCGTTTGCACGTCTCGGGCAAACACTCAATCCCATGATAGAAAAGTTGATGTTAAAGAAGCAACTGTGCAGGCAAAACATGATGGGAAGTAAAGAACTAGCGAGCGTAAAAAGATAAAGTAGAAAAGGTTTTAAAACAAAGATTATATTTTAAGAACTTCTACAAGTGTAAAATACAAAATACTACTACTCTGAGGTGAATTATTGGTGAATCGAACTGTCGCGCCCTAGGGAAAATAGCGTGAACTGCTGAGGTGAGCGTTGTTCAAATTGGATCTCAAGAAAGAGCTCTCCAAGAAATCCATCAAGGTCGATGGTCATATGCTTGCCCATTCACACCTTCTCCACTGCATGAGACGATCTTATCGAGAATCAGTAGGGCTTCTAGGCTAGACTTGGGCTTGGGTTGAGGTACGGTAATGAAGTAGAAGAACGTAGGCTAAACACACCCAACAAAATTCAACCTTAACATCTTCACCATGAAGCACACTCCCCCATACTTCAATTAAGCACTATGGTGTGCGCGAGACTACCATACTTATGGTTCTATTCTTTTTAGAGTTCATTAACTCTCTCTTTTTTTTCTAGATCCAAATTAACGTAAGTAAGGATCAATCAAAATTTTTTTTTCATTTTTCTGCGCGCACACACCACATCACACCACCAAATTTTTATTACTCTGCATCGCACAATCATCAACAAAATGTAAAAATTTCAAAGCTGGGCTCTAGTGCGTTTTAGGTTAGGATATGTGGTCTTGGTGAAAGTTTGGTGGAGTTTAACAAATAGGAAAGGTAAGGCTCAACGAGGCTAGCAAAGGGTGATATTAGGTTGGGAAATCAAAGCTCAATCGGATCAAAGGATGGCCTACGTCATGCTCCCAACAAGATCATTCAATGCACTCGTTTTGAAAATAGCTAGGGGCAAGTTCTTAACCACCGAGCGAGGTCTCCTCTCCTTCCAACTCAAACAACACGAGGCTAACAGCTCTTCTACACTTGACCTAGGGCTACCGCTAGATTCACCAAATTCACAGTTCGAGTAGAGTATTTTACAGTTACACTACAGAAGTAAATAAAACTATAATTTTGTATTAAAATCTACTCTACAAGAATTTTTAAGCCACGTTAGCGCTCTACTAGTAGCACCGCACGGGTCACGTCATGTTCAGCCACACAATCCTAAAATAACAATCAAACTTCTAAACACATACATCAAGCACTTACACGATAATTGCGCACGAGTAAAAATAAAACACCTGTGGTGTGTGTTATGCAATGAGACAATAAATATAAATTTCCTAACATAACATTCAAGCATGTATGTGCGTGTAGCGTAAGCAAAGGCCCGCTCCCCCAGACTTGATTTGAAAACACACATCAAATATAACATTTCATAGCAAAAATAAAGCTAGGTTAGGAGTACCTATGCTCATAAGAGCATGCCAGAAGAGCGGTATAATCCTTCTTTAAAGATCTCCTCCTCTTCATCCAATCGAGTTCACACCTGCATTGTTAGCACCAAAGCAAAAACAAACAAAACAAAATAGAAATTAAAGCAAGCAACCGGAACCGGGTGGTTCCCATGGGTTGTCTCCCAAGAAGCCCTTTTGTTTAACGTCCTTAAGGTGGACTAAATACTTGTATTAAGCAGATTATAAAATTGTTCACGCAAGATTAAAGAGAGGAGGTCATCCCAGTCTACGTAGTATTATTACACAACCATATAGAGAAATCAACTATATGTTGACTTAAAATAGTAACTGCAGATAGAAGAAAAAGGTTCGGAGACCCACAACTGATGGCAACGAAGTAAGAGGTTTAGCCTCCATCCCCAAGTCTCCTCTTTTCTTGCTCTCTTTCTCTCTTCCAAGAGTATTTCATCAAAGAAAAATCGTTTCCCCCCTGCAGCCAGTCCATTAGGGGAAGCACATGCGGTGACGCTAGAGTGGACAAAGCAATATCGTCTGCCACTGCAACTTGCTTATCCGGCCAGGAATGCATCATCCAACTGCCCAAAAATGGGTCAGCATATTCCAAATTCTGCGGGGGCACAAATGAAACGATGTTAGAAATAACAGGAAGAGATGGAGCGAGAGTATACTCAACATCCGTAGGAGCAAAGCAGGAGGAAGGAATGTCACAAGTGACATCCTCCCGTGAGAGATGATCAGCTTCTACCTGGATGACCAACGCTAACTCTTCCTGTTGAATTGTAACCAATGAAAGAGGGTCAAGAAACAAAGTAGATGAAGAACATAAGGAATCATTAGTCGAGGGAGTGATCCCGGTTTCACTCCCTGCAGGTTCTGTTTGTACCACTATCACATCATGAGGAGGTTCTTGCAACACAGCCGAGGCAAGAGACAATAAAGTCTCCACCTGCACAGTCAATCTATCAATATACTCTTGCCGCGTTTCAAGGCCTTGAATTATAATTTGAGCGAATTTGCAGAATTTCTCCTCCAAATAGGATGTATCCTCATCATGTTGTGACAGAGGCAGTAAAGAACATGACATCGCTCCTGAATACACACAACCCGAAAACAGTAGAAATAAAAACAAAACAACAACTCCTGAAACTATTAACTCAAACACCAAAATCAAACTAAGCCTGCATTCCCCGACAACGGCGCCAAAAACTTGATGCGTGTTCGGCAAGTGCACCGGTCGCACAAGTAATAAAGTTGGGAGTACATTCCCGAATATAGTCTCTCAAGGAATGCGTGTGGTTTGTTTGACTCTTCGGATTGAGAAAATAATTACAAGAGTAAATTAAAGGAAAAATAGGGGCTTTGATTTTGGGTTTCCTAAACTAGTGCAGAAAAGAGAAATGCGGGTCAAAACTCCGCTTCGCAAGGCGGGATGGATGCAACGGCCGCGATGTCGTGCTTCGGAAAGCGCATGGACGAGAAGGCACGCGGATGGGCGATCGCAAGGGCGGAAGTGTTGAGGGTAGAGAGCACCTCTTCGCAAATGCTAATAGCACTTTTGCTATAGCGTGGATTGTGAACGTGAATGAAACCGAACAATTGTCACAACGAGATCATCAACCAATAACATAACGAGACATGATTATATTACCACAACTAATTGTTCAATACACCAAAATCTCAGAAATTACACAAAAAGTAATAATATGAAAATGAGAGATAGAGGTTTCGTCACCAAAGGATGAAGACTCGCCGTCGTTCACGGCCGGAATTCCAGGTTGTCAATCCGGATCCGGGCTCGGCTTCGGCTAACGTCCGGGATACTCGAAGGGTTGTCAATCCTCCGCTAACGTCCCGTCTTCTTCACTTGAACCTCTGAACTGGCACCGAATCCCTACATCTTCTTCTTCTTTTCACCTGAATAGTGTTGCGTGGTTGAGAACTCGCCGAAGTGGAGTTAGCGGACCGTTTGGATGATGAATCGATGCCCGGATCTTGAATGGAGGATGGATGGATGAAGGGAGGCGAATGGGGGAGAGAAGCTCCCAAAATCCGTGGATGGGCGGCTACGGGGCGGAATGAATACCCTAAAATCGCGGAACAGGGCATTAAATAGGCGCTGGCGAAATAGTGCGCACGACCAGTGGCGCACGACCAGTGGTCGTGCACACTAGAAGTTAGGTGCTCGTGCGCACTATCCCAGGAGAACCTGCGACATAAACTTTATAAAATATAATGATCGCACGACCGAACACACGACCGTGCGTAAAAACGCACGACCAAATTCAGAATGCAACTTTGGGCTGCAAATGACCGCGCACGATCGGCGGCACACGATCATTGGTCGTGCGCAGTATAACCAGTGATCGTGCACAGTGTTCCTGTACAGATTTGTACCGGGAATACCTGCACGACCCCTGTTCCAGCCTAAACACAAATCAAAACCACTGAAAGTGGCACATAACACAGCATGAAAGATATTAAGAGTGATAATCAAGAAAATACACCACACGGGCCTAGAAGTGCACTTCATGTGAGAATTGTGACTAAATGAAATATAAGCATAAATACACAAAAAGTGAAGTGCAAGTGCGTGAAAACTAGCCCAGATGAGTCCATAAAAGTGTATATAAATGGGACTCATCAATAACCACCAGGTTTCATCTCTCCAACTCACTCCTCTTTTGTATTTAAGCTTAATAAAGCTCTCTATGGTCTTAAACAAGCTCCCAGAGCATGGTATGAGACCTTAGCTAGTTTTTTTTAGAGAATAAATTCTGTAGAGGCATAGTTGATAAAACCCTATTTTTCAGGATACATAAAAATCAAACTTTACTAGTTCAAATATATGTAGATGATATTATTTTTGGCTCTACTGATTCAAATTTATGCAAAAGATTTTCCAATCTAATGCAATCTAAATTTGAAATGAGTAGTATGGGTGAACTATCATACTTCCTTGGTCTTCAAGTGAAGCAAACTCCAAATGGAATCTTCATATCCCAATCTAAGTATGCTAAGGAATTAGTGAAAAGACTTGGTATGTCTGATTCTTCCACCATGAAAACACCCATGCCCTCTAATGTTGTTGTTGATAATGATGAATCAGGGAAACCTGTTGATCAAAAGGTATATAGAGCAATTGTTGGCTCATTACTTTATTTAACAGCAAGTAGGCTTGATATAATGTTTGCTACTTGTATTTGTGCTAGGTTTCAAGTTAACCCCAAAGAACCTCACCTAATTTTTTTAAAAAGAATTTTGAGATATATAAAGGGTTGTCCAAATCTAGGACTTTGGTATCCAACAACATCTGAATTTGAATTAACTGGATTCTCAGATTCAGATTATGCTGGATGTAGAGTAGACAGGAAAAACACATCAGGAACTTGTCAGTTTCTTGGTGATAGGCTTGTGTCTTGGTTTTGTAAGAAACAAACATCTGTGTCTACATCAACAACTGAACCTGAATACATAGCTGCAGGCAGTTGCTGCTCACAGATGTTGTGGATACAAAATCAGCTCCTAGACTATGGTGTCAACTTAAATATTTTAATTATATTTTGTGACAATACTAGTGCAATATCTATAGCACAAAATCCAGTTCTCCATAGTAGGACTAAACATATAGAAATTAGGCACCACTTCCTTAGGGATCATGTTGATAAAAATAAATTTTGCCTACAATTCATCTCTACAGATTTGCAAAGGGCTGATATTTTCACCAAACCCTTGGATGAAAAGAAACATATCTTCTTTATAAATCAGCTAGGAATGATAGATGGAGATTCAATCAATTAAAAAAAATTAAATCTTCTATTTATCCCCTCATTCCCTTCCATATCAAACTAAGTTTTTCTGATTATCTGAATGCCTACAGAATTGCTTCTCTTTCTAGTTCCCTTTGCACTTGATCTCTATTTCATTTTGCAGGAACAATAGCAATATAAAGATGGCATCCTTCCCTACCTCCTCAAATGTCCCTTCTTCTAGGGGTCTAGCCTCAGGCTTTCCTTAAACTAGGCAGGGGAGATGTCTTGAAAAAGCTCCATTTGATGCAGTTGCTCAGGGGGAGATATTTTATGAACTAGGCAAGGGGAGAAAGCTGAAGAACCTCCAGTCTCAGGGGGAGATACTCTCAGGGGGAGATGCTTTCAGAAAGGGCAAGGTGACTTATGAAGAAGCTTTATATATTGTTGATTCAGAATACAGTTCATGATATAGAAGAAGAAACAAATTCAGATTATGACAGATTTAGGAAGATGTTATAGCAGATTAAGAAATAATTTCAGTTATGGCAGATAGCATATTCAAATTATAAAGCTGTTCAGATCAATAAATTCAGAAAGCTAAAATATAGCAGATACAATTCAGAATTCAGAAAAATCAGTTCAGACAATATCAGATTTCAGAATTCAGAAAGCAGATTCAGAAAAGTCAAAAGGTTTTATTATTTCTGTTTTCATTGAAATGTTTCAGAACCCAGAGTATTATTTATTTTATATCTGATGAACTATTTAAATTATATCAATACAGCAACGACTCTTTTATATTATTCAATACAGCAGATTTATTTCAGAAGATTATATTATTCATTCTCTGAACTCAGATCTCTTCAGCAACGACTCTTTTATATCAGATAAGTAAGGATAATATATTTTCTTTTATTATTTAAAGATTATAGCAGTTGACATATTCTCGGAAAAGAACATTCATGGAAAAGGAAAGAGATATACGTCGTGTCAGATTTATGGTTCCCAGATATACTTATTCCTTAATTCAAGGGATTTGATTTTCAAATATTATCAAAAGAAAAGGGAAGAAGATAGACAGGATTATTACTTCCATAGTTCTACGACAAGCATACAGAACATATCAATATAGCTGTATAGAGAAAAAGAAGGAAAAAGGTTACAGGAAGAACAAGAAGAACAAAAGCTAACAGATCTTCTTCTTCCTCAATAGCAGCACTCATTCTCTGAGAACAACTTCAACAATACTCTCTCAGTCATCAGCTGCAAGTACAGATCTTCAAAAGAGCAACACAAATCTGAAGAACTTATTCTTCCAGATTAATCAGCTACAGGAAGATTATTTGATTCAAGTGAAAGCTCCATCCTCAAGCTGTCAAGCATTTCATATCAGACAGAGGAGCTTTACAACATACATCCACTAGAGTCTTCTCTCAGCATATTGACAGAGAAGAACTTCATAACCCCTTCTTATCCCCTCTTGTACAGGGTTATAACTCCCTTCAAAAGTTAAACCCTTAGTGGTAGGGCACTTGAACAAAAACCTGTAGTTGGGTTAGAGCACCTGATTAAAAGCTCACTTGGTGTGTGGACACCTGAACAAAAACCCCTTGGTGATAGGGCACCTGATCAAAAACCTAGTGGATCCTACCAAGTGTGGTAGAAGAGTAGACGTTCCCAGATTTATTGGGGAACTACAATAAAAATCCTTGTGTCTCTGTGCTTGTGATTTTCTGTGTTGCTGTGTTGTGTGCCTTCTTTGTGTTTGTTTTTATTACTCACTCAATATACACATATATATATCACTATTACCTGATCAAAAGCTCACTGTGTGCCTTCTTTGTGCTATAAAATTAAGGGAAAAGTTTTCAGTACTCTATTCACCCCCCCTCTAGAGTAACATTAAGATCTAACCTCCACTTTCACAGTTAGTTCACATCCATTGTTCCTAGGGTACCATCAGCCAAGATTTGATGTACCCTTTAGGTATCTTAAGATTCTCTTGACAGAGACATGATGAGATTCCTTAAGATTCACCTGATATCTAGCACAGACACATATAACAAACATTATGTCAGGCCTACTTGCAGTTAGATAAAGCAAGGATCCAATCATGCATCTGTACTTGGTTTCATCAATGGGTATGCCCTTCTCATCCTTGACCAGAGACACATTGGTTCCCATTGGAGTCTTCATTGAAGAAGCACTTTCCAATCCAAATTTCTTGACTAGCTCCCTAGTGAATTTGGTCTGGGAGATGAAAATACCATCTTCAGATTGTTTCACTTGGAGACCTAGGAAGTATTTGAGCTCACCCATACTGCTCATCTCAAACTTTTCCTACATCAAGTTGGCAAACTTTTTGCAGAGATTATTATCTGTAGAGCCAAAGATGATGTCATCCACATAGATCTGCACTAGCAAGATCTTGCCATTTACTTCCCTTAGGAACAATGTCTTATCAATCTTTCCCCTTGAGAATTTGTTCTCAATTAGAAAGCTTGACAATGTTTCATACCAAGCCCTAGGTGCCTGTTTTAAGCCATAAAGTGCTTTTCTAAGAAAGTAAACATAATCAGGGTGAGTAGGATCTACAAAACCCGAGGGCTGCTCTACATATACCTCCTCTTTGAGGTCACCATTTAGGAAGGCTGACTTCACATCCATCTTGTAGACCTTGAAACCTTGGTAGGATGCATAGGCCAGAAATAGTCTTATTGCTTCCAGTCTGGCTACTGGAGCAAATGTCAGATCAAAATCTATCCCTTCCTCTTGTCTGTAGCCTTTTGCCACTAACCTTGCTTTATTCTTGGTGATGATTCCATTTTCATCCAATTTGTTTCTGTAGACCCATTTAGTTCCTATGATGTTCTGTCCTTGGGGTCTTGAAACCAGTTTCCAAACTTTGCATCTCTTAAATTGGTTCAGTTCCTCCTGCATTGCTGCAATCCAAAATGGATCCTGATTTGCTTCCTCAAATTTCTTGGGTTCAATTTGAGAGAGAAAACTCAGGTACAATACTTCATTTGCAGCTCTACTCCTTGTCAGCACACCTTGGTTGATAGCTCCTATTATCTGCTCTTGGGGATGATCTCTTGCTTGCCTCAAGGCAATTGGTAGTATTCTGGGCACTTCTGCATTAGCAACTTCTTCAGGTTGCATTTCTTCAGCTATTTCTGTACTTTCTGCAGTTTCTTCCTCGATTTCAACTATCACTGACTGATTCTTAATTCTGAGTGAGGTACCAGCATTGTCTTCAATGGATAACTTCTCTATTTTCTCAACTGTACCTGCATTCACTAGAGAACTAGACCATCCCTTATGTATTAAGCTAGTCTCATCAAATACCACATGTGCAGATTCTTCCACTGCTTGGGTATTGATGTTGTACACTCTATAGGCCTTGCTATGAGAGATGTAGCCAACAAAAATACCCTCACTGCTTTTCTCAGCAAACTTGGTTAGTTTGAATTTCCCATTATTAAGAACATAGCATTTGCTACCAAAGATCCTAAAATATGATAGGGTTGGTTTTCTGCCCTTCATTAACTCATAGGGAGTTTTCTTGTGGTCTTTGATGATTGAAGCCCTGTTTATCACATGACAAGCAGTGTTGACAGGCTTTGCCCAGAAGTATTCTGGTAGATAGGTGTCACTTAACATTGTCCTACTTGCCTCTATCAAGGTTCTATTCTTCCTTTCAGCAACCCCATTCTGTTGAGGGGTTCTGGGTGAGGAAAATTCTTGGGAGATACCTAGTTCTTGGCAGAATTATGTCATGGCCCCTGATTGAAATTCTGTCCCATGGTCACTTCTGAGTTTCACCACAGTACAGTCCATCTCATTCCGGATCTGCCTGACAAAATTTCTCAAGATATCTAGGGTATCTGACTTCTTTTTTAGGAAGAATACCCAAGTGAACCTTGAGTAATCATCAACAACTACAAGGGTGTAGGCCTTCCCTCCTAAGCTATGAACTGACATAGGACCAAACAAATCCATATGCAGTAAGAATAAGCACCTAGAGTACTCTTTGTTATATATGCTTTTAAAGCTAGTCCTAGCCTGCTTTCCAAGTTGGCAAGCTTGACAAGGACCATCTTGGATGCACTTAATATTAGGTCCATTCCTAACGATGTTTTGTGAGAGAAGCTTGCTTATTGTCTTATAGTTGATGTGTGCAAGTCTCTTGTGTCATTGTACACATAGAGCCTCTTTACCATCAGCTACCAGACATATGGGCATGGAAGAATTTGTATTGAGAAAGTTTAAGCAATAAATATTGTCACTCCGAGTGCCAGTTAAGGTAGCCTCAGAATCTAAGGACTTCTTAATTAGGCACTTGTCCTTGTGGAAAGTAATAACAAAGCCTAAATCACAAAGTTGACTTATGCTTATGAGATTGTGTTTCAACCCCTCCACATAAGCTACCTTTGTGATGGTAACTAACACATTAGAGATGTTGCCATAGCACCTGGTAACCCCCTTTTCGGAACCTCCAAAGATCACGGTTGGTCCATTCTCCACAGGGATGAACTCTCTTAAGTACTTTCTGACTCCAGTCATGTGCCTGGAGCAGCCACTGTCCAAATACCAAATTGGAGATTGGTTGGCATTTGGACATACCTGCAAAACAAATCACTTCCCCTTAGGTACCCAATATGGATTGGGTCCTTGGTTTCTGTTAGGGTGGTATAATGGAACATAAAACCTCTGAGGGTTCTGCACTCTCATTGCATTGAGCCCTGCTGGGTTGAACCAATAGTCCAAAGCAAAGTGGCCTACTTTCCCACAGCACCAGCATTCATATCTGTTATATTTTCTCTTCTGCTTCATCATCTAAATGGGGTGGCAGTGCTGATGAGCAGGAGAGAAGGCTTCTTGCCTAACAGATCTTGGGTAAACCTCATATGTGTGAGTCTGGGGAGGAATTGGTCTCACCACATTTTGCCTTCTTGGGAACAGGCTTTGTAAGAACAGCCTTTCCCCTGCCCTTGACTGCTGTTGCTGCAGGTTTATGGGCTGAAGGACTTGACACCAACACCTTCTTATAGGAAGGTCTATCTTCAGAATCTTTGCCCGTAACTGTCTCCTTATTGAAACTAATACCAGCTCTGAACTGTCCAGAGAAGGTGTCAATGATGGGCAGAATAGTTTTGGGCATAGAGAAGCTGGATACAAGTTTCTTCTCAGCCAACATGATTTCCTCAAGGTCCTTGATGCCTTGTTCTTCTGTCCTAATTCAACATTCTTAAGCCTTATGGCTTCCTTGAATTTGTCCACTTCTTTGCTCATAGTAGCCAGCTTCTCAGTTGTCTCCTGGATCTTAGATTGAACAGACTTCAAGGAATCTAACTCCTTAATCTGGACTTTGAGGAGTTTCTTACAGCTTTTAAAAGCTTTCCACAAGGCTTTATATTGCCTTATCAGTTCAGATTCAACATCATATTGGGATCTTGAGGCTGTGCTGTTGGCAGCAGACACACTCTCATCATCATGCAAAGAATCTGCTGCTGATTCAAAATCAGAGACAGATAGAGAAGTTTTGTTAGTTACCTTCCCAGGAGAGATGTCATCCTGGTTGTCTTCACCGATGGCCATCAAGCCAATGAGTGCATCTTCCTCAGTACCAGAGGAGCTTGAGTCAGAGTCACTTAGTATTCTGACCTTCTTGGCCACGAATCCTTTTTCAAATTTCCTCTTGCTCTTTGAGCTTCTTCTTTCTCCATGGTTCCTCGACTCCTTCTTCTTAGAGGGGCAGTCAGTAGCCATGTGACCTGTCTTGCTGCAGGAATAACAAACAGTATTATTTAAATCATATTTACCAGGGTTAGACCTGTACCTTTCCTCCCTGGGGCTCTGGATATGTCATAATAATCAGATCTTATGTAGCTTGAGGAGGAGTTTCTGTGATTGTCCCTCCTCCTTCTGTGTATCAGCTTCCTGAACTGTTTTGAGAGAAGGGCCACCTCTCTGTCAGCATCTTCAGAATCTGAAGAGCTGGCTTCTAATTCTTCACTGCTCTCAGATCTATTATGAGTTGTAGAGGTCTTGCCCTTGGATCTTCTCGTGCTCTCATCTTTTAGATCCATAGATCTGTCTCTTGAGCTCCCCTTTGAGCTTTCTTCTTCAGCCTTCCTGGTGTTGAGCTGAAGTTCATGGGACAGCAACTTACCCTACAGGTTCTTCGGCTCCATGATGCTCAGCTGACCCATCTCTCTGATGGCACAGATTTTGATGTCCCATTCCTTTGTGAGGGATCTAAGAAACTTGTCATTAAGATCAGAGTTGGTGAACTCTCTTTCATAGTTTCTTAGTCCATTCGCTATCTTGAAGAATCTCTCATAACAGTTAGAGATTGTTTTATTCTTGCCTTGCTTGAAGGCCTCATACTCCTGGTTGAGAAGGGATTTCCTATCATCCCTTACCTCTTCAGTACCCTCCATGTACACGATCAGGGAGTCCCACATCTCCTTGGTCGTTTTGCAGTGAATCAGATTCTGGATGGTAGAGTCATCTATGGCACTCACAATGACATTTTGGGCCCTCTTATCTAGGCCTGTCAAGGCCGGCTCATCCTTGGTCATGTCCTCATATTTCTTTATCACCTTCCTTGTTGGATCAATGGTGGAGGGAGTTGTAGGGATAAAGGGACCCTGTTGGATTGTTAAGTAAATTCTTGGATCACCCGCCTCCATGAAAATCCTTACCCTTTCCTTCCAGATGGGAAAGTTCTCCTTTGTGCAGATTGGGAATTTCATGGCTCTCATTTCCCGATTCTGATCTCCACCAGCCATGGTGAGTCGTTCCACGATCTAGATCAGACGGTTAAGTCTTCTTTTGATCAACCTTCCTCTGATACCACTTGTTGTTAATGGAACGTTCACCTAGAGGGGGGTGTTAGGTGATCTGGGTTCTTTTCAAAATATTAGCGTGAGTTACGAATATTCAAGCGTAGCACAAAATTATCGCACAAATAAATCATAGCAGATGACACAAGATCTATAGAGGTTCCTCAAGACCGGGTGTCTTGAGTAGTCCTCTGTCCCTCTGCGCCTACCTAACAGTGTGCTAGGATCGGCAAACTCGACCAAAACTTCAGGCCCTCAAGCCTTACAACACGGACCCACAAGTTCTACAGCCTAGACCCGCAAGCCCCTACTGCACCCGAGCCCGCAAGCTCGACACTCAGGCCCTCAAGCCCTACACAACACATACCCGCAAGTCTTGTGCCTACAACCTAGGCCCGCAAGCCCCTACTGCACCCAAGCCCTCAAGCTCGACAAATTCAGACCCGCAAGTCCACTGCCCTGGCCGTCAAGCCTCACAGCTCTCCAGCCCTCAAGCTAGACAAAATCGGACCCGCAAGTCCACTGCCCTGGCCCTCAAGTCTCACAGCTCTCCAGCCCTCAAGCTAGACAAATAGGCCCTCAAGACTTACAACAATAAAGGTTTACAGTAATGAACACTGTTTCTTCTGCCTGATGAAGATCGGCAACTTAGCCTGATGGAGATCAGCTTCTTGAGGTTGAAGAAGATGTTTCTGATTCAGATCTTGAAAGTACAGTTCTTCTTCAATCTCTTCTCTTAGACTGAAGAGGAACGACTTCTTATCAGTCGATGGAGATGAAGATTCTTTTTAGAATGCTTGATTCTTGTTCTCTACTTGTTCTTCTTCTTCTCCGCAGAATGTACTGTTGTATTGAGAAGCAACGGCGGGATTCTTTCTTATTGATTGATTCTTCTTTTAGGGCAACCCCTTATCTCTTTTATAAGACTGCGAGGTTCCCAACGGTCTTCTGAAAAAGTTTCTTAAGTGTCAGACACCCCATTCCTTAAGAGCACGCGCTGATTGGACAATCAGGCGGCGACATTAATTGCTGACAGCGCATCCGCAACATTTGAATCTGTCTCGACGATATTTCCACTGTTACGACGACATGGATAATATCTCGACGACAGGAATTTGTCGATGCCTTAGACCTTGGTGGATCTTCAAGTCTTCCAACTTCTGCTTCTGACGTTGGTATCTCGACGATACGAGATATCCCAGCATTTCTGCATATACGACGATATGCAATCTCTGACCGTGTCATCGTGATCTTCTATCTTATAGTCTATCGTCGTAATCACTTTGTTCTTTCGACGACATGAGTGATATCATGTCGACAGACTATGCTTGTCTTCAGCTGTCCTTCTTCAGTCTTCTCGACGTCAAGCCTTCTTTACGACGATGTCATTGGTATCAGTCTTACTTAGCCTTTTCAGCGACAAGGCTTCTTCACGACGATATCTGTTCTTCTCCACGTCAAGGCTACTTTGTTGATGTCGATGATACTGCATCTTCTCGACGACATTCCTTCCTTTGATATCTTCATGTCTTCTCTGCGTTCGACGAGCTTCATTCTGCGTTCGACTAACAGCATTCTGCATTCGACGAACTTCACTCTTCTATCTCGTCTCTGCGTTCTACGAACTTCATTCTTCGTTCGACGAACTTGCCAAGTCTCGGCGTTTGCTTCTGTCCTGTCTCTTCGTTCGACGAACTTCATTCTGCGTTCGACGAACTACATTCTGCGTTCGACGAACTGCATTCTACGTTCGACGAACTCGCCTATTCTTCCTGAGATTTTGAGCTAGAGAAGTAATCAAATACAAAGTGAAGTTTTCTTGACTTGGTGACTTCTTCAAATCAGGAATCATGTGGGCAAGATTCCCAACACTAACATTCTGTTCTGGGGCAAACAGTAAAATTGAAAGCGACGCTTGTTGTTTGGGCGCAGAAATAAAAAATAAAAAAACACTTGTTTGTTACATGGATGTTGAAAACATGAGATACAAGTACATATGTCGGGTGCCCTGGACGTCCTACGGGCAGAGAACAAGCTCTTCTTTGGGATGGTCGCTTTGGGGATTGCCCCCTGCCGAGTCAATCTTCACCTATTGATTCAGGGTCCTTGGTTTGGAGAAAATTTCCAAGGAGTTCCAGACGAACGAATCGTTCGATTTCTACATTCAGTCGCAAAATGTCTCATGTTTTATGCACGTGACATCGATGGTAGTCGCAGTACTTGGATTGATCTTCGGAGAGTGGTGTAAGAGCTCTCGGCCTCTGAAGAGAGGGATGATTGCGGATGGCCATCAATACTTATGTTCGCGAGGTATTGAGTGGGGTGAAGGTTTGGTGTCGGTGGTGCCCCCCGGCTTGGCGGGAGTCGTCACGAGGCCTGTCATTCATTTTCAGTATCGTTGGTGGGTCTTGTTATCTTTTTTATTTTAGACTGTCTTCAAATTGTTGTCGATGAGCCTATATTGCTTTGTCAGTTGCTATCTGGGTCTCGACTCGGTGAATGAGGTCTGGGTAGCTGGGTACAGTTTCCCGCATTAGTGCAGAATAAAATCCACCGGGGCGGAGTCCTCTAAGAAAAACTCCTCGTAGAAGCTCGGGGTCCACCCCTGGAATTTGTCGCGCCTCAGTAGTGAAGCGGCGGAAGAAATCCTTAAGGGTCACTTCCTCGCTTTGGCGTATTCCTGAAAGGTGGGAGGGGTCCCGGATAGTTCTGCGGTTGGCAATGAATTTGTCGATAAATTGCTGAGTTAGTTCAGCAAAATTATTGATGACTCCTTCTCTCACAGAGTGGAACTAAGTGCGTGCTTGTCCCTTTAGTGTTGCCGAAAACACTTGGCACAACAGTTCATCAGTGGCGTTGTAAATCCTCATGATGTGGTGAAGTGGTTGAAGTGTTTGTATTCTTCAGCGATTATGCCATGATTTTCTTCACGAGTGATTCTTCCTATAACTTACCCGGGGCCAATTCTTTCTTGGCGTTGGTTATGGGGGTCGTCTCCTGGTCCCCTGTCCGGTCGGGCGGGATAAGCGGAGCTCGCTGCATCAGATTATTCTTCCGAGACATCCTCCTCCCGAGCGGCATCATCGATTGGAGCGTGGTTTAGAACCGGGGGGAGCGGAACATTCAGTGCTGGAGGTGGAGCGGGAGCTCGAGGAACATCAAAATTTCTCAGGAGAGTTATCATCTCGGTTTGCGGCTCCTCCATCTGACGTATGTGCCCTTCTAGTGATACTATGAGAGCATTTCCTGCTTCCTCCATAAGAGGCGTGTTTATGAGCGAATGCGAGGTAGCCAGATCGACGCGTCCCTCGAGGAATGATCCTTCGGTGGTTCTGGCACTTCTTCTGGCCATCGTTATCAGTTTCAAGTATTGCTGCGAAGTGAAGTCTAACTTTGGGAAAGTCTTCGCGGAGTTTTGGGAACACCTTTCCCACAAAGTGCGTCAAACTGTTGCGGGTCGCTCGATGCTCTGGTAGACCGGTCTAATTGTACCATCTTAGCTTGGGAGCAAACCGAGCGCGCAAACAGTCGATGAAAGAATTTAGTAAGTGACATGAACACTTTTTTATCGTGGAAAACCCGGAAAGGGTAGAAAACCACGCGGTCGGAGCTGTGCCGACCAAATCCCACTATTTTCTGGTTCGTTACAATTGAATGATGAGAAGTCGAGCGCGACATTCCGCTACTCTTTACAATGGTAAAAAAGAGTAAATCTCGAGGGTGACAGGCCACCTCGAGAGAGACTAAGTATTTCTCTGAGAACGATAGTGAGATTCTCGAGTCGCCTTTCGTAACCTTCGAAGGCTCGAAGGAAATCTTCGAAGGCCGAAGGAGATCTTCAAGCGCCGAAGGAGAATTCCAAGGAAATCTTCAAAGGAGCCCTCTCGGGCGTAGAATGCAAGGTTTCCTGAAATGAAGGCTCTGGGCTCCTTTTATTGCCTTGGGCAGGGGTAGCCTGGTAATTTCGCCGTCGTAACCGCCATAACCACCCCGCGTATGAATCACGCTGGTCGATTTAGAGCACACAAATTGCCAATTTTTGGATATTTTTGTCTTGCCCCCTGGGAAGTTCGGTCAGCTTGGGTAGTTCCGACAGGTTCGTTGACGGCGTTGAGCGAAGTGAATTGGTTTTGTAATCTAGTAAATTAGGAAATGTTAACTGTTGCGCGCGTCGCGAACGCGGAGGCGTTCTGAATGCGCGATGAGCGCGAAGGCATTCTGAGCGCGCGGTGAGCGGGGAGGCGGTCTGAGCGCACGGTGAGCGCGTAGGCGGTCAACGCGCGTCGTGAACTTGGACCCCAGAAAAAGTAACCGAACGATGCCGGAGAGGTGCGACCAAAAGAGGTGGAGCGCACCCCACTAACGGGGGTGCTCCCTTGGCCGCACCCCTCAAGGGACGGGGGTGCGGGCTTGGACGCACCCAGGCCGCGGCCGGCCTCGGCCGCACCCTGCAAGGATGAGGTGCGGCCTTAGCGACTATGTATGTACCCCGTGAGGGGGAGATGCGTGCTTGGCCGCACTGCGCTAGCTCGGCTCGACCTTGAGCCGGTCAAAGTCGCCGTCTAGATTCAAATATAATTGTCCCAAATTTTAATTAATAAGTGTGGTTGATAATGCGACAAGATCCTCGTTCCCGACAATTAGTATTTCTTATTAAAAGATTGAAGGGTAAATTTGTAATTCGTATCAAGCAATAATATTTTTGCTGCCGTATTTGACGGAGAAACATGGTTCTCATTTTATAATATACAAAAAATATATGAGGTATTCATTTCACTTTCGTTTTAATAATCAAAAGTAATGGGGGATGAAAACGAGGAATGAAAGTAGAAGGGAAATATACTTGGATGTGAGGAATCCAAGATGCTGGGGCCGGAACAGAAGAATGCGACAGACGTGGGAAATTTTCGCCCCCGCCGTTTCTTTTGTCTCCACGCACGTCGGAACGTGGCCCAACCCCGCCCGTGCCCTTATTGTTATTAGCACATCAGTTTTGGCTATTCGCACACCAATTTCTATGTGTTATTACGCACCTTTCGAAAATACGTCTTGTGCATGCATTTTTAGGAAAAGTGTTCAACACGAAAATTGTAGATCTCGTCGAGATCTACAACTTTCATGTTGAACGCTTTTCCTAAAAACGCACGCACAAAGTGTATTGCCGCCCTGATCGTAACAATAACGAATTTTTGACTAATTTTTCGAGGTCTACAACTTTCATATTCAATACTTTTCCTAAAAATGCATGTACAAGACGTATATTCAAAAGGCGCGTAATAACTCATAGAAATTGGTGTGCGAATAGCCAAAACTGATGTGCTAATAACAATTGCCTTATTTTTTCCCGTTTCTTTCCCTTGCCGGCTAGTTTTTTTTTAAATTTTGGTATTACTAAGCTTTTTTAAAAGTAAATCCATATTTATGGACTGCATTGAAGATAACGTCAAATGAGGAAAAAGTGTTTAAAGGATCGCAGGAGTGTTGAAAATTGTATTGAATTAAAAAGGTTGTTGATATATGCACTACAATATTGGCTAGCCGCAACTATTTGTTAACCGCACTACAGTTTTTTATAAAAAAAACATATCCGCAAACATACAAAAAATTTGACAAGTTAAAAACCAATCAATTGTGTCTCAATTGTGTCTTCTAGTCAATAAACAGTTCAAAATATTAACCCAAAGTAATTAATTTTTAATCTTTAGAGTAGTCGTTGATAATCAAAATTTTAAAAGCACTCATTTTTTTTCTTCCTAGTAGTCTTGCTTCCACCCTCATAATTTGAAATTTTGGCACTTATCACCCCCCTAATATGAGTTGTTTGGCACGTTGCACCTCAAGATTTAATCCATGACACTCCACCCTTCAAACCTTTTAAATGAACGTTTTGCACCCTCTAGTCATTTAATAATTATAATTTTATTTATTAAATCCAAAAATTGAAAGGAGGGGTTACTTTGGTCTCTTGATCTTAAATCATTTTAGTTTATTTCTTTAATTGCATAGTGCATTCCATTATTTGCTAACCGCAGACCTACAAGTAATTATTCTGGGCGGTTTATTCCAGCCAACATATTTTCCCCTAATACTATCTGCAGACCAACAAATATTTATTCAAAATTTTACTTTTAGATGAATGGATATTTTTGAGTAACACGCAACTACAAATTTAATTTTCATGAATCCGCAGACTACGCATCTTTGAATTTTTTTGTAGTAATTCCAATTAATTGTATGTTGATGAGTAAGGATTGTTATAAAAACTATATTTTCATTCATGCTCAGCAGGATCAGCGAAAGAGAGATGATCCAAAGTCCCTCAATCGTTTTATGTAGAGTGTTTTTTTAGAATTGTTGCGGTTCACTCGATGCTCTAGTAGACCGCTCGAATTGAACCACCTTAGCTCACGAGCGAGCCGAGCATGCAAACAATCAATGAGAGAGTTACTAAATAACAAGAACATTTTTTATCGTGAAAAACTCGGAAAGGGTGAAAAACCACGCAGTTGGTGCTGTGACGACCAAAATCCACTATCTTCTAGTCCGCTACAATTGAAAGCTGAGAACTCAAGCGTGAAAGGCCGCTGCTCGTTACAATGATAGAGAGAGAAAACCTCGAAGGTAACAAACCACCTCTCGAGAGACTAAGAACTTTTCTAGGAACAAAAGTGAGATTCTCAAGTCGTCTTTTGTAGCTTGGAGGATTCCCAACATGCTTAGAAGACTATCTTCCGAAGCGAAGGAAAATCTTTGATGGCACGAAGGAGGCCTTCGAATATCGAAGGAGATCTTCGAAGATTCGAAGGAGATCTCCGAGGATCGAAGGAGATCTTCAAGCGCGAAGGAGAATTCCAAGGAAATCTTCAATAAAGCTCTCTCGGGTGTAGAAGACAAGATATCTTGAAATGAAGGTTTTGAGCTCCTTTTATAGCCTTGGGCAGGGGTAGCCCGGTAATTTCGCCGTTGTAACCACCGTAACCACCTGATGGGCGAATCATGCAGGTCGATTTGGAGCACACGGATCTCCACTTTTGGGATATTCTCGTCTTTCCCCCCGAGTAATTAGGTCAATTCGGGCAGCTTTGTTGACGGTGTTGAGTGCAGAGAACTAGACCTGCAATCTAGGAAATTAAGAAAGGTTAATTGTCGCGCGTGTCGTGAACATGGAAGTGTTCTGAGCGCGTGAGGAACGCGAAAGCGTTTTGTGCGCGCAACGAACACGGAAGCATTCTGAGCGCGCAACGAGCTCAGAAGCGTTCTGAGCGCGCAACGAACCCAGAAGCATTCTGTGTGCGCAATGGACGTGGAGGCATTCTGAGCGCGCGATGAACGCAGAGGCGTTCGACGCGTGGCGTGCACTTGGGGGCATTTCACGCATGCCGTGAATGTGGACTTAAAAGGTGGACGCGGTGTGCGTGTGTCGTTCATCAAGTCTTGCACGGTTAAGGAGGCGTGACCTGCACTGCGTGGCGAGTGACGGGCGGCGGGTGTCGAGCGGGGAGCGCCGCGCAGCGGCGACATGGTTTGTGTCGCGCCGGAGTGGTGCGGGTTAGGGGAGGCGTGCGCGCGGCGCTGGCCGTACCTGAGAGGTGGCCTAGGCCGCACCTTCCAGGTGCGGCCATGGCCGGGCCGGCGCGACGGGCCCGGCCAGCGCAATTCCGGGTAGGGACGGTGGGCTGTCGACGAGGTGCGGGCGAGGCCGGTGGCGGTGAGGAGAGAGAGAGAGAGTGGGTTGGATGGAGGAGAGAGAGAAAGAGAAGCTACATGCATGAAGAAAGGAGAGAAAAGGTGGGGGTCGAGGTTAACCCCATGATGGGGTGCGATTAGCACGTACGCGGGCGCTCAGGAGTCCGTTTGGAGGTCAAAAGGGACTCAGAATTACGCGAGAATGGACCCGTTGAAATCGTATCGGCGAGCCGGTCGAGGTCGAGGTCACGACGAAAAATCACAGGTTCGACCGGGTTCGACCAGGCCCGTTTTGGGGAACCCCATCAAGAATAATGTATTATTTTTAACAATTTTTTAAAACAAAGATAATTTAGGTTTTTTAATCCAAAATATAGTGTGTGAGATTATATCTTCATAGATATAGTGTAAAAATAATTGGAGTCTTTAAATAATTCCATAGTGCAATGCATGAATTGAGAATTCATTCGATAAATTTTATGATGCAGTCAAATCCGATGAGTTGTATATGTGGAATCATCCAACACATACAACTGAATAGTATCATCACCAATACAAACATATATGAAAATTGTTTGAAATATAACATACAATATCTCATCATATTCAATGTCAAAATCAGTAAATAAATCTAGATAGTGAACAATTGGCTCTCCTTATTCGATGTCTTCTCAAACATGTTCCCCACCTGCGAAATAACAATGCAAATTTTAATGGTTGTTATTTACAAAGAGTAAATGAACCGCGTTAGTATGATAAGTCTCACCTTGACTAAATGGTGCATAAAATGATTCTTGTATAGGAACAAAATTTATTGCTTCTTTTGAACTTGCATCCTTCTTCCTTACCTACATGATAATACAAAAATTAAGGACGATCGTGCATATATAAGAAAGAATGAAAATGGAATAGTAGTAATATTACTTACTTGTAATTTTGATTTGAATGCTGATGTTGTTGGCAATGTCGGTTCGGTATTCTTTGATGATTGACCGCAACTCTTTTTGTTGTGCCCCGTCATTGCACAACTAGAGCATGCATATTTTGTGCCTAATCTTTTTAAACCATACTTTTGGCTATCCAACTCGTCCTTTTCCTTCCTCCTTGCTTGCAATGATGGTCTTCCGCACTTTTTTGGTTTTACATCCCATGACACTATAAGATTAAAGTTGGAATGAGGCCACTCCCTTTGTCCTTTAATGAGATTCAACATATGTTCATAGGCTTTCATGTAAGTACTTTTTTGTACCAATAATCCACATAATCTTCAACCTTTTCTCTTTTGCAGAAGATGCATGCAATGTCATGAACACATGGAATTCCACTAAGATCCCACTTATTGCAACTATAACGTTGAGTTGCTAATTCAACAGTCTATTTATTACCGACCTATCCTTTCACCTCAAATTTATTATTGTTATTCCATTCCAGAATGTAGTCATGAACCCCTATTTTGTTATTCTCTAGAATGTTTTAAATGTTAGGACAAATGTCTCCACTTGATCTCAATATCTTATCTCTGTGTATGCATTCTTCTCATCATAATTATTCTTATAATCTCAAGCATTGTTATGATCGGTTTGCCTCTAGCCTTTAATATCACATTGTTGAAACTTTCGCATAAATTGTTGAGTAGCATATCACACTTAGGCAATGTGCTAAAATGAGACCTTGCCCAATTTCTAGGATGTCTTGCACTTACCCAATTATAAGCCTCCACATTGAACAGTTTCAGCTTCTCCATTTCATTATTAAAATCAACAAGACTTGTGGCGGATGCATGCTTCCATAACACAGATTTAAGATGTAGTCATTTATGTATTTGCTTGAAATTACTATACATATGACGTAGATAAAACCTATGTTCTGCATTCGGTAGTAACTCTTGAACTGCTCCTATAAGACCCCTTTGTTTGTCTGATATGATAGTCCAAACATAAGTGTTAATGATATTCAAATCTTGTATAAGTAGACTAATAAACCATTCCCAAGATTTTTTATTTTCCCTTAATATCATTGCATAAGCTATTGGATACATACCATTATTGTCGTCAACACCTAATGCACATAATAAAACTCCTCTAGTTAAGGTCTTTAGGTGCGTACCACCTAGACCAATTACAGGTCGACATCCAGCGAGAAAGCTCGCCTTCAAGCACCCCAACATATATAATATCTTGAAAATACATGTTTGTGATTCGGATCTCTGTTTATATTGCACATTCATTATTGTGTTAGGATTAGATTGACAGATTTCCTCATAATAATCCCGAAGACCAGCGTATTATTCCAACTCCATCCCATGAAAGATCATGTTAGCATTTTTTTGCTTTGTACATTTTCCAAATAGAAAGAGAAGTCATGTTTTCCATTTGCATTGTTTCTTACATTGAAGTAACATACCACTTAGGGTTACTCCTAAGGTGGTGTTGATATTTCTTTGCAAGATAATATGAAGTACATTATTTAGAGATTGCGGCTCTATAGCATGTGTGTTTTACTTTTATGGTTTTTACTTGAGAAGTTCTATCACTTTTAGATATGATAGACACATATATTACCCAACCACATTCACAAGTGACCTGTATCTTATCACTACAATTTTTTTGTGAAATTATAGGCTTCCCTTGCATGTTAGAATAAGTTAGTCCAGCATCTCTGAATTCTTCTGCGGCATGGAAGCACAATCCAACTTCAAATTCGAAAAAAGATTCATTTGCATTGCCTTGATAAATTTGATAACGGATTTTGTTGTGTACACATGCAAGCTGACTTTTACTTTTGTATTGCGTGATCATTTAATTTTGTTCACTATAGTGTACTGTTTTTGTCTCTTTCAATCTGACCCATTCTATTTTTCATCTACATTTTCATCAAACTCTAAGTCATCGTACTCAAAATCATCATCGACAGAGTAATCACTAAAAGTGGAATCGCTGCCATCTGTATCCCCATCCCCACTTCGTCACTCACTGAGTCACTATTGTTTTCAAGTCCAGATATTGTAGTTTCAATAGGAGTTTCATTGTGGATTCGACCTTCAATGGTCTCAACGTAAACATCAACTTCTCTTTTAGTATTAGCATAGGTTGGTAATTTTTTGACATCATCATCATTAACAATTAAGACAGAATTACTGAAATCCCCTGATAAACAACAATAAAATCTGTCCCAACCCATGCGCCCCACTAAAGTAGTCATGCCATGCAAATCCTTCAACATTATTTAAGTGTAATCACAATATTCAAAAAACTAATCTCATTCGGCATATTAGTTAATCTGGTAGAACCAATAAACGATCCTGAATGGTGCATTCTGATTGCAAACAATGAAGCATTCACAAATGTGTAATATGCACAACTTTCTGAATATTTAGGTCTTAAAATCTGTTCCATTCTAAATGATGTATTAGAAATAAAATGACATCAAAATCATTGAAAATAACACATCAACATGCAAAAACTAGTGATTAAAACTTTCAGTAATAAATGCAGAAAAACTTTCCACATATCACAGCCAATAAATATTGTAATCCACATAGCAAATTCAGATTGTAATCTACATATCACAGTCAATTAAAATTATAACTTTCTATTTTAATGTGAATAAAACATCAAAACAAGTGCTATTGTTGTAATAAATGGAGAAAAATTAGGTGTTTTTACCTCAAAGTCGTGAATCAGAATCTAGGGTTTCGGTGAGGAAGGTGTAGAATGTCACCGAGACTGTCTCCGAGAAGAAGAAATGAGACTCGCCTCGCCGGGAAGAAGTTTGGAACCACGCCGACAAGGAACAATGCAACCCTAAAAAAATGGTGATAGTCCTATCGAGAGGAGTTTATTCTCAGATTTAGAGATGTCGCTGATGAACTTGAACCTCGGAGGAAGAGACGGGACTCACCTAAAGGACTCTGCATTGTCTTCGCATGCAAGAAAACCCCCTGTCGATCGCTCGCAAGGAATCATTGCTGTTGTCGCTAGCAAGGAATCGCCGCTCTGCTCTACTCCCAGAAAATTTGCTCGGGATGTATGGGAAGCGGACCGACTGTTTAGTTATGGTTATTTTCCTTAAGTGATACCCAAAATGCCCTTTGATATTTTAGAAAAAAGTTTTTAAAAATATAAAATCGGGTTATTTAAATAAAAGGGTGCAAAGTGTTCAATTAAAAGGTTTAGAGGGTGGAATGTGTCAAGGATTAAATCTTGAGGTGAAATGTGCCAAACACCCCATATTAGGGGGTGCTAAGTGTAACATCTCCAATCATACTAGACCACATGATGATGTTGGGGCATAACATGAGGAGAGAAGGGTGAGTGGAAGCAAGGAGATGACCATAGAGTTCACCAAGTTGGGGTGAACTCACATAGTGCTCACAAGTGAGCACAAGACAACTTAGGTCAAATTAGCCAAATTGAACTCACAAGTACTAATTGGCCTCACCACTATGTTCCTAACCCTAATAGAGACTCACTTGACCAAGGGCCCCAACAATTGGTCAACCAAATAGGTCAAATTGACCAAAGTCAAACTTAGGTCAACATAGCTCTATTCAACACAATTAAACTCAATTGACCCCCAATACATCAAATAGACTTCACCTAAGACCTCATAAACACTAAGGGGGTGTCATTAGGCCAATAATCACTAATTGGTTCCACTCAATTTCAAGGAATTGACAAAAGTCAACTCTTAGTCAACATAACCCAAATCAACCGAATCAAGGATCAATTGACCCTCAATTGGACAAATTGACTTTATCCCCAACCTTCTAACCCCATTAGGGATCTATTGGACCCAAAAGCGCCATCAAGTGGCCAACCAATCCATCCAATTTGACCAAAGTCAAACTTAGGCTAATTTGGGTCAAACTCACACCATATGGATAAATTAACTCAATTGGAGCCCCATCATGGTCCAATAGACTTTGGGTAAGGTCATATGACTCATGACCATCAAGTGTAGCTAACTCACCTACCAATTTGACCAAGTCAACCTAAAAGTCAGCCATGGTCAACATAAGGCATTAAGGAAGAAATCAAAAGCCCAATTGGAATCCAAGTGGACCAAGGCCCCACCTCATGCCTAAACAGCATGACACACACCTATTGGCACCCCACATCTAAATTTGGGGAGAGAAGGTGAGCATGGGGGCAAAATTGCCATTTTCCCCAAAGAGCTTAAGGGGAGGAAAACATTTTTGAGTAATGGAGCTTCCATGGCCCCTTACCTCTTTGTTCAAGCCTATAGCCCCCCCCCCCCCCCCCCCCCCCCCCCCCCCCTCAGTCCATGAACAGTCTTTTCAGGGCATGAAAACCGCTCAGCAACAAAGGGGAGGCTGTAAAACCCATGGTTGAAACACCATTCATTCCATCCTCTCTATACAACCATCACACTCTTCATTTGACCTTTCCATCATCTTCAGAGGGCCCTTAGGAGTCGAGACATACACTGAGAAGAAGTCCATAGGTGGAGAATTACCAGATCAAGCAAGCTCGCTGGAGACGGAGAAATCTATGGCCACCCGTCAGAACACCATCCGCTGAGCCACAATTGAGGTTCATTTCTCCTCCTCTCCCTCTATGCTAGCTGTCTAGCTCATTAGGCAAAGAAATCGGGATCAATTGATCCATGATCCATGTGATAAAGGAGAGAAATTTCCGTGCTTTCACCCCACTGTGGCTCGCCGGAGAGGCGATCTCCGGCTAACGTCTCGCCGCCAATCGATAGCCCCCACCTCAACGTGTAACACCTCCCCTGCAATGACCATATAATATGGGTCCGGCCGGGACCCCACAACATATAACCGCCACAGCTTTGGTATTAAAAGATGATAATCACTACCCAAACTCATAACTCAGACAACACAGCGGAAACAAAACTAAACCACAGAGATTGTCCACTACAAAGGAGTCCAACTGGCCTTAAGGCCTTACAAAACACAGTCCAAAACATCCAACAATTCATAAAGAAAGACATCCCAACCAAAGGGGAAAGGTGGTTTTTCCCTAAACTACCTCGGCATGCAAGCCGGATATAACAAAGCATGAAGAAAGTAATACAGGAAAACAGGTAATCACTTCATGAGGCTTTAGGCCCTTTTGGCCGGCGCGCTGGGTCCAGCTTGCGATTCGTGCCCTGCAACCAAATCACAAAGAGCGGAAAACGAGGGTCAGCTATGGCTGACCACAAGCGGTGTAACAACATCCCTCCTCCCGGCCGTCCTAGCGGACCCCGGGGAACTACTTCACCCTGCAAGTCAGCACTTCGTATGCAAATGTACATATAGAAAAGCAACATAAATACTGGCATGAGTGTCACAAGCATCATCCACGTTTCTAGGTTGAGCAGGTAATAAAAGGGCCTAACAATGCAGAATGAGTGCAAGCCCGGGGTTTCACCCAAGGCGCCCTAATGCGTATGAATCTAACACATCATCATACATTACCAACACAAGGGTACTCATCATTTCCCCACAAGGGCATCAAACCCAAGGCCAAGCGCTCTCGCTGAGACTCACCTCGCCAGGCCTTCCATGCCAACGGGCTTGTCTGACAGCTCACACGCTCGGGCCGCCAACAACGCACCAAGACCGATTCCAAGAATTCTGGCTAATCAAAACGTCCCAAGGCCCTGGGCTTACTCTCGGGACAACGTCCACCGATTGCCTCGCCTGGAGACCGTCAACGGATGCAATCCGTAGCACAGACATTCTCGTCAGTCAACAAACGAAGGGACTAATCTTGCCGGGACACTCTCCACACGTGAATCTCAGTCTCCACGGGATAGCCAGCCGACCACAAAGACCAATCGCGCCTTCGCACAACACAAGGCATCACAAGCCCCATAATCCGCACATTTATTCTCCGCCCTAACCCAACATTCGTTACCATACGAAGCTACAAGGGCATCACAACGACGAGTTCGCCGTAATCGGATTTCTAACAAAACCCCTAACATGCGCGTAAATCAACATCACCGGATCGGACCAACGGCCATAAATCCGGCTTCACCCACAATGCCTAATCCGCTAACGGAGCGGATCTCTAGTGCAAAACATGCCGGGGACGGACACAATCAACCCGGTGGTTTCTCTTGAACCAAGGCGACCCGGATCCCTCTCACTCGACGGATCCGGTGCCAAAAATGCATGAAAGAGGCGATGCCAAACACGCATCCTAAAGACCGGGAGGAGAAACGTCGTTACCTTTTGAGATCTCCTCCTAGCCATGAGAAGCTTGCAACCAAACGGTGGAGAAGAAGCGCCTTGACGCCCTCTACGCGTTGCCGGTCTCGGATCGGCGATCGGAGCTCCGAAGCTCCAACAATGGCGGATCTCCCCTCTTCTTCCTCCTTGCCCCCTTCTCCTTTCTCCAACCTAAGAGAGAGAAAGGACTTGGAAATATGAGGGAATAACCCCTCATCCAAGCCCTAAAGCCCCCCAGCGAATTATCTCAGCCGTCGGATCAAATCCCAAAGTATTTGATCGGTCGGATCATCATCCCCGCACGATTTCGCGGAACAGAATAAACAGGGCGCACGATCACAGTCGCACGGTCACTGGTCGTGCGCGAAGAAGACACTGGTCGTGCGCACTATCCGAGACAGAACTCCGAATTCTGGCGGATAGCGCACGATCACTGCGCACGATCACTGGTCGTGCGCGAAGAGGAGAAATGGTCGTGCGCGAAGAGCTGCTAAGAAATTCCTAGCCTTTCCCGAGCGCAGCACTACCACTCCGCCTACCTCGCGGAACTACGATTTTTGGGGTGTTACAACTCCACCCCCCTTAAAAGAATTTCGTCCTCGAAATTTTAGAATTTAAGCAGGAAATTCACAACGCATACCTGGAGCGAAAAGTTCCGGGAAATCCTCCCGCATCGCTTGCTCTCGCTCCCAAGAGAATTCGTCTCGCCCGCAGTTGTCCCATCGCACCTTCACAAGTTTGACTTGCTTGTTACGCAACTGCCGGACTTCTGAATCCTCCACGCACACCGGGCGAACCCTCGCCCCCAAGTTCTCCATCACCGGCACCGCCGCCGCTTCGACCACGACACTCGGCTCTATCAAAGCTTTCCTCAGCACGGAGACATGGAAAACGTCATGTAATCCACTCAGCTCTGCGGACAACGCCAAACGATAGGCTGCTTCGCCTATACGTTCCGTAACCTCGAACGGACCCAAATATCTTGGACTCAACTTCTTGAGTCGCCGCACCCGCGAAACACCCTTGAACGGCTTGATCTTCAAGTAGACCATGTCGCCCACTGCAAACTCCACATTTCTGTGGCGTGCATTAAAATACTTTGCTTGTCGATCCTGAGCAACCTTCATGCGCTCCTGAATCGTCCGCACAATCTCGCAAGCATCCTCCACCACTTGCTTTCCCAAAATCTTAGTGTCTCCCACCTCTGCCCAAGACATCGGCGTTCGACACTTCCTTCCATACAAAGCTTCGTATGGCGCCATCTTGATACTCGCCTGGAAGCTATTATTATAGGCGAACTCCACCATGAAAAGGTGGTCCTCCCACCCTTTGCCAAAGTCGAGAGCACACATCCTCAACATGTCTTCCAACGTACGGTTCGTTCGCTCCGTCTGACCATCGGTCTGCGGATGGAACGCGGTACTAAACTTGAGCTTCGTGCCTAGACTTTTCTGCACTAATCTCCAATCCTTCGATGTGAATCGCCCATCGCGATCACTAACGATGCTCTTCGGCATCCCGTGCAACCGCACAACGTTTCGAACATAAAGCTCCACGAGCTTTTCCACGCCATCACCCTTCTGGTTCGGAATGAAGTGGGCCACCTTCGTCAGGCGATCTACTATCACCCAAATTGCATCGTTACCCTGCTGCGATCGAGGCAAACCATGCACAAAATCCATAGAGATGTCATCAAATTTCCATTCGGGGATGGGAAGGGGCTTCAAGAACCCGCCGGGCCTTTGGCACTCAGCCTTTACCAAGGCACAAGTCTGACATCGGCTCACGTACTCGGCTACATCCCGCTTCATCCCAGGCCACCAAAAGGATTTCTTCAAATCCGCGTACATCTTTGTACTTCCTGGATGAACGGAGTACTTCGTAAAGTGAGCTTCAAACATCAACTCCTCGCGGAGCTTGCCAAAGCGCGGAACGCAAACCCTCCCGTCCCTTTTTAAGATCCCACCAACCATCTCCAAAGCAGTGCCCTCGCTCTGTTGAGCCTCCAACACCAACTGTTGGCACTCCTCGTCCGCACTGGTCGCCTCTCGGATTCGATCCGTTATGTCACATTGCATTTCAATCCAATTCAAACGAGCTACGCTAGACTCACCTCTAGCCACACAAGAGATATCAAGAGACTCCAAGTCTCGAATCAAACGCTCGTTATGCGCCTCCATCCAATTACCTTGCCCGGAGTACTTCCTACTCAAAGCATCCGCCACCACGTTGGCTTTACCCGGCGTATACTGAATCTCCACGTCGTAGTCCCCAAGGAACTCGACCCACCTACGCTGCCGCATATTCAGATCCTTTTGATCTAGGAGATACCTCAGGCTTTTGTGATCTGTGAAGATCTCCACCTTCGCACCATAAACGTAGTGCCGCCACAACTTTAGCGCAAAGATTACCGCCGCCAACTCCAAATCGTGGACGGGGTAATTCTTCTCATGAGTCTTTAACTGCCTTGACCCATAAGCGATCACCTTGCCGTGCTGCACAAGCACGCACCCCAAACCGCAACCTGACGCGTCGCTGAAAATCTGAAATCCTTCCGTCCCACTAGGAAGACTAAGGATTGGAGCGGACATCAACCTTTCCTTCAGATTCTCAAATGCCCGGGCACACTCCGGTGTCCATACGAACTTCTGGTCCTTGCGAGTGAGAGTGGTGAGGGGCAAAGCCATCCGCGAAAAGTTCTCCACGAACCTTCTATAATAACCGGCTAGTCCAAGAAAACTCCGGACTTCCGTCACGGTCCTCAAGACAGGCCAATCTCTAATGGCTTCGATCTTCGCTGGATCTACCGCCACCCCATCTCCACTAATCACGTGACCTAAGAAAGCCACCTTCTCGATCCAAAACTCGCATTTTGAGAACTTAGCATAGAGCTGATTCTCCCTTAGAGTCTGCAGTACTTGCCTCAAGTGAGACTCATGCTCCGCCTCCGATTTTGAGTACACCAAAATATCGTCAACAAACACCACCACGAACGAATCTAAGAAAGGGCGGAAAACCCTGTTCATCAAGTCCATGAACACGGATGGCGCGTTCGTCAAACCGAACGGCATCACCGAAAACTCGTAGTGGCCATACCGAGTCCCGAACGCTGTCTTGGCAACGTCCTCTTCTCGGATCTTCAGCTGGTAGTACCCCGATTTCAAATCCAACTTGGAGTACACCACCGACCCCACTAACTGGTCGAACAGATCATCAATTCGGGGAATTGGATATTTATTCTTGACGGTCAACTTATTTAGCTCACGGTAATCAATGCATAACCGCATACTTCCGTCCTTTTTCTTCACAAACAAAACCGGGGCGCTCCATGGTGAAGAGCTGGGCCTAATGTACCCTTGCTCCAACAACTCCTGCAACTGAACCTTTAACTCGGCCAGTTCCTTCGGTGCCATCCTAAACGGAGGACGCGACACTGGCCTCGCACCCGGTACCAACTCTATCGAGAAATCTATTTCACGCTGAGGAGGTGCTCCCGGAAGTTCCTCGGGGAAAACATCCTCAAATTCTTCCACCACCGGAACTTCCCTAATAGCCAACTTTGTGGAGTGAGTCTCCAACAAAGCTAAGAACGCCTCGCCTCCTTGGTTTACCGCACGCCTCATTTGCATGGCGGAAATCAGGGAGTAAGCCACTCCGCTTAGGCCTTCGAACTTGACCTCTGCTCTACCTTCACCTCTCAGGGTTACCACCTTCAACTGGCAGTCGATACTAGCTCGCTGCTCCGCAAGCCAGTCCATCCCCAAGATAACGTCGAATTCGGCTAGTGGCAGAATCGCTGCTACCAACACGAAATCACAATCGCCAATTTGCATCACAATGCGTCCCTTCCTCATGGTAGTCATGAAAGACCCATTTGGCATACGCACACTCAGCTCCACCCCTGCCGCTACGGGCTCAGCACCAATCTTCCGGATAAAACTTTCCGCAAGAAAAGAGTGTGACGCCCCCGTGTCGAACAACACTCGCGAGGGGTAGCCCGAAACTAGCACGAAACCTAACCACGTGCAAAACAAACATGAAAGGCCGCAACCTACATTATAGTAACAACCGAACACTTAAACTTTTCATACCTGTCACCACATCGGGTTGACGTATCGCTTCCTGCTGCCCAAGGTTGTAGGCCCTAGGCTGCACTGGAGGGAACCGCGAAGCACTCGACTCCGCCGCTTTCCCCTTTTCTGTAACACTGGGACCTGAACGCACCGATTGCTCTTGCCTCGGCTCTGGCCCAGCTCCGCCCTCGGTACAGAAACGACTAATGTGGCCCACCTTGCCACACTGGTAACAAGTAACTGGACCCTTGGAACGGAAATCTCCCGAAGGCGCACCACTTCTCTCCCCAGGTCTGTTAGGACGGGGCTTCTTCTTCCATCGGCTACCCTCGGATTTCCACTGGGATTGAGACTGAGAAGGCTTTCCTTCTCCCTGTTTTGCCGCAACACTCTTTCGCCGCTGAGTTCGCTCCAGGTCGCTCTCCAGCGTGCGAGCGGCTTCGACCAACTCATCGAACCCTGCATTCTTCAAGGCTATGAGTGGTTGCCTTAAGTTTTCCCTCAACCCCTGATAAAAGAGGTTATCTCTCTCTTCATCATCTGCCATTGTCGTGCCTGCATACCGACCCAACCGGGTGAACTCTTGCAGATACTCATCCACCGTCTTCTCCCGCTGCACCAAATGCAGAAACTGCCGCTGCAGTGCTAACCTTGTTGAAACCGGAATATACCGCTTTAGGAAAGCGTTTCCGAACTCCTCCATGGACGGAACACGCCCAACAAACTGACGACCGTTATGGTTCGCCCACCACAACTTCGCATCGCCCTCCAACATGAAGCTCGCAAAGTGAGACTGCCTCTCAGCTGGGGTCTCAGCTGCCCTCAAGAGCTCCCGGATCCTCGAAAGCCAATCCTCGGCATCCGTTGGAGTGCCCACTCCCTTGAACGTCGGAGGGTGAAAACTCAAGAAATACTTCATGAATCGATCACCCATCGGAAAAACTCTCTCCGCAAGAGGCTCTGCTTGCCTTACTTCAACCTCCGGTGTATCCGGCGTAGCCGCCGGAGTAACAGGGGTCGCAACTTGCACCACCGGCGTAGGAACCCGTGGCATCGCTCCAGCTTGAGCCGCCACCATTGCCTCCGCTAGCATGCGACAGAAGTCGGCCGGGGACATGCCCACATTCACAAGGCCTGGAGCAGTAGCACTACTCCCCGAAGGCTCCTCTTGCCTCCTAGATGTCCCCGCGTCATCGCCAACATCCTAGCATAAGCAAGGAGAAAGACTCATCAGTCTCTATTCGCAAGACTCAAACACAGGGATACTCATAATCCCGCGCAAAACTCCTATGTGGACAATCTCTTACGCGATCCAAATACACTAGACCTCGCAAGAATACTAAACCTACCTCTGATACCAAATTGTAACACCTCCCCTGCAATGACCATATAATATGGGTCCGGCCGGGACCCCACAACATATAACCGCCACAGCTTTGGTATTAAAAGATGATAATCACTACCCAAACTCATAACTCAGACAACACAGCGGAAACAAAACTAAACCACAGAGATTGTCCACTACAAAGGAGTCCAACTGGCCTTAAGGCCTTACAAAACACAGTCCAAAACATCCAACAATTCATAAAGAAAGACATCCCAACCAAAGGGGAAAGGTGGTTTTTCCCTAAACTACCTCGGCATGCAAGCCGGATATAACAAAGCATGAAGAAAGTAATACAGGAAAACAGGTAATCACTTCATGAGGCTTTAGGCCCTTTTGGCCGGCGCGCTGGGTCCAGCTTGCGATTCGTGCCCTGCAACCAAATCACAAAGAGCGGAAAACGAGGGTCAGCTATGGCTGACCACAAGCGGTGTAACAACATCCCTCCTCCCGGCCGTCCTAGCGGACCCCGGGGAACTACTTCACCCTGCAAGTCAGCACTTCGTATGCAAATGTACATATAGGAAAGCAACATAAATACTGGCATGAGTGTCACAAGCATCATCCACGTTTCTAGGTTGAGCAGGTAATAAAAGGGCCTAACAATGCAGAATGAGTGCAAGCCCGGGGTTTCACCCAAGGCGCCCTAATGCGTATGAATCTAACACATCATCATACATTACCAACACAAGGGTACTCATCATTTCCCCACAAGGGCATCAAACCCAAGGCCAAGCGCTCTCGCTGAGACTCACCTCGCCAGGCCTTCCATGCCAACGGGCTTGTCTGACAGCTCACACGCTCGGGCCGCCAACAACGCACCAAGACCGATTCCAAGAATTCTGGCTAATCAAAACGTCCCAAGGCCCTGGGCTTACTCTCGGGACAACGTCCACCGATTGCCTCGCCTGGAGACCGTCAACGGATGCAATCCGTAGCACAGACATTCTCGTCAGTCAACAAACGAAGGGACTAATCTTGCCGGGACACTCTCCACACGTGAATCTCAGTCTCCACGGGATAGCCAGCCGACCACAAAGACCAATCGCGCCTTCGCACAACACAAGGCATCACAAGCCCCATAATCCGCACATTTATTCTCCGCCCTAACCCAACATTCGTTACCATACGAAGCTACAAGGGCATCACAACGACGAGTTCGCCGTAATCGGATTTCTAACAAAACCCCTAACATGCGCGTAAATCAACATCACCGGATCGGACCAACGGCCATAAATCCGGCTTCACCCACAATGCCTAATCCGCTAACGGAGCGGATCTCTAGTGCAAAACATGCCGGGGACGGACACAATCAACCCGGTGGTTTCTCTTGAACCAAGGCGACCCGGATCCCTCTCACTCGACGGATCCGGTGCCAAAAATGCATGAAAGAGGCGATGCCAAACACGCATCCTAAAGACCGGGAGGAGAAACGTCGTTACCTTTTGAGATCTCCTCCTAGCCATGAGAAGCTTGCAACCAAACGGTGGAGAAGAAGCGCCTTGACGCCCTCTACGCGTTGCCGGTCTCGGATCGGCGATCGGAGCTCCGAAGCTCCAACAATGGCGGATCTCCCCTCTTCTTCCTCCTTGCCCCCTTCTCCTTTCTCCAACCTAAGAGAGAGAAAGGACTTGGAAATATGAGGGAATAACCCCTCATCCAAGCCCTAAAGCCCCCCAGCGAATTATCTCAGCCGTCGGATCAAATCCCAAAGTATTTGATCGGTCGGATCATCATCCCCGCACGATTTCGCGGAACAGAATAAACAGGGCGCACGATCACAGTCGCACGGTCACTGGTCGTGCGCGAAGAAGACACTGGTCGTGCGCACTATCCGAGACAGAACTCCGAATTCTGGCGGATAGCGCACGATCACTGCGCACGATCACTGGTCGTGCGCGAAGAGGAGAAATGGTCGTGCGCGAAGAGCTGCTAAGAAATTCCTAGCCTTTCCCGAGCGCAGCACTACCACTCCGCCTACCTCGCGGAACTACGATTTTTGGGGTGTTACACAACGAAGGTGGTGGTGGTGGCCAGCCGTGGAGGTGGCCGGAAGGCCGAGAATTTAGCTTGGAAAGTGGCCCAGGATGGGACGATCTGGCCCCTTGGTTGGAGGTGGAAGGTGTAATCACGACCCTCCATTTCACGGCAGGTCGTTACACGTAGACCACATTGCATTAATTGAAATAACTGTCACACATTTATGAATTATTTATTCCCCAAAATTAGACCCCCCTTAAAAGCCTTTTTAAACAAAAAATTCTGAGACAACTTTTGTAGACCTTGAGGTTTACTATCCATAGGGCTTTGAATCACCAGGTTTAGTTGTCTACAACTCCTTGTAGGGACATTCTCCTGAGATGTGTCCTAAAGGGGGACCAGTCACTATTTTGTATATCTAATCCACATAGATGCACTCCCGACCCCAAAATTAGAATGTTTGGGAAATATTTTTCTAAGGTTTTGTGATAAATATAATTTTTCATATTATTAAATTAAATATGGTTAAATAATTTCAAAATATCCCAAATCTTGGGTGGCTTGAATTTTAGGCCATTATTAGTCATATGTATAAACCAGCCGATGCCGGTCCCAAGCCCGGATGAAAAATGGTGAGGGTTGTGTTAGGTAGACGGCCAGCGTAAAATTTAGTCACCCTTATGAATATGGATCTTTTGAGAAATTGTGCTAAAGCTAGGTTGTTCCCCCTAAGGAACGTGTCGTATGGTCCGAATGCGGCGTCTTGGCAAGGACCGCTACATCTCCAGGACTTGGGTGTAGTGTTAAATAGGCAAGAGTCCTCGTCGTATGGTCTGAATGCGGCGTCTTGGCAAGGACCACTGCACCTCCAAGAGGACTTGGGTGTAGTGTCAAATATGCAAGAGCCCTAACATATTAGGCGTCCAAGAAAAGTTGATCGTAGGATTTGTGATCGACTTAGGTTTGGAAGTTGGAATATAGGTACGCTAACGGGAAAAACGATGGAAGTAGTGGATACAATGATTAGGAGAAAGATAAATATTTTATGTCTGCAAGAGACTAAATGGGTGGGTGAGAAAGCAAAATTTCTAGATAATTCAGGTTTTAAATTATGGTACACAGGAAAAAATAAAACAAGAAATGGAGTAGGTATTATTGTAGATACTACTTGGAGGGATGGAGTTGTTGGGGTAAGCAGAAAAGGTGATAGAATCTTAGCTCTTAAATTAATCGTAGGAAAGGAAACTATTAATGTAATTAGTGCTTATGCGCCACAAGTAGGATTAAATGAAGCTATTAAAGTACAATTTTGGGAAGACTTAGATGATTTGGTAAGAGAAATCCCACAAAGCGAGAAAATTTTCATTGGAGAAGACTTACATGGACATGTAGGGAAGCAAAATATGGATTATACAGATGTTCATGGAGGATTTGGGTATGGAGAAAGAAATGAAGAGGGAAGAACCATTCTAGACTTTGCCATAGCACATGAGCTAATTGTGACAAATACGTTCTACATAAAGAGGGAAGAACACTTAATTACGTTCAAGAGCGGACAAAATAAGTCACAAATTGACTATTTTATGACTCACAAAATGGATAAAAAGATTTGTAAGGATTGCAAAGTCATACCAGGAGAAAGTTTGACAACGCAACATAGGCTAGTGGTGCTGGATGTGCAAATTAAATATAGTAACTTTAAGAGAAAGACAAAAGTGTTGCCAAAAATTCGGTGGTGGAACTTGATGAAGGAAAAACAGGTTGCTTTCAAGGCAGCAGTTATAGAACGACTAGTTGATGATCCTTATGTTGATCCTAGTGTCGCATGGGAAGTTATGTCTTCTCATTTAAGGATAAGTGGAAAGAACGTACTTGGAGAGTCAAAAGGTCGCGCGCCCCTACAAAAAGAATCTTGGTGGTGGAAAAAGGAAGTGCAAGACAAAGTGAGGGCAAAGAGGGTCAGCTACAAAACATTATATGCTTGTAGGAATGATGAAAACTTGACAAAGTATAAAGTCGCCAAGAAAGAAGCTAAAAATGCAGTAAGTAAAGCAAGAAGTCAAGCTTATGAAGAATTTTACAAACGACTAGATACCAAAGATGGAGAGTGCGATATATATAAAATTTCTAAAGCTAGAGAGAGGAAGACAAGAGATTTAAGCCAAATTAAATGCATAAAAGATGAAACAGATACGGTTTTGACGGATGATGTGGCTATTAAGGAGCGATGAAAAAGATACTTTTATCAACTATACAATGAAGGAAAAGATAATGAACTGAACTTGGAAGAGTTAAGTAAATCGGAGGAGTATAGAGACATAACTTTTTATCGTAAAATTCAAGCATCAGAGATAGATGACGCTCTGAAGAAGATGAAAAATGGAAAGGCGGTTGGACCAGACGATATACCCATTGAAGTATGGAAATGCTTAGGGAGGGAAAGAATTTTATGGCTTACAAGTTTCTTCAATAAGATACTGAAGACAAAAAGGATGCCAGACCAATGGAGAGAAAGTATTTTGGTACCTTTGTATAAGAACAAAGGAGATATGCAAAATTGTGTCAATTACAGGGGAATTAAATTAATGAGTCATACTATGAAACTATGGGAATGAGTAATAGAGAGACGAGTTAGACGAGAGACTAGCATCTCAGAGAATCAATTTGGATTCATGCCAGGGAGGTCAACCATGGAAGCTATACATCTCTTGAGGAGACTCATTGACAACTATCGGGAAAGACAAAAAGATTTACATATGTTGTTTATCGATCTGGAGAAGGCGTATGATAGGGTTCCAAGAGAGGTCTTGTGGAGAGTCTTAGAAAAGAAAGGTGTAAATGTATCATACATTGACGTAATCAAAGATATGTATACAAATTCAGTGACCAGGGTGAGGACATCTGGAGGATTAACACAGGAATTCCCTATCGCTGTTGGCTTACATCAAGGGTCAGCTTTAAGCCCTTACCTCTTTACCCTTATCTTAGATGAGCTCATCGGACATATCCAGCAAGCAATACCTTGGTGTTTATTATTTGCAGATGATATTGTTTTGGTCGATGAGACGCGCGAGGGTGTAAACGCGAAACTGGAATCTTGGCGAGACACTTTAGAAAAGAAGGGTTTTAGGTTGAGCAGGACAAAGACAGAGTATATAGAGCTTAAATTTAGTAGTGCAAGAAGGTCAGATGACTCCGTCATTAAATTGGGTGACCAAGATATTTCCCGCAGTGAGTGCTTTAAATATCTGGGATTGATAATTCAAAAAGATGGAGGTGTAGATAAAGATGTGATTCATAGAATCCAAGCAGGTTGGTTGAAGTGGAGAGGCGCGTCTGGGATCCTATGTGATCGTAAAGTACCACTAAAACTTAAAGGCAAGTTTTACCGTACTGCAATTAGGCCTGCAATGCTCTACGGTTCTGAGTGTTGGGCAGTGAATGGTGTACACGAGCAAAAAATGGGAGTCGTGGAGATGAGAATGCTTAGGTGGATGTGTGGTCACACGAGACTGGATAAAATTAGGAATGAATGTATCAGGGATAAGATAGGAGTGGCGCCAATTGTAGAGAAGATGCGAGAAGCTCGTTTAAGATGGTTTGGACATGTACATAGGAGACCATTAGAGGCACCTGTTAGGCGTTGTGAGAGTTTAGTCACTAGACATGTTAAACGGGGGAGGGGTAGACCAAAAAAGACTTGGAATGAAACTATAAAGAAAGACATGATGTACTTAGGCATTAATGAGACTATGCTTAAAGATAGGGCGCAATGTCGACAGAGGATCCATATAGCAGACCCCACTATGGTGGGATAAAGGCTTGAGTGTTGTTGTTGTTGTTGTATTAGTCACATGTATAAATTTGAGGTCATTTGGACTACTGTAGAACAGTATAAACTCATATAAATGAAGGATGTGTATGGAAGGGTGGTGTGCATATAACGCCTTTGGGTATTTTGTGAATTTATCACAAATGGCTTGCTGTGTGCTCATGATATTTGGGAAAACACATATTATGAGGGAGGGTATCATCTCTAGAAAAATTAGGATTTTTGGAAAGAAAAATCCTAAGTATTTAGTACTAATATTAATGTCACATAAGTGTATTAATCAAATGAAAGTAACCAAATGACTTAGGATAATCCTGATTTTCTTCCAAATGATGAATTAGAGTAATCACTATCTCTGAATTTTTTTTGGGGAATTTTGGAGTTGATATTATTAGTTATTTGATTATAATTGAATATGTCACATAAATGTATAAATGAAATAAACATAAACTAATTCCCTAAAGAAAATCCAATTTTCTATCATATGATACTTTATGTTGAAATACACCTATGGAAATTTTGATAGGATTTTTAAAAGTCATTCACACTATAAATTAACAAAAATGTCCTTTGTCACAATTATGTATTAATAAAATTTTATGGTTAATATTACCTGAAAAATTCTAAAATTTGGCTTGACTATTTTTAGATCATTATAAATCTATGGTAATTTGTCAAGAAGTTTTGAATGAGTTTTTTTTGGTACTTACTCTGTAATGTGACCAATTGACACAAATATTTAAATATGGACATAGTGGTCATAATTGCTATGGATAATTATGAAATTCAGTCATTCATGGTATTTCACCATTACATCTTAATGATAAAATATTGGGAGCACTTTGACTTATGAAAATTATACTTCATGTGTAAAGTGAGGTGTGCATTATCTTTAAAGAATTTTTATTCATGGCCAAAATAATTAAGAAAATTATGATTTTTTGACCATTCCTTAATTTGTTCATGACGAACCTATGGTAAAAAATTTAGGGCATTTGGCAAAGTTATAGTGAAGTTCACATCATAGAGATCAATAAAGTTCAATTCTAGTTGTGGACTGCGAATAACAAAAACTCAAGTAATGTTTAAACTAGCCAGAAAACATAGAAATTGAATGAAACTTGAAACACATAGATAAGGAACCCATAACATCAATCCCTATAAGTTGTATCCATATTAGAGGACTCCATTCCTATAATGACTAGTAAACTAGAATCACATCGCATATAAGTCGTCGCCTTGCCTAAAAGAGTTCTAACTCATACTTAAGTAATGTTAGAGCAACCATGAGAATAACCTTGGCAATGAGTAGTTATCAAATAAAGTAAATATTCTGAGAAAGGAAGGTCTGGGATGTTACCCCAGAATACCTTCTAGTACCGCTACGAGCCCTTCACCAGTGTTGAAGTGTTGAGACCGGGCGGTCTGGTTGGAGACCGGGCGGCCTTCTTGAAGTGTTGAGACCGGGCGGTCTGGGTTCCTTTTCTCTCTGACGGTCTGTTCGTTTCAGACCGCGCGCTCTCTAAGGCTTGGCGGGTTGAAGATGAAGACAGACGGTCTAGCCCTGCTTCCTGCGGTCTGTCCTTTATAGACCGCTTGTTCTCTGGAGGGTTCAGGAGCGAGGTCTGTTATCTCAGATCGAGCGGTCTCGACGGTCTCCCTATGTCTGACCACCCAGTTCTGTATTTTGTCTGTATAGTATTTAGTCCCACATTACTTATTTGTAATCTCTTCTCTCTCCTCCATTCTATATAAAGGAGGTTATACCTTTGTAATAATCAAGTTCTTTGGAAATAAAAATTGTTATTCTCCATTTTTTCGGTCTTATTTTTCTTGTTCGCACATGGTATCAGAGCGATAATGGTCTTTCGTTGTGATCGCTCGCGATTCTCTTCTCTGTTCGCGCGGTCTTCTTTGGCGCGACCTCTTATCTGTTCGCGCAGTCTCTTCTTTGGCGTGACCTCTTCTTACGCACAGTCTTCTTTGGCGCGACCTCTTCTCTATTCGCGCGGTCTTCTTTGGCGCGAACTCTTCTCTGTTCGCGCAGTCTCTTCTTTGGCGTGACCTCTTCTTTGGCGCAGTCTCCTCCTCTGTTCGCGCGACCTCTTCTGCTCAAGCGATCTCCCTCCTGTGTTCGTGCGGTCTCCCTTTGCTATGGAGGTTTCTGATGACTCTACCTCCACTACCACCACACCTTCTGTTGTTACCCACCACTCCCCTCCCATTCCTTCGGGAAACCTTGGCACCGTCTCCAAACTTATTGGTCCCAACTATCCCGACTGGAGTGTCTCTTTCACCTTCCTTCTCCGCTTGCAACGCAAGCTTCATCATCTTACCGATGACCCTCCACCTCGCACTTCTGCTACCTTTGATGATTGGGATGCTAGCGATGCCCTCGTTCGCACATGGCTAGTTAACAGTCTCTCAGATGAGTGCCTCCCTGTCATCAGGCATGATGAAACTGTAAAAGCTGCTTGGCTTCACCTTGCTGCCCTTTACTCAAAGGGAGCTCAAACATCTCACATATATACCCTATATGCGGACTTATTTGCTCATCCCTCCATGACTCCTGATGCTGCTTACCAATAAGTTCAGGCCCTTGGGGTTGAAATTCTTCAGAATAGACCCTTCTCCGCTGATCTGGCTGACCAACACAAACACTTCCAGGAACTTCTGGTCGTGTGTTATCTTTTGCGCCTCCCAGAATCATATGACATGATCCGTCAACAGATTCTTGGAGAGGCTGAATATCCCACTTTGGATGTTACTGCTGCCCGTATTGCCGCTGTTACCACTCTTCTCCAACGACCTCTGTTGGTCTCACCGGCTCTACCTAACAACTATGCTCATCAGACTCAGAGGGGTAACACTGGAGGTCAGAATAACCACCCTGAAGGGCGTGCACCTTCCAAGTATCTTTGCTCTCACTGCGGGAGGACAGGCCACTCTGTTGCTCGATGTTGGATCAAGCATCCCCACCTTCGCCCTACCGGTGACTCTTCCGCCTCTACCTCCAAGCAATCAGCCTCGTTGGTCACTTCCTCAGGTAGTGTTCATGTAGTCACTCTAGGTAAATGGCTGATTGATTCAGGTGCTACAAATCTTATGACTGGTAATCCTCAATGTTTCTCTCTCATGGAGAAACATGATCGGTTGCCCCCGGTGTTCATTGCGGATGGCTCTCCTTCTCTGATAAATGGTACGGGTATCATCCAGGTCACTCCGTCTCTTCATCTGGAAGAGACTCTATATGTGCCCAAATTCCCGTGCAACTTACTATCTGTTACTTCTCTCTGCAAGCAGCTACATTGTTCTGTAACATTCACCTCTACTACTTATTCTTTTCAGGATCCTTGCTCCAAACGGACGATTGCTACTGGGACTGAGAGAGGCGACCTCTACTTCTTGGACAATGTATCAACTCTCTCTACTTCCTCTTCGTCTTCCACCAGTCTTCTGCAATGGAATCTTCGTCTTGGTCATCCTCCTGAACGGCTTCTTCGTCAAATTTTACCTCATCTACCTAAGAATGCTCCTCCCCTCAACTGTGAAGCATGTCAGATTGGCAAGCATCATCACTCGTCTTTCCCAGCTAAACAAGGACGTGGACGTCAAGTCAGCTTTTCTCAACGGTAACATTAAAGAAGAAGTATACGTTGAACAAACCCCATGTTTTGTTAATCCTGATTATGTTTACTTACTGCAAAAAGCTTTATATGGTTTGAAACAAGCTCCTCGAGCTTGGTATGAGACGCTGTCTAACTTTCTTCTTAAGAACAAGTTCACAAGAGGAAAGATAGATAAGACATTATTTCTTAGGGAAGTAAAAGACAAGATTTTGCTAGTGCAAATCTATGTCGATGACATTATTTTTGTCTCTATGGATGATAACCTCTGCAAAAAGTTTTCCAAATGTATGCAAGGGAAATTTGAAATGAGCAGTATGGGTGAGCTGAAATATTTCTTAGGACTTCAGGTGAAGCAATCTGAAGATGGAATTTTCATCTCACAGACGAAGTTCACCAAGGAGTTGGTTAAGAAATTTGGAATGGAGAGTGCAACCTCTATGAGGACTCCAAAGAGCTCAGCTATGTCTCTGGACAAGGATGAGAAAGGGAAACCTTTCGATGAAACCAAGTACAGATGCATAATTGGCTCTCTGCTCTACCTTACTGCTAGTAGACCTGATATAATGTTCTCTACATGTGTATGTGCTAGATATCAGGTAAACTCTAAGGAATCTCACTATATTACTGCAAAGCGAATTTTGAGATATCTTAAGGGTACACCAAATCTTGGCTTATGGTACCCAAGAAGTAATGATAGCGAGCTAATAAGTTTTTCAGATACAAACTTTGCAGGTAGTAAAGATGACAGGAAAAGCACTTCTGGGACATGCCAATTTCTCGGAAGAAGACTTATTTCCTGGAGTAGCAAGAAGCAGAATTGTGTTGCAATTTCAACCGCCGAGTCAGAATACATTTCTGCAGGCAGTTGTTGTGCACAACTTCTTTGGATAAAGAATCAGCTTGAAGATTATAACTTGAAGTTCAAAGACATTCCAATGTTTTGCGACTCCTCCAGTGCAATAGCAATTGCAAATAATCCAGTCTCACACAGCTGGACAAAGCATATTGAATTAAGATATCATTTCATTTGGGAGCATGCGGAGAATGGGGACATCAATCTATGTTATGTCCCGATGGATAAGCAAGTTGCGGATATTTTCATGAAGCCGCTGGATGAGACCAAGTTCTCTTTTTTCAAGACAGAGCTTGGAATGCTCAACATGGAGTAATATTCAAGTCAGGAAGAAGACAAGAAGGAAGGTAGATCTTCATATGTTCAAACTCTAAAGGAAGCAAAGGTCTGAAGTTTTTGAAGAAAAATCTAAGTCATTTTTGAGACTTCTCGAGAAATGGAATTCATCTCTCGACAAATGATATTTCTATGGTGAAAAAGGCTAAATGACAGAATCTTAGTACTTCTCAAGAAATGGAGTTATCCCTCGAGAAATGACCTTGTGAAGCTGAGTCTGTTGAATTATTTGATTTCTCGAGATATCATTTGACATCTCGAGATATCATTTGACAAGATGACAGAGCTTTTGGATCATTCATTGTCTGAACTTCAAAGAAGCTTGGGAATTCAGAATGAACAATTTTCTTCTGGTGTCCAAAGGCAGGTTGCAGATATCAATGCTCACACTACAAAGACTGCTGTGTGGATACATAATGAGATTTTTCCTGAGTTTGCCATTCAACCTCAATTTTCACCTAGACCTGAAGGGCAACCTGAATATGAAGCTCCTGCTGACTATACCCAGGTTTGGCATGCAGAACAATCTGAAATTCAGTCTAAGGTGCCTGCTTCAAGAAAAAGGAAGTATGGTGAAGGGCCATCTGCTAGTAGGTCTGTCCCTGGATCAAGCTCTAGAAAGGCAGTTGCTACTGAAGATGTTCCAGAGGTGTGGAGTCCAGTTTCTAAAATAATTATTCTTGACTCATTCAAGCTATTGGATGAAGGTTGTATGAAAGTTTCAGACTATTTCAGCACAACGGAATGGAAAAAGTATGAGACAAGCATGACAAAGAGAAGGGTACATTTCAAGACTTATGGTTATAACAATCCTGTAGCTCCAACCCCTCCTCCAAGATACCATCCTAAGCCATATGCTTATTTTGCAAGACAAGAACAGAAGAAAAGAAACAATGCCCGAAGAAAAGATTTTGAGACCCATCAAAACTTTTACTCAATCTGATTGTGTGGACATTAATTCATGAGACAATCTTAAATATATATATATATATAGTTGTTGATTTTGATGAAGACAATCTTATATATATGTAAATAGTCATTGATTTTGATGCTCTCTCAGCTTTCATATATTTTCCTCTATGGTGTGTTTTTGTTTATATTTTATATTGATGCAGTTCATCTTGGTGAATAGGGTTCTGACTTCTACAAATATGGGGAGATTGTTGGGTATTGTATCCACAATAACCTTGATTTATGGGAAGTCATCCTTGAACCAAGATTGAATTGCTAGTGTATTTGATATGTCCTTTTAGTATTGTTCTTGCAGGTTCACATTGCTAAGTGTAGATCAATGTCAGGTCACAGTGGGTCAATAAGCCCAGTTTCATACAATATAATTCCTCATTGTGTGGAACATGGTGTTGACTCATGTGTGATCTCTCTATTGGGATACATTTCATTTTCAAGACTATTGAAGCCCATGGTTTGGAGGTGCAGTTGGTGTCCAAGAGAAGGAGGAATAAAATTTTTCCTAAGTATTCAGTATATTTTTCGTTCGACGAATCTTGTGATTTCGTCGAGCTCCGTTTGACAAATTGAAGTGGTTTTGTCGAGGGCCGTTCGATGGATAGTTATACCGAAATTCTGAGTTCGGTTCTCAAAAGTTAGTAGAGTGCTGAACTGGACACTGGATTGCTAAGAAACTCTTTTAGGGTCCGTTTGGCATAACGTTTTGCTCCTGTAAGTGGACAAAAGCATCACCGCCATAGAATATATGTTTGACATGACAATGATTAAGAAAAAAATAGTTATGTGAATATAAAAGTGAATAGAATTGCTTAGATGAGGTTGGTCGTTCATGAACGATAATTCATAATCAAAGCGTTCTTAACCATCGCTGCGTTCACGATGGCAACCAGTTTTGGCATTATATGATTTCTTTGTTGTCCCTATTCTTTGACCTCTATATATAATCTCTATCGTTTTCTATGTCTATTTGCACTCCTAAATGGCTAATTAATTAATAGTTTTTTTATTAACCCTAAAAACCTATTCATACCCCCTCTTCAAACTCCAGCAACTCAAGCCGCCGAACAGCTTCGCATCTCCAAAACTCCTGCTGCTGCTTCGCCCCATCTTCTCTGTGCTTCTTTCCTACCGACGAGCTTAAGTATTGAATTAATTTTTAAAGTTTTCACTTTTGGGTCTACAACTATCTTCTTGGAGTATAGATATAAATTTGTGATCTACGAATATCGATGAGCTACAAAACTATCTTCTTGGAGTATAGATATAAATTTGTGATCTACGAATATCGATGAGCTACAAATAATTATGTGAGATGTACCAATATCAATCATCAAATTTAATTTATTAGGGTAGTTGATAATGCGACAAGAACCTCGTTCCCGGCAATCAGGATTTCTGATTAAAAAAATTGAAGGGTGAATTTGTAATTCGTATCAAACAATAATATTTTTGCTGCCGTAATTGACCGAGAAACACATGGATCGCATTTTATAATATATAAAAAAAATGAGGTTTTCATTTCACTTTCGTTTAAATCAAAAGCAATGCGGAATGAAAATGAGGTATTGAAATAGAAGGGGGAATATACTTGTATGTGGGGAATCCAAGATTACTGGGGCCTGAGGAGAAGAACACGACATACGTATGAAATTTTCGTTCCCACCGTTTCTTTCGTTTGGACGCACCGTGGTCCAACTCCGCCCGCTCGCTCTGAATTGTTATGTCATTTTTTTATTAGAAGCATCGCACCACGTTAAGAGCACATAAAATTGTTAGATGCATCGCATATATTTTTTTACAACAAATCATTCCCAAAATCAAACATATCAATTCAATGCTATATCATTTCATTAAAAAAGCGAGTAATAAGCCACCGGAACATGAATTACATTAAAATTGGTGATGCTAACAATGAAAATTGAATTTCCATAAAATTAACTACAACATGATATCATCAAAATTGAATGACAAAAAAGTGAATAAATCTTCTCATCCATTGTAATTTTGTTTCTCATCTTTGATGCTTTTGATCCGCCGGAAGTAGCATACCCGCGGGCGGCCTGCGGTGCCGGCGAGATATAGATTGTCTAAGGCGGCGGCTTGGTCGGCAAACAGATAAGGCGGCGGCTTCCTTGTGCATCGGAAATGGCCATAGCGGCGGCGGCGTCTTGGTCGTCGGCGGCGTCTTGGTCGGCGGCGGCGTCTTGGTCGGCGGCGGCGGCTTGGTCGGCGGCGGCGGCTTGGTCGTCGTCGGCGGCTTGGTCGGCGGAGGAAGCTTGGTCGGCGGAGGAAGCAGCGGCGAAAGAGGAAGAAGAAGCCATTCGCAAAGCTCGTCTGCTATGTGCGCGTAAAGAAAGGAGATGTAAAAAACTAATCTAATATTTTCTAATAGTGCGGAGCAAATAGGTAAACTGACGTGCGCTTAAGAATTCCCTTTTTTTCGTTTCTTTCATCTGGCCACTAGTTTTTATTTTTTAAAACTTTGTGCGCTTAAGAATTCCCTTTTTTATGGAGTAAAAATTGTTTATAGGAGTAAAAAGGGTGCTACTATATATATATATACATATATATATATATATATATATGCTATATTCAAATCATTACGATATGCAAATCAATATAATTAATTAGAAAATTGTTAAGCGTAAACATAATTGTTATACAAAAATTAGATCAAAAAAATGTGCATTTCAGTTTTTTCGGTGACTGTCGACAAAGGAGGAGAAGAGATTCACACGACAATCTCTCATCCCCTTCGACGAATTCTCCTTTGCTGTCTTGGGGAAGATAAAATCATTGAACGGATTCAACATGCAAGATTTTCAGAATCTAATGTTAAAATCTGGTTAGAATTAGTTTGGGGTGTTTCACTCCACATTAGCCTCCACCGGTGTCATTATCGTAAGCACATTGAGGGCCTGTTTGGGAGGGCTTTTCAGAAAGGAGAAGGAGTGGTGGCAAAAAGAAAGGTAGGAAAATGAGCTTTTGGAAAATGTCTATTGCAAAAGAGAATCTGTTTGGGTGAACTCCTTTTGCAAAACTTTTCAGAAAGGAGATGCACTTTATAAACTGTTTGGAAATCTCCGTTGCGGTGACTTTTTTTATTAAAAATGCAAGCCCGGGCAGAAAAATGCGCGCCCGGGGGAAAATGAGGTCCCGAGCGCGAATTTTTTGCCCAGACGTGCATATTTCGCCCGGGCACGCATATTTCGCCCGGGCGCACATATTTCTGTTGGGCGCGTATTTTTCTCTGGGTTGCGCATTTTTCGCACCGGGCGCGCAGCGTGTTCTCATTTTTCACCAGTGCACACTTTTTCCGACGGTGCGCGCATTTTTCGTTGAGGCACGCATTTTTCGCTCGAACGCACATTTTTTCACCTGGGTGCTCATTTTTCGCCCGAACGAGTATTTTTCGCCGGGCGCGCATTTTTCACCCAAACGCCCATTTTTTCCCCGGTCGCGAATTTTTCGCACGGACGCGCATTTTTCGCCCGAGCTCGCATTTTTCGTCCGGGCGAGAATTTTTCGCCAGGGCGCGCATTTTTTCGCACGGGCGAAAAATGCGCGCCAAGGAGAAAAATTCTCGCCCGGGCGAAACATCCGCGCCCGGGAAGAAAATGCGCGCCCGGGCGAAAAATGCGCGCCCAGACGAAAAATGCGCGCTCGGGCGAAAAATGCGCGCCCGGACGAAGCATGCGCGCCCGGGCGTAAAAATACGCGCCGGGGCGAAAGATGCTCTCCTGGGCGAAAAATTCGCGCCCGCGCGGAAAATGCGCGACATGGCGAAAAATGCGCGCCAGGGAGAAAAATGCGCGTCGGGCCGAAAAATGCGCGTCGCAGCGAAAAAATGCGAGCCCGGGCGGAAAATGCGCCACTGGGAAAAAAATGAACGACCGAGCGAAAAATTCGCGTCCGGGCGCCGCGGCGAAAAATGATCGTCTGCGCAAAAAATGCGCGTCCACACGAAAAAATTCGAGCCCGGGCGAAAAATATGCTTCCGTGCGAACAATGCGTGCCCGGGCGAAAAATTCGCTCCCGGGCGAAAATTTTGCGCCTGTGCGAAAAATGCTCGCCTGGGCGAAAAATATGCGTCCGTGCGAAAAATATGCGTCCGTACGAAAAATATGCGCCAGGGCGAAAAATTCGCGCCGGGGGGAAAAATTCGCGCCAGGGCGAAAAATGCACGCCGGGGCGAAAAATTCGCGCCAGCGCGAAAAAATGCTCTCCCGTGCGGAAAATGCGCGACATGGCGAAAAATGCGCGCCCGGGCGAAAAATTCACGCCCGGGCAAAAAATTCGCGCCCTGGCGAAAAATGCGCGCTGAGATGAAAAATGCGCGGCGCGGCGTAAAAATGCGCGCCCGGGCGGAAAATTCGCGTTCGGGCGCGCATTTTTTCGTCCGGGCGAGAATTTTTCGCCCCGGCGCAAATTTTTTCGCCCAGGCGAAAAATGTGCGCACGAGCAAAAAATGCGCGCTGGGGAAAAAAATGCGCGCCCGGACCGAAAATGCACGCCGGGGCGAAAAAATGCGCGCCCGCGCAAAAAATGCTCTCCCTGGCGAAAAATTCGCGTTCGTGCCCGCGTTTTTTTCGTCCGGGCGGCAATTGTTTCGCCCGGGCGAAAAATGCGCGCCCGGGCGAAAAATGATCGCCCGCATCAAAATTGCGCGTACGCACAAAAAAATTCGCGCCCGGGCGAAAAATATACGTCCTTGTGAAAAATGCGCGCCCGGGCGAAAAATTCGCTCCCGGTTGAAAAATGCGCGCCCGGGCGAAAATTGCTCGCCCGAGGCGAATCATGCGCGCCCCAGGCGAATCATGCGCGCCGGGCGAAAAATTCGCGCCCGGCCGAAAATGCGCTCCCGGGTGAAAAAATGCGCGCCCAGGCAGAAAATTGTACGCACGGGGGAAAAATTTGCGCTATGGCGGAAAATGCGCTAACTTTGTATTGGGATGAGGATGTGCTTTCGAAAAGGTTAAAAAGTAAGGGACAAGTGACTTTTCAAAATGAGGAGAAAAAGGAGTTTTTCGCGGTAGCTTTTCCCACCGGTAGACAATCCAAACGGTTTGTTTGGTGCGGTGGCGTTTTTCAGAAGTCGGAAAGGAAGTAAAAAGCCCTCCCAAACAGGCCCTGAATCAGAGTATCCAATCAGCCTCAAAGCACATCTCCATAGAATTAATCGACAGAGATCGGCCGGTGTTTCTCTCCGAGATTTTTTTCGTGCTCACCAACCTGAAATGCAACATTGTGGCCGCCGAAGTTTGGACTCACAACTCGAGAATGGCGTCGGTGATATACATCAAGCCACCGGCGGACCGATAGATGATTCCGATCGACTAGCGAAGATCAAGCATCTGCTCCGCTACGTGCTGAAGGGGAACAAGGACAAGCAGAGCGTGAAGTCCGTGATTGCGATCGGAGAACAAACAGGCTGAAGGTCGACGGACGCTGGATGGAGAAAAATCTCGCAAACACTGTGCGAGGGGCGGCGAAGGGGAAGAGGCCGGTGTCGTGAGGGTTAATAGAGGGCGGGTTTTTATTTTGTTTGTGTTTAGTATTTTTAAATATCTCAAAATTTACAAAAAATGGTTTACATATAGCGAAAAAGGGTTTTGATGGGGTTCCCCCTAAGGATTTTCGAGTTTGATCGGACCGAAACATCCAAGCAAGCCGACTTGACCGAGTGGGCGGCGCGCACAAGTCGCGCCACTCAGAGGGTCCAAAATCACCCCGAGGGGGGGGGGGGGGGGGTTGGGGTTAGAGAAGCACGCACTCGCGTCACACACATTCCGCGCACGCCCGAGGAGCGCACACGCACACGACCAGCCCGCGCGCTCGGATAGCTCGTGCGTGCACGCGGCCAGCCCACGTCGCGGTGGCCTCTGGCGCATTGCCCCCACCTCCACCGACTCTGATCGCCTCTGGCCTCCACCATCGTCGGGCAGCTTTCCTGGGCTGCTCGTACCGCCTGGGGGGGGGGGGGGGCATGTTCGTCATTTGGGGAAAATTGGTGATCCAGCTGGCCGGAATGTAGCGACGTCATTTGCCAACTCAGGATTCAGCCGGACACAATTACAGACGCGTTCCTCCAAGAAAGCTATAAAAAGACCCTCAAACCTTCATTTGAGGACAAACAATCAGAGAGCTCTGAGATTTTCAGGCGAGGACGTTGGACATAGATCGTTCCATCGCTCGGACTTCGCTCTGCTCCTTTCTAGTCTGCTCACGCTCACCATTCTCGTGGACGCGGTAGCAGGCGAGAGAAAAAACTTAGAAGAACAGGCTCGTGGACGCTCCTGTGGAAGCTTCATGAACTTAGCCATTTCCCCCTTTTTTCACTTAAAGCTTGTGAACGGAGAGGTGTCCTGTCACCCACAAGGGTGTTGGACATGTGTGTCACATCCCTTTGTTTGAGAATAACAAATCTCCTATTGTATTTGATCTTGTTTGTCGTGTGTTTATAGTGTGCAGGAATTATAGGTGCAATACTCCACAGGTAGAAAATAGCTTGGAACCAAAAAAACTGAACTAAAGCACTACCGCCAGTGCTAGGGGTTACCGCAGGCGCTAGCGCTACCGCAGCCGCTATCGCTACCGCCTGGCGCTAGCTCGAGTTCGTGCCACAACGCCATGCCGCGACGGTTTCATAACCGCTTCTACACGAACGCTACCACAGGTGCTATCTCCAAGTTCTATAAATTGATGATTTCTCTCTCATTTTGGCTATCAATCCCTGAGAGAATACAAGTGCCAAAATTTCATTGCTGTTATGCTGCCGAAGATGGATCTCCCACAAAAATCTTAAGGGAATTCTGGAGGAGGACTACGTCACGCTACATCCGAAGAACGATTGCTTCGACCTCGCTCATACTACAACGATCCTTCATCTCCAACTTCAGAAGATCTCATATAGGGAGTTTTTATTGTTGTTATCATTATTTTCATTTCATTCCATTTTGTAAAACCGTATAGAGAATTCGCCTTGTGTTGGCGACTAGGTCCTTGCGTGGCTTAGGGGGTAATTCGCCGCGTGAGTTGGCGACTAGGTCTAGGAGATTAGATCTAGGGGGTGCTCGAGGCCATATCCGCGGAAGGATTGGCTAGAGCGGCTTGAGGCCATATCCGGGGAAGGATAGACTAAAGCCAACCGGTTTGTGGGGGATACAAGTCGGTATAGAAAAGAAAAAGATATTTACATTTGTACGCCTCCGATTTCTAGCGTTATTGAAATCAAGTATTTGTAAGCACTTTTAAATATATAAATCATGTCTCTATTTGTGTTTATATGATTTCTCTCTTTTGGCATAATCTCTACTATATTGGTTACTAAGCTTTCAATTCGAATCACTTTATCTAAATTGTTTATTTTAATCTTTTTCATCATAAAACAATTTAGCACTTGTTTCTAAATTCTAAAATTGCAAATTACAATATTCTCTTCCTTTAGCTAAATTGTTATTTCGCTCTCGTTTATTTCAAAATAATTTAGTAATTTGCCTAAACTTATAAAAAGAATATTTTATTCCCTTATTCACTCCCCTCTAAGGGCGCCTATCGACCCAACAAGTGGTATCAGAGCTAGGTTATTCCAATACGGCTTCACAACCGGGAATAATGACGCTTCATGATCTCGTATCCACTAGAAGGGGAAGTTTTTATGAAAATAAAAAATCCTTATGTCCACCATTATTTATGGGTGAATATTATAATGAGTGGAAAACTCTTAGGGCCCGTTCGTTTGGACGGAATTGGAATTTGATATTTGAATTCGATATTGAGATTCAATATTCAGAATTGGAATTGGTCTAATTCCAATTCCATCATTCGCCTAATAAATAATATTGTTGAACATTGTGGAATTGAACAATTCTTTTGTTCCTTTGTTAAATAAAATTCAATCAGAATTGAAAAATATTATAAAGAAATTAATATTTTTTTACATATATAATAAAAAATGTGCATCCTGACAAAAAACACACGTCCGGGCGAAAAACGCGTGCTTGGACAAAAAAAACGTGCCCGGGCATAAAAAACCCACCCGGGCGAAAAACTCGCTCCCGGGCAAAAAATTGGGCGCCCGGGCGACAAAACGTACGCCAAGGCGAAAAATGCGCCCCCGAGCGAGTAATGCGCGCCCGGGCGAAAAATGCGCTCCCTGACGAAAAACACGCGGTCGCGCAAAAAACTTGTGCCCGGGCGAAAAACGCGTGCCCGGACAAAAAACACGTGCTCGGGCGAAAAACGCGCGCCCGAGCGAAAAACGCGCGCCCTGGCAAAAAACGCGCCCCTGGGCGAAAAACGTGCGCCCGAGCGAAAAATATGCGCCCGGGCGAAAAACACGCCTAAGAGTATCCAATCAGCCTCAAAGCACATCTCCATAGAATTAATCGACAGAGATCGGCCGGTGCTTCTCTTCGAGATTTTTTCCGTGCTCACCAACCTGAAATACAACATTGTTGCTACCGAAGTTTGGACTCACAACTCGAGAAGGGTGTCGGTGATATACATCAAGCAACCGACGGACCGATAGATGATTCCGATCGACTGGCGAAGATCAAACATCTGATCCGCTACGTGCTGAAGGGGAACGAGGACAAGCAGAGCGTGAAGTCCGTGATTTCGAACGAAGAACAAGCATGCTGCAGGTGGACGGACGCAGGATGGAGAAAATCTCGCAAACACTATGCGAGGGGCGGCGAAGGAGAACAGGCCGGTGTCGTGAGGCAAGCACACACGAGCAAGCACACACTGTAAGTTTATAAGGGTTGTAGTTTAAATCACCTAGAGGGGGGGGGGGGGGGGTGAATAGGTCTTTTGATTTTTACTTGTTTGATTTAGATGTTTAAGATTATTCTAAGGAAGTAATCAACCACACACAGAAAACACACAAGTGTTTATAGTGGTTCCCCAAGACAGTGTGTCTATGGGTAGTCCATTTTCCCCCTTCACCCTTCTAACAGTGTGTTAGACAGGGCCAACTCCTCCAAACTCAGCTAAAATAGCTTACAGCACAGATCCCTCAGGATCTCTCAGGTTTTCCCAACCCTACCTCAGGCACCGCAACCCTACCTCAGATCATCCACTGATCGAACAACTCATACCACAGCAGGTCCTACAATCTCAGGCCAACAAGCCCTACCTCAGAGGAATCCACCTCCTACAACTCAGACCTCTCCCAAGTCCTACCTCAGAGGAATCCTCCTCCTATAGCTCAGACAATAAAGCCGTACAACTCAGGCAAAAGCAGCCTTACAAACTCAGGTCTTCAGCCCTACAAACTCAGGCAAAAGCCCTACAGTAAAAGTTTTGTTGAAGCTTACTACAGCAGACAGCAGAAGAAGTCCCCTGTAGTTCCTGCACACCCGGTGCTTCCTTGTAGCTGGAGATGTTGATGACAACTACACACTGATCTTCCTCTCCAGATGAAGGATGGAAGACCACCTTGCTCCTTCTTGTAGAGGAGCTTTCTTTTTCTCTCTTCTTCTTCTTGCTTGGTGAGCAGGAGGAGAAAGACGAGAGCGGCAGCCGTTAATGGAAAAACAATTTCTTTAGCACTTATCCAGCACTCTTCCAATGTGCCATAACTTCTCCTTTTATACATCCCCGACCTTCAACGGCTCTCAGCCGTCCATCTGAGTAGTATGGGAGAGACTGGTGGACCCCATACTGTCTTTCTGCAGCTTGCGCCACGGGCAGAACTCGCAATCTGCGTTCGATGAACTCGCCATACTCTAAGTTCGACGAACTTGCCCAACTCTGCGTTTGACGAACTCGACATACTCTGAGTTCGACAAACTGTGTTCTGCGTTCGACGAACACGCCAAGTCTCAGCTATTTCTTCTGTCTCGTCTCTGAGTTCGACGAACTGTGTTCTGCGTTCGACGAACACGCCAAGTCTCAGCTGTTTCTTCTGTCTCGTCTCTGAGTTCGACGAACTGTGTTCTGCGTTCGACGAACACACCAAATCTCAACGCTTGCTTCTATCTGTCTCTATGTTCGACGAACTGCCGTCTGAGTTCGACGAACTTCCTTCTGCGTTTGACGAACTACTCTCTGCGTTCGACGAACACGCCAATTATGCCTTATGCCTTCTCATCGGTTCAACTGAGACAGAGAAATATTCTCAGCTGATTGAACAACATACCTTTGAATATATTCCAATGTATGAAATATCATTTCCCTATATAAAACTTGAGACAAGATAGATTGTATCAAATACAATATGTACCTAGCATTGTGAAAGTGGAGGTTAGATCTTAAATTAACTCTAGAGGGGGGGGGGGGGGGGGTGAATAGAGTTTAAAACTTTTCCCTTAGTTTTATATGCGGAATTAAAAATACTGATATAAGTATATGTGTATAGAGTGAGTGATAAATAAAAAAACTGAAATAAAATGAGTAATGAAAATAGCACACAGCACAACACAAAAAAGAAATCAAACACAAAGGACACAAGGAGCTATAGTAGTTCCCCACTAAACTTGGGTACGTGTACTCTTCTACCACCCTTGGTAGGAATCCACTAGGATTTTTGATCAGGTGCCGTCACACCAATGAGCTTTTGATAAGGTTCCCAAAAACCAACTAGATTTTTTTGATCAGGTGTCTTGCCACCAATGGGGTAAACTTTTGAAAGGAGTTTTAACCATGTACAGAATGGGATAGAGAGGGGTTTAGATGTTCTTCTCTGTCAAGATGTATAGAGAAGACTCTAGTGGATGTTGATGTAGAAAAGAACTTCTCTGTCTGATATGAGATGTTTGACAGTTGATTTTGCTGGAGCCTTTTCTTGAAGAAATGATCTTCCTGTTAGCTGATTAAACTGAGAGACAAGAATGCTTCAGTTTGTTGTTGCTCTTTTGAAGATCTGTGCTTGCAGCTAATGACTGAGAGAATAATGTTGATGTTGTTCTCAGTTGAATGAAGTTGTTGCTGTTGAGGAAGAAGAAGATGATGTTATTTTTGTTCTTCTTTTTCTTCTCTTCCTGAAGCTTTTCTTCTTTCTTGATCTGATTCTTTGCAGCAGGAAATCTGAGAGATAGTGTTGAAGATGTTCTCAGAGAATGCTTGCTGCTAGAGGAGGAAGAAGAAGATCTATTTTGCTGTTATTCTTCTTGTTCTTCCTGTGTCTTTTTCTTTCTTTCTTTTCTGTTCTATTTCTCTGTGTATTCTGTACAACAAAATATTCTATATTTGATCTGTCGTGAAAGCTGTATAATAATCTTCTTTCCTTATTTTCCTTTTCTTTTTCAAATCTCTGACAAATATTATTTGTAGATCCCTTATATTAAGGAATAAATATATCTGAGAGAATATATTGAAAACATAAATCTGCTGCGCCGTTTAATCTCTTTCCTTTTCCACGAAATGTCCTTTTCCGAGAAAGTGTCAACGGCTATAACTTAAATAATAAAGGAAATATATTTTCCTTACTTGATCTGATGGAATGATCAGTTGCTGTTAGTCGATCTGAGTTCAGAGAATGAAATGAATGTAATCCTTCTGAAATTTCTGAACTTAAATAAGAAATCTTTGATCTGAACAAAATTCGTCGAACGCAGATTCGTCGACCCTAAGATTTTCGTCGAACACAAAATTTACTTCGTCGACCTCAATTGAATCTTGCTGGAATAATTAATTTTGTTGAGCTGTGAAGACTTTCGTCGATCTGAAGGTGTTTGTCGAACGCAGACTTGAGTTCGTCGAACGGAAGTATTCGTCGACCGCTGAGCCTGGATAAAATCGTCGACCGCTGAGCTTGAGTAAAAGGCGTCGAGCACTGAGCTTGAGATCTGTTCGTCGACCGCTGAACCGCTGAGATGGGATTGTCGACTGCTGATACGAGCTTGAAGCAAGTCGTTCGTCGAATGCATAATGTAAGTCGATCGTTGAATGCAGAGAGCTTGCCGTTCGTCAAACGCAGATAGTCGTTCGTCGAACGCAGAATCTGTATGAATTCTTTAGTTCTAACAGCCAAAACTCTTGACCCATAAACTATACATTGGGGTCAACTTTATCCTTAGTCAACAGATAGTGATCCTAGCCCAAATCAGAAATAGGGTTGTTCCAACAATCTCCCCCTATTTGGGTTAGGACACTATTTGACAAAAATTGAAAATAAACAAATGCTAATACAACAAAAACAACATAGCATGAATATATCTGATATAGTTTTAAATTATTTATCAGGTATAAAATAAATAATACTCTGAGTTTTGAAATATTTTAATGAAAATAAAACTGATAGAATTACAATCAGAACCTTTGATTTTTCTGAATTCTGCCTTCTGAATTCTGAAATTGTCTAATTTGTTTTGTTCTGAATTCTGATCTGAACTGAACTGTATCTGCTATGTAAATCAGCTTTCTGAATACTGATCTGAGCTGAATTTGTTATCTGCTGCTTCTTTTAAATTCAAAACTGTGTTCTGAATCTGCATATAAATACTGCAATCTGCTTTTTAATCTGAACAACTTTATAATTCTGAATAGCTGTGCTTGTAGCAATAACTGATACTGAATTTGCTATATCAAAATTCTTCTTCTGAGCTGTACTGTATCTGAACTTCTGAATTTTTCTGAAACAACAAACTGCTGTGAGCTTTATCAAGATTCTTCATACAACAACTCCCCTGAGAGTGTCTCCCCCTGAGACTGGAGGTTCTTCAGCTTTCTCCCTTGCTTAGTTTATAGAACAACTCCCCCTGAGCAAAGCAGTGCATCAAATGGAGCTTGTTCATGAAAACTTCTCCCCCTGCCTAGTTTCAGGAAAGGCCTGAAGCTAGGCCCCTTGAAGAAGGGACATTTGATGAAGGTTAGGAAGGGTGCAAGATTTATATTGTTTTTGTTCCTGCACAAGAAAATAGAGATCAAGTGCAAAGGGAACTAGAAAGTAGGCATTCAGCTAATATAAAAAAAATTTGATTAATGATGACAGGCTAAAAAAAAGCTTCAGAAAAACTGGGTTCGACGAAAAATGAGTTTTCGTCGATCTCGGTTCGACGAACTTTATGACTTCGTCGATCTCCATTCGACGAAAAACTTGATTTCGTCGAGCTCAGTTCAATGAAGAGATGGGTAAGTAGAAAACTTAATTTTTGTAACAGATCGAGTCTCCATCTATCATACCTAGCTGATTTATAAAGAAGATATGTTTCTTTTCATCCAAGGGCTTGGTGAAAATGTCAGCTCTTTGCAAATCAGTAGAGATGAACTATAGGCAGATTTTGATTTTATCCACATTATCCCTAAGGAAGTGGTGCCTAATCTCTATGTGTTTAGTCCTACTATGGAGAACTGGATTTTGTGCTATAGATATTGCACTAGTATTGTCACAAAATATAATTGAATTATTTAAGTTGACACCATAGTCTAGGAGCTAATTTTGTATCCACAATATCTGTGAGCAGCAACTGCCTGCAACTATATATTCAGCTTCAGCTGTTGATGTAGACACAAATGTTTATTTCTTACAAAACCAAGACACACGCATATCACCAAGAAACTGGCATGTTCCTGATGTGCTTTTCCTATCTACTCTGCATCCAGCATAATCTGAATCTGAGAATCCAGTTAATTCAAATTCAGATGCTGTTGGATACCAAAGTCCAAGTTTAGGGCAACCCTTTATATATCTCAAAATTCTTTTAAAGAAAATTAGGTGAGATTCTTTGGGGTTAACTTGGAATCTAGCACAAATACATGTAGCAAACATTATATCAGGCCTACTAGCTGTTAACTAAAGTAAGGAGCTAACAATTGCTCTATATACTTTCTGATCAACAGGTTTCCCTGATTCATCAGCATCAACAACAACATTAGAGGGCATGGGTGTTTTCATGGTGGAAGAATCATACATACCAAATCTTTTCACTAATTCCTTAGCATACTTAGATTGGGATATGAAGATTCCATTTGGGGTTTGCTTCACTTGAAGACCAAGGAAGTATGATAGTTCACCCATACTACTCATTTCAAATTTAGATTGCATTAGATTAGAAAATCTTTTGCATAAGTTTGAATCAGTAGAGCCAAATATGATATCATCTACATATATTTGAACTACCAATGTTTGATTTTTATGTATCCTGAAAAATAAAGTTTTTTCTACTATGCCTCTACATAATTTATTCTCTAAAAGAAAACTAGCTAAAGTCTCATACCATACTCTAGGAGCTTGTTTGAGGCCATAGAGAGCTTTCTTAAGCTTAAATACAAAGGAGGAATGAGTTGGAGAGATGAAACCTGGTGGTTGTTCCACATATACTTCTTCTTTGATTTCTCCATTCAGAAATGCACTCTTTACATCCATTTGATATACCTTGAACTGCTTGTATGCTGCAAATGCAAGGAAGATTCTGATTGCTTCTAACCTTGCAACTGGTGCAAAAGTCTGATCATAGTCTATTCCTTCTTCTTGTGAGTATCCTTGAGCTACTAGTCTAGATTTGTTTCTCACAATGTTGCCATCTGCATCTAGCTTATTCCTGTAGACCCACTTAGTTCCAATAACTAGATAGTTCTTTGGTCTAGGAACCAATTCCCAAACTTTGTTTGTCTCAAACTGATTGAGCTCCTCTTGCATAACAATGATCCAGTTGGGATCTTGTTCTGCATCTTGTAGGGATTGAGGCTCAATCTGAGAGAGAAAATAAGTATGCATCATATTCTGATTTGTTTGATGCCTTGTTTGCATACCTGCTGAAATATCACCAATTATTTGAGATATTGGGTGATCTCTAACTGTGATGTGATCAACAGTTGGAGTGGGTTCAACAATAATTTCCACTTGGGGAATTTGTTCAGCTGGAGGATGTTCTGCTGTGGTCTGAATTGAACTGTCAGCAAAATCTGGGTGATTTTCTTCTTCACTTTCTTCAGCATTCTGCTGTACAGGATCAAGAAATCCTTCTTTATGTAGAGCTAATTGATCTAGCTGCTCACATAGTGTAGGTACCTGTATATTTTCTATGGTAGAAGAAATCTTCTCCTTGTAAAACATATTAGTTTCATCAAAGTAAACATGCATAGATTTTTCTATTTTAAGAGAAGATTTGTTATAAATCCTATATGCCTTGCTGACTAATGAATAGCCTAAGAAAATTCCTTCATCAGATTTTGGTTCAAATTTCCTAAGGTATTTCTTATCATTATTATGAACAAAACATCTACAGCCAAATGCTCTAAAATAATTAACTTTAGGTTTCTTCCCTTTAAGTAATTCATAAGGAGTCTTACCCTTAAGTTTGTGTATCAAACTTCTATTCAACACATAGTTTGCTGTGCTAACATCCTCTGCCCAAAAATATAGGGGCAAATTAGCATCTGCAAGCAATGTTCTTGCTGATTCAATTAGAGCTCTATTTTTCCTTTCAACTACCCCATTTTGTTGAGGAGTTCTAGGAGCTGAGAAGCAATGCCTGATACCTTCCTTCTCACAGAATTCTTGCATAAGAAGAGACTCAAACTCAGTGCCATGATCACTTCTGATCAATGCAATATGAGTAGAGTACTCAATCTTTATGCTCTTAAGAAAGTCTGTAAGAACTTTAAAGTTATCTGGCTTTTCTCTCAAAAAGAACACCCAAGTGAATCTAGAGAAGTCATCTACAATAACTAGAGTGTAAGAATTACCCCCTAAACTCTTTGTTGCAATAGGTCCAAAAAGGTCCATATGTAGCAAATATAAGATTCTAGGTGAATCACTTTTAGATAATGATTTAAAACTATTTTTAGTTTGCTTGCCTAGTTGACATGCCCTACAAAGACCTTCTTTCTTGTATGAACCTAAAGGTAAACCTCTAACAAGAGTGTCCTTAGATAATTTAGCAATGGTCCTAAGGTTTACATGTCCTAATCTCTTATGCCAAAGTTCACTAGGTTTGCTTAATTCATTAAATAAACAAATTTCTGATGTAGATGAATTGAAATTTACTAAATATATATTACCCTGCCTAATACCTGATAAAACAATAACATTATCAGAAGATTTAATAAGGCATTTCAATTTATTAAAGGTTACCTGATACCCTTCATCACATAACTGACTTATGCTGATGAGGTTGTGCTTCAGTCCCTTGACATAAGCTACCTCTTTGAAGGTGACTTCTCCAACCTTGACTTTTCCATAGCCTTTGGTCTGCCCACAGTTGGAGTCTCCAAATATAACATTTGGTCCAAGCTTTGCCTTGTAGTTGTTCAGATTGGCCTTATTCCCTGTCACATGCTTTGAACAGACACTGTCCAAATACCATTTTTTATTTATTCTTGGACAGCTGTGTACCTGATCTGCATCAATTTCTGCTTCTGATTCTGATTTTTCTTCATCAGAATTGTTGGCAGAGGCATTGATTGCCATCATGCAGAAGTTCTTCTCTTCTTCATTATCTTCATCATCACTAGATGATGGTGCATTTCCTGACTCACTGCCTGAGTCATAAATGGCTATCAAACATTGGTCATTTTCTTTTGTTTCTTCTTCATCATCTGAAGAACTGGATGAATTTTCTGATTCAGTTTCACTCCAGGTTTCTGCTACAAATCATTTTCCCTTCTTTTTGTGCTTGTGGGAGGAAGACTTGCAGGAGTGTCTTCTTTCCTCTTTTTCTTTTCTCTTTTCCTTCTTGTCCTTCTTGTTTTGATTTTCTGGACAGTCAGGTGCAAAGTGTCCTGGTTTCCTGCAATCAAAACATATAATTTATTTAGAATTTGACTTGTCATACCTTGGCTTTTCATGGCTCCTGGATGACTTTTTCCTGAAGTCTTTTCTTGCCATCTTGTAGAATCTTTGGGCAAGTAGACTCATGAATTCTTCATCTCTTGGAGATTTTTCTTCTTCTTCTTCTGCTGCTTTGAAAGCTATGCTCTTTTCTCTCTTTGTTGCTGGAGATGAAGTGGATGATTCAGCTTCCCTGGATTTGATGAACTGCTCATAGGATTTGAGCTTGCCCAACAAAGTTTCAGTAGTAATCTCATTGAGACTTCTGGCTTCCTTGATAGGCCAGATCCTAGAGTCCCATGTGCTGGGGAAGCACATAAGAATCTTGTCATTGATCTCAGAGATAGAGATCACTTTATCCAAGGTCTTCAGCTCATTTATTATGAGGCTGAGCCTATTGTACATGTCAGCCACACTATCAGATTCCCCTTTCTTGAAATTCTCATATTGAGAAATGAGATGGGATCTCCTGTTTTTCCTTTCATCAGCAGATCCCTCAACCATGTTGTTGAGAGAAATCCATATTTCTCTTGCTGATGTGCATTCCACAACTTTCTGAGAAATGTCATCAGACCTTGTTTGAGCCAGAATATTCATTGCTTTTGTATCAGCACTCCTTTGCTTTTTCTGTGCTTCTGTCCATTCAGGAGGTGGGACAACATTGTTGGTAGTTGTGGTTTCAGTACTTGCTGCTGCTGTAGGTGTTGGAGGCCCTGTTAAAATAACATTAAATATTTCTTCATCAATTGAGTTCATATAAATCCTAATCCTTGCTTTCAACAGTGCAAACTTACTGAGATTGCACATAGTAGGTCTTGTGCTAGAATACTCTTTATTTTGTGCCATGAGTTTTTAACAGAAAAATAAATAAAATAAAAACTCTAAAATTATTTAAGATCTAATTGATCTTTGTGATTCAGGTGTTAGCCTGCAAAGAATCAACTTCCTCTGATACCAATTGAAAGTGGAGGTTAGATCTTAAATTAACTCTAGAGGGGGGGGGGGGGGGGTTGAATAGAGTTTAAAACTTTTCCCTTAGTTTTATATGCGGAATTAAAAATACTGATATAAGTATATGTGTATAGAGTGAGTGATAAATAAAAAAAATGAAATAAAATGAGTAATGAAAATAGCACACAGCACAACACAAAAAAGAAATCAAACACAGAGGACACAAGGAGCTATAGTAGTTCCCCACTAAACTTGGGTACGTCTACTCTTCTACCACCCTTGGTAGGAATCCACTAGGATTTTTGATCAGGTGCACTCACACCAATGAGCTTTTGATAAGGTGCCCAAAAACTAACTAGATTTTTTTGAGCAGGTGTCTTGCCACCAATGGGGTAAACTTTTGAAGGGTTTTTAACCCTGTACAGAATGGGATAGAGAGGGGTTTAGATGTTCTTATCTATCAAGATGTATAGAGAAGACTCTAGTGGATGTTGATGTAGAAAAGAACTCCTCTGTCTGATATGAGATGTTTGACAGTTACTGGAGCCTTTTCTTGAAGAAATGATCTTCCTGTTAGCTGATTAAACTGAGAGACAAGAATGCTTCAGTTTGTTGTTGTTCTTTTGAAGATCTGTGCTTGCAGCTAATGACTGAGAGAATAATGTTGATGTTGTTCTCAGTTGAATGAAGTTGCTGTTGTTGAGGAAGAAGAAGATGATGTTCTTTTTGTTCTTCTTTTTCTTCTCTTCCTGAAGCTTTTCTTCTTTCTTGATCTAATTCTTTGCAGCAGGAAATCTGAGAGATAGTGTTGAAGATGTTCTCAGAGAATGCTTGTTGCTAGAGGAGGATGAAGAAGATCTGTTTTGCTGTTATTCTTCTTGTTCTTCCTGTGTCTTTTTATTTCTTTCTTTTCTGTTCTATTTCTCTGTGTATTCTGTACAGCAAAATATTCTATATTTGATGTGTCGTGAAAGCTGTATAATAATCTGTAATATCTTCTTTCCTTATTTTCCTTTTCTTTTTCAAATCTCTGACAAAAATTAATTGCAGATCCCTTATATTAAGGAATACATATATCTGAGAGAATATATTGAAAACATAAATCTGCTGCGCCGTTTAATCTCTTTCCTTTTCCACGAAATGTCCTTTTCCGAGAAAGTGTCAACGACTATAACTTAAATAATAAAGGAAATATATTTTCCTTACTTGATCTGATGGAAAGAGTCATTGTTGTTAGTCGATCTGAGTTCAGAGAATGAAATGAATGTAATCCTTCTGAAATTTCTGAACTTAAATAAGAAATATTTGATCTGAACAAAATTCGTCAAACGCAGATTCGTCGACCTCAAGATTTTCGTCGAACACAAAATTTACTTCGTCGACCTCAATTGAATCTTGTTGGAATAATTAATTTTATTGAGTTGTGAAGACTTTCGTCGATCTGAAGGTGTTCGTCGAACGCAGACTTGAGTTCGTCGAACAGAAGTATTCGTCGACCGCTGAGCTTGGATAAAATCGTCGACCGCTGAGCTTGAGTAAAAGGCGTCGAGCACTGAACTTGAGATCTGTTCGTCGACCGCTGAACCGCTGAGACGGGATTGTCGACCGCTGAGACGAGCTTGATGCAAGCCGTTCGACGAACGCAGAATGTAAGCCGATCGTTGAACGCAGAGAGCTTGCCGTTCGTCAAACGCAGATAGCCGTTTGTCAAACGCAGTGTGGAGTTCGTCGAACGCAGAATCCGAATGAATTCTTTAGTTCTAACAGCCAAAACTCTTGACCCATAAACTATACATTGGGGTCATCTTTGTCCTTAGTCAACAGATATTGATCCTAACCCAAATCAGAAATAGGGTTGTTCCAACATATTGTGAGTGATGCCTCTTCAAATCAAAGGAATATTGAGGGCAATATTCCCAACAATCTCCCCCTATTTGAAGAAGGCGGAACATTCCCAATGCTAAGGTACATAGCCAACAAAAACATATCATACAAATAGTCTATTTAGCATTCATGATATCATTGCTTCTAGAAAATAACATCGTTTAAGCATTAACATTGTTTAAGCATGCTTTGATACCTCATGACAGATTATGTTAAGCTTTGACTAGCTCATAGGTTATCTCCCCTCTTTCTAACTCAGATTATATAGCATATTCATAATCACTAACTCAGAGGGAAAATTCAAATTATATATCATTCATGATAACTAACTCTGATAACTTTATCAGAGGGCTAACTCTGATTTGGTCATAGCATTGGAAATCTCCCCCTTTCTGGTTTCTTCAATTATTTTTCCCTTAAGGATTGGGAGGCAGCATTGGCCATCTCCCCCTCAACCTGAGCAAGAACTTGCTCCCCCTCAATGTGAGTATATTAGCTGCTCTTGTTCATTTTGAACAATCCTCTCTAGCTCCCACTCATTTGGAGCATTAATATTGATCTTTTGATTGTAAGTGTAAATGAAATTACATCCTATGCCTGAGTTCGTCGAACTCAGAGTTGAGTTCGTTGAACTCAGACTGAAGTTCGTCGAACACAAGCTCGACGTTCGTCAAACCAGTAAGAGTTCGTCGAACCCAGAATTTTCCCAGCTATTTAAGGGTAACCTGAAGCTCAGCTAATCCAGATTTTTCTGATCCAGCTGATCAGCTTTCTTTAAAATCAATAGGAGGAGAGATACTTACCTTGAAGATGTAGTCCTCTAATTGATGTTGAATTCACAATGGTTGTGCACAACAGCTTCCTGCAACAATGTACTCTAACTCAGCTGTGGATGTGGCCACACTGGTTTGCTTATTGCTGCACCATGATGTCAACCTCCTTCCTGTCATGTGCCTTGTGCACCCACTGTTCAAGTAACAAATTTGATTGAGGCTGGTACTTGAACAATCTTTTAGCTCCCCCTTGACCAGTGCATCTTGGCATGTGGTGAGATTTTTCTTAGTCCAGAGTTGAGCCTGGAGCTCTTATTGTCCATTAGCCATGTTTGCTTTTTATTGGCCAAATGGACTACCCTGCAAGACAGATTTTAATATCCCTTAGAAACCCAAGGTGACTTGGGTCCTAGGTTCTTGTTAGCATAATAAAGAATTCTTCTACTCACCTCAGCCCTTCCAGGAGGTCTCTCCTTTGCACAAGGCACACTGGGGTTGTGCCAACAGTCAATGGCAAAGTGTCCCACTTTACCACAACACCAACATTCATGAATATTGTATCTCCTCTTTTGAACATTTCTTGAGGGGAGTGCAGCACTGTGCACATGTTCAGGAGGAGAGAAAGCTGCATTCTTCCTGTTTCTCTCAGCAATGATTTGACTGAAAGTCAATCTATGTGCTGTCTTGATGCTCTTTGTCCTGATGTCATCAGCTTGCTTTGGCTTGGCAGCCATACAAGATCTGATGGCATCTGACACTGAGCAACAAGCCTTGTCAACAGATTTGACATCAGTTATGCTCTTTGCTGAAGCAGATTTGAAAGAGCTTGCATCCTTATTCTTGAATGGAGGGGCTGAAGTACCAAATACAAATGGTCCAGGTTGGTGCATTTGAATTTCCTCATGGGGAGCCTTCATAACACTCAATCCCATGCCCTTTCTTCCACTATGGGAAGGAGTATTTTCCTTCCTATAGAAACTCCCATTCTTCCAGTGACCATAAATGCTTTCATGGTCATACCTGTTGGAAGGAAGTAACACCTTTTGAAAGGTGGTTTGAGGCTTAGCCTTACCCTTGCTCTTCTCTCCACTCCCTTCCCCTACTTCCATTTTATTGAATCCTAGTCCTCTCCTATTGGTTTGAAAGGAGAAGGTGTCAATAATATGGAGCACAGATTTGGGCTTGGAGAATTGAGCCACTAGGCTCTTCTCTTTCACAAGCTTCTCCTCAAGGTCCTTGATGACCTTGTTCTTCAGGGAAATAGTGCTTAATTGCAAAATTGTTAACCCCTTTAAATGGCTTATCTGTTTACTCATCTGAGCCACCAGGATGGTAGGTTCAGTGTAGTCATTTTTAGTCATTTCAAGGGAAGCAATTTCCTGGGCTTGCCTCTTGGCAAGCTTCTTGCTCTTCTTCAGAGCTTCCAAAAGAACACCATACTTGTCAATCAATTGATTGACTTATTCCTCAGCTTCTGAACCACTTCCACCAATTGATGAAGGTGCTTTAGATTCTGGACCAGACTCATAATCAGAAGAGGATATGGAATGAATTAATACCTGCTCATGTTCTGAATTGTTGTGGCTGTCCTCATCTTCAGTTAGAGCCATCAGCCCATGGTCATCTTGAATGACTTCATCCTCCTCTACATCTCTGTCTGATTATGATAGAGGGGCCCAGATTCCTATCCTGGCAGCTAGATAGTCCTCTTCCTCCTGAGCAGCAATCAGCCCAATAAGGGCTTCTTCCTTTTCAGATTCTGATGAGTTGGGGTCTGATTCACTCCAGCTCCTTTCCTTCTTAACTAGAAAGGATTTTTCTCCTTTCTTGCCTCTTGGATGATGAGCCTTCTTCTCATCCTTCTCTTTTCTCTTGACTGGACAGTCAGTAATGACATGCCCTGGCTTGCTGCAGCAATAGCAAACAAATTTAGAGGAATAAAATTTAGAGTTAGAGCCATACCTGTCATTCCTAGAGTGATGCTTTGACTCCTTGCGGTCCTCCTTGTTGTGATATGAGGATGAGGGCTTGTTCTTCCATTGTTTCCTCTTCACCATCTTCTTGATTTGCCTTAAAAAGGCAGCAAACTCTTCATCAGAGGAAGAGCAATCTGAGGTGCTGACATCAGGTTCAGCACTTCTCCTTGGAGGAGACACCATCCTTCCCTTGCTTCTCTTGGATCTGTCAGCTTTGAGAGTTACAGATTTCTCCCTTGCATCTCATAGGAGAGCAGCTTCCAAACAGTGTGTGAGTGGGGGTCTCACCAAGCTTGGCCACTTCCCTGATTGCACAGATTTTTGTGTCCCAGTCCCTTGTTAGAGATCTAAGGAACTTATCATTCAGCTCATAGTTGGTGAATACTCTCCCATAAGTTCTCAGCTCATTGACTATTCTGAAGAACCTCTCATTGCACATGGAGATGCTCTCCTGGCTATGCTGCCTGAAGGCTTCATACGCTTGGTTAAGGAGTGATTTTCTATCATCCCTTACCTCAACTGTCCCTTCCATATATACTATTAATGTGTCCCACATTTCCTTGGCAGTAGTGCAGTGTACCAAGTTTTGAAATGTGGAATCATCAATAGCTTTGATTATGATGTTCTGGGATCTTTTGTCCATGGTGAACAATTCAAGTTCATCCTTGGTCAAGTCATTGAATGCCTTGGCCACATTTCTTGTTGGATCTATAGTGGAGGCAGTGTTAAAGGTGAAAGGTCCTTCTTCAACTGTAATGAAAATCCTTGGATTAGATGCCTCCATAAACAGTCTGATCCTTTGATTCCATATGCCAAAGTTTTCTTTGTTGCATATGGGCAACTTCAAGGATCCCATTTCCTTCTTTAATCCAGAGGAAGCCATTGGATTATGATTTGACCATTCCTTAATTGGGTCTGGTCAGACAGTTATGTCCTTCTTGAACAACCTCCCTCTGATACCACTTGTAAGTTTATAAGGGTTGTAGTCTAAATCACCTAGCCGGGGGGGGGGGGGGGGTGAATAGGTCTTTTGATTTTTACTTGTTTGATTTAGATGTTTAAGATTATTCTAAGCAAGTAATCAACCACACACAGAAAAGACACAAGTGTTTATAGTGGTTCCCCAAGACAGTGTGTCTATGGGTAGTCCACATTCCCCCTTCACCCTTCTAACAGTGTGTTAAACATGGCCAACTCCTCCAAAGTCAGCTAAAATAGCTTATAGCACAGATCCCTCAGGATCTCTCAGGTTTTCCCAACCCTACCTCAGGCACAGCAGCCCTACCTCAGATCAGCCACTGATCCTACAACTCAGACCACAACAGGTCCTACAATCTCAGGCCAACAAGCCCTACCTCAGAGGAATCCACCTCCTACAACTCAGACCTCTCCCAGGTCCTACCTCATAGGAATTCTCCTCCTACAACTCAGGCAATAAAGCCCTACAACTCATGCAAAAGCAACCTTACAAACTCAGGCCTTCAACCCTACAAACTCAGGCAAAAGCCCAACAGTAAAAGTTTTGTTGAAGCTTACTACAGCAGACAGCAGAAGAAGTCCTATGTAGTTCCTGCACACCTGGTGCTTCCTTGTAGCTGGAGATGTTGATGGCAGCTACACACTGATCTTCCTCTCTAGATGAAGGATGGAAGATCACCTTGCTCCTTCTTGTAGAGGAGCTTTCTTTTTCTCTCTTCTTCTTCTTGCTTGGTGAGCAGGAGGAGAAAGACGAGAGCGACATCCGTCAATGGAAAAATAATTTCTTTGGAACTTATCCAGCACTCTTCCAAAGTGCCGTAACTTCCTCTTTTATACATCCCCGACCTTCAACGGCTCTCAGCCATCCTTCTGAGTAGTATGGGAGAGACTGGTGGACCCCACACTATCTTTCTGCAGCTTGCGCAATGGGCAGAACTCGCAATCTGCGTTCGACGAACTCGCCATACTCTGAGTTCGACGAACATGCCCAACTCTGCGTTTGACAAACTCGCCATACTCTGAGTTCGACAAACTGTGTTCTGCGTTCGACGAACACGCCAAGTATCAGCTGTTTCTTTGGTCTCATCTCTGAGTTCGATGAACTGTGTTCTGCGTTCGACGAACACGCCAAGTCTCAGCTATTTCTTCTGTCTCGTCTCTGAGTTCGACGAACTGTGTTCTGCGTTCGACGAACACGCCAAATCTCAGCGCTTGCTTCTATCTGTCTCTGCGTTGGACGAACTGCCTTCTGAGTTCGATGAACTTCCTTCTGCGTTCGATGAACTGCTCTCTGCGATCGACAAACACGCCAATTATGCCTTATGCCTTCTCAGCGGTTCAACTGAGATAGAGAAATCTTCTCAGCTGATTGAACATCATACCTTTGAATATATTCCAATGTATGGAATATCATTTCCCTGTATAAAACTTGAGACAAGATAGATTATATCAAATACAATATGTACTTAACATTGTGAGTGATGCCTCTTCAAATCAAAGGAACATTGAGGGAAATATTCCCAACACACACATCCGCGCGAGTAGTGCACACGTGCACGGCCAGCCCGCGCGCGCGGATAGCCCTTGCGTGCAAGCGGCCAGACTGCGTGCGCTAATAGACCGTGCACGCCGCGCTGGCCTCCGACGCATTGTCGCCACCTCCACCGACTCTGATCACCTCCGTCCTCCACCATCGTCGGGCTGCCCGGACTGCCCAGAGGCATGTTTGTCATTTGTGGAAAATTGGTGATCCAGTTGATCGTAATGTAGCGACGTCATTTGCCAACTCAGGATTCAGCCGGGCACAATTACAGACGCGTTCATTCAAGAAAGTTATAAAAAGACCCTCAGACCTTCATTTGAGGACAAGCAACCAGAGAGCTTTGAGATTTTCCGGCGAGGACGTGGGACTTAGATCGTTCCATCGCTCGGACTTCGCTCTGCTCCTTTCTAGTCTGCTCACGCTCACCGTTCTCATGTACGTGGCAGCAACCGTGAGAAAAGACTTAGAAGAGCAGGCTCATGTACGCTCCTGTGGAATCTTCGTGAACTTAGCCATTTCCGCCCTTTTTTGCACTTAAAGCTTGTGAACGGAGAGGTGTCCTGTCATCCATAAGGCAACTAAAACTCTTGTAAACTCAAGGAAGATAGTGGATTCGGCCTGGCACAGATCCATCCATGTGGTTTTTCGCCCTTTTTTGGTTTTCCACACTAAAACGTCTCGTGTCATTGCTGCTTTGATTTCCATTTGACTGTTTACGCACCTGGTCCGAATCGGAGCTAGGACGGTCTGATTCTCCGGACCGGAGGAAAACTGGGCGACCAACAACAGTTTGGTGCCTTATGTGGGAAGGGGTTCCCAAAAATCTACAACAAATTCCGAGGACTGTGCTTGCCATGCGCAAGCACCCCCTACTGCCTGCAATGACAAGAGGAGGCGAGCACGCCGCGGACCTGGTAACTTACAAGGAATCTGATAATCAAGCCTCCAAAAACTCACCTATCGGCCATACTCTGCACCTCAAGGAGATAATCGCCGTGTTGGTCTTCAGTAGAAGAGAGGATGCATAAGATGGAGGAACGTCAAGCTCAATCACTCGCCCTACTAAGGGTCTTAGGTAATTCTAGGTCCCCCGGAGCGTGACTTGCAGCGATGGACCGCACAACATTCACTTCAAGCCACCGCTCGCTTAGTGGACTGGCCCGCGCCACGAGCCCCATTGTGAATGCATGGGCTCTGGGGGCACCGATTGACAAAAGAATCACCCACAAAGGAGCGCCTCTCCAGTAAGGACCAAAAAGTCAAAAAAGAAAGAACGAGCATAATCTAAGCCCATCATCCAGAAAAGGAGGCGGGCGCCCAGACGATGCCCTACGGACTTGGGGGAAGCTGCAAGAACAGTACTTCACTAAGCTCAACACTTCCCACGCAGAATTCTAGTGAGCCAACAAGGACCACCCCTTACTACGGAGGCCCAGGGTGCTCCCCCTAGGTAGGGTGGATCAATCCAGAAATTTCCACTACCACCAAAGTAACGGACACGACACAGAGGAATGCAGGCACCTGAAGGAGGAAGTCGAGTGGCTCGTAACCTTGGCTTGCTCGATGAGTTTGACATAAATAAGGCGGCGACGCAGCCTACCCCTGTTGGAACATGGTTTTCCGCATCCCTTTGATTTGAGAATAACAAATCCTACTTGTATTTGATCTTGTTTTCCATTGTGTTTTTAGCATGCAGGTTTGGACAGTTATGACACCAGGTTGCTGAAACAATGGTCTGGCACTAACCACAAGCCGAAGGATTGAAAGCTATTTAACGCCAGGCGTTAAGCTTAACGCTGGGCGTTAACGCTAAATGAAAGCTGCGTTCGACGAACAGAAAGCTGCGTTCAACTAACTGGCGATCGACAAAATGAAACCGCTGAGAAAGGAAGCTGCGTTCAATGAAATGAAAGCTGCGTTCGACGAATAGAAAGCTGCGTTCGACGAACTGGCGATCGACGAAATGAAACCGCTGAGAACGGAAGCTGCGTTCAACGAACTGAAAGCTGCGTTCGACGAACTGAAAGCTGCGTTCGACGAACTGGCGATCGACGAAATGAAACCGCTGAGAATAGAAGCTGCGTTCGATGAAATGGAAACTGCGTTCGACGATCTGGCGTTCGACGAAATTGTGGTCGACGAAAGAAGAAGCCCGTTCGACAAAATGTGTTCGACGAAGATGCTGTTTAACGAAATGGCGTGCCAGCTGATTAAAGAATGAAACTCAACGCCAGGCGTTAGTCTTAATGCTGGGCGATATTCGGTCGACGAATTTGGCAAGGAGAGTGATTGCAGGAGGTTCTTTAGGAATGATTTGCCCAACGCCCCGCGTTAGCCGTAACGTCGGCGTTAGTATTGCCTAAAATAAAACATTTCCTAAAGTGCAGAATCTCCTTCCTCTTATGAAGATCCGAGCCATCAATATGTTGCTATATATGGTCAACGCCCGGAGTTATCTCTTAACGCCAGCGTTAGCTCAAGGTCTATAAATTGGATGATTTCGATGTCTCAGACTACTGATTGAAAAGAGCCCTATTCCAGCACTTCAGAAACTTTGTGAGAGCCGTATTTTCAGACCAACACATCTCCCACTCATATTTCAAAAGGAGTAATCAAAGGAGGCTTGGATCAACACGCTAACACAATGTGAAGAATGCACGCTTGCATTTCAACGATCTTCAGTGATTCTTCGGCGTCTCCTTCAGATTACCTCATAGGGAGTTTCATATTTATATTTTGTATTTGTCCTTTATTTTATGGTTGTAATCATTTTGTGAATTCGCCTTGTGTTGACGACTAGGTCTAGGTAGGACTTAGGGAGTAATTCGCCTCGTGTTGGCGACTAGGTCTAGGGAGTAGATCTAGGGGGTGCTCGAGGCCTTTCTGTTGGATCGGTCGGCGCCCTTAGAGGGGGGGTGAATAAGGGTTTTCAAAAAACTTTAGATTATATTTAAAAACTTTGGATTATTGCAAGATTAAAGACATGAAATAAGTGAAGTAAAACAAAAAGAGACAAGCTTTATTAATGATAAATAAGTTTTACAAAACTTGATCTCGATGACGCTAGAGATCAGAGGCGAATAATAAAAAAGCTCTTTTTTGTTTTCTATCCCGACTCGCTTCCCCACGAACCGGTGGCCCTAGCCTTATCCTCCCCGGATTCGGCCTCAAGCCGCTCTAGCCAATCCTTCCCCGGATGTGGCCTCGAGCACCCCCTAGAACTAGCCTAGATCTAGTCGCCAACACGAGGCGAATTTCAGCCCTAAGTCTACCCCAGACCTAGTCGCCAACACGAGGCGATTTCACTACCGTTTACAATGAAGAAAGAGAAATAAAATAACAAAACCTCCCTTAAGATGAACTTCTAAAGTCGGAGATGAAGATCCGCTGTAGAATCAGTGTTTGTTGAAGCGGACTTTGTCTGGATTCGGCGTGATGGAATTCTCCTTCAGAAATTGGCAGAGCTTCGCTGGGACCTCAAATTTTGGCTAAGACAAGCCTCTTGAACTCTAGTACTTTCTCTCTGAGGTGTATGCAATAGGTGTATCGAAAACAAGAGGAGAGGGGGTCCTTTTATAGCCCAAGCGCTACCTCCGGCGCTAGCGCTATCGCCAGCGCTAGCCCGGATTAGGAAACGTTTTGCGCGGCAGGATCTTCAATCCGTGGCAACATTTTGCTCTATACCTCTTGTGCGCCATGCTACCGCCAGCGCTAGTAGCTACCGCCAGCGCTAGTAGCTACCACCGAGCGCTAGCTCTTTCTAAAAACACTGCCGCAATCGCGCTAATCATCGCTAGCGCCGGGCGCTATCGCTACCGCCGGTGCTAGTGAGCTTTTTCGAATTTTGGCCTCAATTTTGGGGGCAATCATCATGAGTACTCCTTGAGTCATATGGACTATGTAAACCTGCACACTTGAACACACAAGATCAAATACACATCGGATTTGTTATTCTCAAACCTAGGAGATGTGGAAGACCATGTTCCAACAAACTCCCCCTTTTGATAATAACAAATCCATTAATGATAAATCAAAGCATTAATAAATAAGCATGAGGAAACTCTACTTGTGTGTGTGTGCGAGTGTTGACTTAGGATAATTATTGATTTTATCATTTAGAATTGCTCCCCCTAAATACATAAATACATGCTCCACCTAAGTGAGTGCTCCCCTAATATGTAAGCTATCATCTGAATTTGTCATGTTGGGTTTATGATAGCGGGTTATATTTATCATGTTAGTTCTCCCCCTTTGTTATTAGCAAAAGTGGGTAGGGAAACAAAGCACCAAAGAATTTGTAAATAGAAGAGAAGGCATGATCGAGCTTTTCAAGTAAATGATAAGGAGTTATAGAAATGTTTTTCATTGAAATAGATCAGAGTTATGAGCATTACAAAATTTTCAGAGTTTGTAGCACAAAAGAATTTTATGTTTGAAGTAACCAATAAAAAGTGTTCCAAGTAAAATCTATCACGTAATGAAGGATTAGAATTTTGAAGAATAAGTGATGATGCAAAGAGTATAAGATATTAAGTAAGCATGGAAAGCGCAAGGTAAAACACTAATATGGTTAAGATGCGGAAGACTTATATCAATACAAACACAGCAAATAGTAATGATAATCCAAAAAATATGAGTTAAAGATCACAAAAAAAATGATGTTTTTGGAAATCATTTTGCAGTTTTAAATTTTATAATAACCAAGCATGAAATAATGTTTATCAAAAAGAGATGACCACAATGTTACTTTAATTCTTAATTTCAAAAACATACAAAAAATTGTAGAACACATGCTAGGTTATCTAGTGCATTTCATAAATAAAAAGTAATATAGAATTAGCATTAGGATCCAATACTCATGAGAAGAAGTGTTATGGAAGATAATGATGTGCACATAAGTGTAATTTTGAGGAGAGTAAACAAATGTTTTAATAAAAAATACAAGTAGTATGTAAAGTAAGAAGCACAATAAAACACAAATAGGATTACTTCCACACACTTTAATGCACAAAAAAATGTACAACTACCAAGGTGCTTTGCACACACAATGCTCATCAAGACTTATCAGGGTGCAAAGTAGTGCTTGGGGGATCACATATTTTATTTTGAATGTTGAGACTAGTGATCCGGTGTACTTAAGAGAAAGTGGTTTTTCTTATTTTTGAAAGAAAGATTGGATTTGCACAAGACACTTTATTATTCTTTCCAAGGTGCTCAACCTCACAATGCTCATTAAGACTTATTAGGAGGTTCAAGTAGTGCTTGGTGGAGTTATCTGTCATTTATTTTATAATTTTGTTTTGTACAAAGTTCTCCGAATACACTTGTTTTGCAAATCAATAGATTTTATGAGAAAAAAATATAACCACTTTTCTTAATTTTTAAGAGTGCAAAAGAAGGAGTGTAGGTAAGATACTTATGCAATTTCAATCCATTGTACTAATACAAAACATACACAAGTATTCTTAGATTAAACACATATGTAGGCAATGCCCAAAAGGGTGAGTGAATAAATATCATTATCAAACATAAAACATTTACTCATACTTAGAGGCATGCTAAGCTTAGTACTACACAACCTTTAAAATATCATTGATGCACATATTAATAGATATATCAAAACATGAAGAAAGACAATGTCCCTGTAGTTTGAAAAGATAAAGTGCAACATTGTAGAATTTCTAGATAATAGAATAAATCATGCTTGATTTTTCACAAAAATCATACAGTTTTATTTTTTTTGATAGTTTTAAGGTTTTATATTTTTGTATTTGATTTTAGCAAATAAATGCATTTTTTTGGTAATTTCTGCTTTTGAAATTTTTATATTTGATTTTTGCATAAAGATAAACTTTAAACAAAGAAAACCACACAAAAAAATTTTTGTAATTTGTTTTTTGTAGTTTTGTATTTGATTTTTGAAAAATAAACTTTAACCACAAAACAGAAATAAAAGGAAAAACATATTTTTGTAATTTGGATATTATATTTTTGTATTTTGATTTTTCAAAAATAAAACAGAATCAGACGTGCAAAACTAAATAGTATATATAGATCTTAATATTTTTAGAGATTTTTCAAAATTTTAAAATTACAGAAATTTGAACATGGACGCTAGCGCCGGCGGTAGCGCTAGCGCGGGAAATAGTAAGTGATTTTTTAGGGTTTTGAAAGTTTTGAAGCTTGAACCTGATTAGGTGTCCCATTGGTAGTTTCATGGTGAAATTGCAGAATTTAAGGAGATGTTTTTGATGGTTAAAAGTGAAGGAGCTTGTATTTGTGAGCATGTTTTAGCTTGTAAGATCTAACACACCTAACTCAAGTCGTAATAAATGAAATCGTGCATCGGGAAGAGGTTTAGTGAATATGTCAGCGAGTTGAGAGTCTGTCCCAATGAAGCTTACTTTTACATTTTCTTTCTTAATGTGATCCCTAATGAAATGATGACGAACGTCGATGTGTTTGGATCTAGAATGGTGTACAGGATTATATGTGAGGTCTATTGCACTTCTGTTGTCACATTTAAGATCTATGTTTTTGAGATGAAATCCAAAGTCCTCTAGTGTTTGGCTCATCCATAACGCTTGTGCACAACAACTACCAAGTGCGATATATTCGGCCTCCGTGGTGGAGAGTGCAACCGAAGATTGTTTTTTACTAGACCAAGCAACTAAAGAGGGTCCTAAAAAGTGACATGTACCGCTAGTGCTTTTTCTATCTAGTGAGCACCCGGCGTAGTCCGAATCAGAATAGCCGTGGAGTGTGAAAGAGTCATTATGTGGGTACCATAATCCTAGTTTAGATGACCCTATTAGATAACGAAAAATACGTTTTACCGCTTTTAAATGAGATTCTTTTGGATCGGCTTGAAGGCGAGCACATAAACATACGACAAACATTATATCTGGTCTAGATGCACTTAAATAAAGAAGAGAACCTATCATTCCTCTATATAGCTTTTGATCAATAGAGATTCCAGATTCATCTTTTCCTAGTTTTAAAGAAGCACTCATAGGAGTAGAAGCTTGTTTAATATTTTCAAATCCAAATCGTTTAAGCATATCGTGAACATATTTTGATTGACACAGAAAAATACCATCAGTTCTTTGTGAAATTTGAAAACCAAGAAAATATGATAGTTCTCCTACAAGATTCATTTCAAATTCATTTTTCATTATGAAGACTACTTCATTACACAACTCTTCATTAGTGGCTCCAAAAATGATGTCATCAACATATATTTGTAGAATAATTAATTCGTTATTTTTATGCTTAATGAAGAGTGTGTTGTCTGCACTTCCCATAACATAACCATGCTCTAACAAAAATGATGTAAGACGATCATACCAGGCACGGGGCGCTTGTTTTAAACCATAAAGCGCCTTTTCTAATTTGTAAACATGATTTGGAACTCTTTCATTTATGAAACCTGGGGGTTGTTCTACATAAACTTCTTCTTTAATAAACCCGTTTAAAAAAGCACTTTTAACATCCATTTGAAATAATTTTATTCTTTTAAAACTCGCAAATGCCAAAAATATTCGTATAGATTCTAAGCGAGCTACGGGTGCAAAAGTTTCTTCAAAATCTACCCCCTCGATTTGTGAATAGCCTTGAGCAACTAAGCGTGCTTTATTTCTAACAATCCTAGATTCACCATCTAGCTTACTTTTAAAAATCCATTTTACGCCAATAATTGGATGATTAGATGGTCTTTCTACTAAATTCCAAACTTTATTTCTTTCAAATTGTCCTAACTCTTCATTCATTGCCAAAAACCAAAATTCGTCATTTAAAGCGGTGGAAACGTTTTTAGGTTCAATTTCAGACACAAAGCAAATATTTGAAAATGTTTCATGAAGAGAGGACCGAGTTCTTACCCCAGCAGAAGGTTCCCCAATGACTAGCTCCTTTGGATGATTTTTGGAGAAGTTTAGAATGCTTGGAGGTACATATTCATCTTCTTTTGACTTCTCCTCCTCTTCTTTGGACGGTTCTTCTTCGTCGTGCTCCAAGGATGGCAAAGGTTCATCATCGGTACCTGTAGGGAGCTTTTCTGCACATGGAACAAACTCATCAAATCTGACATTAATTAACTCTTCAACCTTGGTTGATCTTTTATTAAATATTCTATATGCTTTACTAGTTGAAGAATAACCAAGAAATATTCCTTCATCGCATTTTTCGTCAAATTTTCCTAAAGAATCTTTTGTATTAAGAATGAAGCATTTACATCCAAATACTCTAAAATACGATACGTTAGGTTTCTTTTGATAGTAGAGTTCATATGGTGTGAGAGTTAATGATGGGCAAAGCATAACTCTATTCATTACATAGCATGCAGTGCTTACGGCTTCTGCCCAAAAATACTTAGGTAATTTATATTCAGATAGCATTGTGCGTGCAAGTTCTTGTATTGTCCTATTTTTCCGTTCTACAACACCATTTTGTTGAGGTGTGCGTGGAGCAGAGAACTCATGCTTAATACCTAACATGTCACAAAAAGATTTAAAATTTTCATTTTCAAATTCACCTCCATGATCTGAGCGAATGCATTTTATTTTTAAATCTAATTCATTTTGAATGCGAGTACATAATTTTGAAAATTCGCAAAACGCATCAGATTTGGAGGAGAGAAATAAAGTCCAACAATATCTAGAATAGTCATCTATGAGAACATAAGTGTATAATCTACCACCAAGACTCGCAGTGTTAACGGGACCAAAAAGATCCATATGAATTAATTGCAGAGGTTTTGATGTAGAAATTTCGTTTTTGCTTTTAAAAGATAACTTAGTAAATTTGCCTTTTTGGCATGGAGAGCATAAAGAAGATAAATTTCCATTTAACTTAGGCAATCCTCTAATCAATTCTCTTTTTGCTAGTTTTAATATGAGCTTTGTACTAGCGTGGCCTAAGCGTCTATGCCATAATTCTAATTCATCATTTTTTGTTATAAAACATTTTATAGAAGATTTAGAAAGATCATGAAATGAAACTATGTAAACATTATGAATTCTAGGTGCAGTTAATAACACATCTTTTGTTTTAGGATTAACAATCTTGCAAAGGTTAGTGGAAGATTGAAAAAGTACGTCTAAACCTTTATCACACAGTTGACTTATAGATATTAGGTTATGTTTTAATCCTTTCACATAAAGCACATTTGATATAAGAAAAGATGCGTTACCCACTGTACCAACTCCCATGATCCTTCCTTTACCGTTATCGCCAAACGTTACTATTCCTCCTTTCTTCTTTTCTAGACTAAGGAATTTTGCTTTATTGCCCGTCATGTGTTTGGAGCAGCCTGAGTCCAAATACCACACGTCTTCTGTTTCCTTAGCCTTCCTGCAAATCTAGAAAGAGGATGAGAGTAAAGACCCAGATACCCAAGAGGTACCACCCATAGAGTAAGTGGATTTCTTCGGTACCCAGATTTGTCTTAATGATCGTTGATTTATTATATTCCTGCAAGAGCCAGACGTGTGTCCAAATTTAAGACAATTAGCACACAAAATAAAGGGGGTTGAGACCTTTTTCTGAGTTTCTATGTTGCCCTTGCTGGATGATGTTTGTACATTAGAAAAACCAGAAGAATTTTTAACTTTAGAGCTACCACCGGCGTTAGTAGCTAGCGCCTGACGGTAGTGTTCACTTTTATATCCGAGTCCGATTTTTCCAGACCCAAAGCATTGATTACCCAGAAGCATATCCAGGGATTTTTGACCAATCCCGAATTTGGTTATAGCTAAATTGAGATTTTGATTTTGTTTTTTAAGAGATGTATTTTCTTGAACAATCATAACACATTTGTTTTCAAATCCTTTTTTGTTCTTTTCAATTTGTAATTTAGAAGTTTTCAATTTTCTCTCTAAGTCCCCTTTTTCTTTTGCAATGATTTTGTTTTGTGAAAGGGCATTAGAGAGAGAAACTTCAAGTTCTTTTATCATAAATAAAGAGTGCTCACATTCTTGACATGAAATTTTTCTTTTTTCAAGAGAGACTAATTTTTTTGTGAGCTTACGATTTTCTTTTATAATAGATTCATTTTCATGATTTAATAAAACAAATTTGTCATAAAGTTCTTCAAAGGTAGGAGGGGATACCTCAGTGTCGCTAAGAACACTGGTGTCGTCATCGTCGCTTTTGGCCATTAAGCACAAGTTTGCTTCCTCCTCGCTACTTGACTCAGAACCGTTTGACTCTTCAGAGGAAGAGTCATCCCAAGTAGCGGCCTTCAACACTTTCTTCTTTTCTTTTGCTTTCTTTTGTTCTTTCCGTTCCTTTTGGTATTTTGGGCACTGGCTCCGAATGTGCCCGATTTTTCTGCAGTGATAGCATTCTGGAGGCGGCCTTTCTTCTTCGTCATCGCTTCCTTTTTCTTTCTTCGATGAAGAGGAGGATCCCTTTCGTCGAGTATCTTTTTGGAAGAATTTTCGGAATGTGTTCCTTCTCTCTGGATTTTTGATGAACTTCTTGAAATTCTTCACCAGGAGTCCTTCTTCATAATCATCGTCCCCTTCGATGCACTCCTTCTTTGATGTTAGCGCCAACGCCTTTTTCTTCGGCTCCTTGTTGTATTCGTCATGTCGAATTTGTAGTTCTACCTCATGGGTTTTGAGATTCCCAATGAGATTCTCGATCTGGAGCGTTCTTAAGTTGTGCGACTCTGAGATGGCCGTCACCTTCGGTTTGAACCTTGGAGGTAAGGAACGAAGAATTTTCCTCACCAAGTCCCCGTCGGAGTAGGTCTTTCCAAGCGCCTTTGATGCATTGACAATCTTTGTGAAGCGAGTGTACATTGAGTTGATGTCCTCTTCCGTGTCCATCCTGAATTTTTCGTATTCAGATTTCAGTTGAAACAGCTTGGCATCTTTCACCTGCGATGTACCTTCGTGAGTAACTTCCAATTGATTCCAAATATTATAAGCAATTGTGCATGCAGAAATTCAATTAAACTCAGTCCTATTTAAAGCGCAATATAAAGCGTTCATTGCTTTAGCATTATTTTTTCACCTTAGTTTATCGTTGTCATCCCATTTATCTTTAGGTTTTGCTAATGTAGCCTCTCCTACTACAGTTGTAGGCGGAGAGTACCTTACTTCTACCATGTTCCATACTTCTACATCCATGGTCATAAGAAAACACATCATTCGATTTTTCCAGTAGTTAAAATCTGACCCAGTAAAGAGAGGTGGTCGACTAACCCCTTGACCCTCAGGAAAAGCGAGATCATGAGACGCCATTGTTCCCGGTTGTTAAGCCGATTGGAACAAAACCGCTCTGATACCACTTGTTGGATCGGTCGGCGCCCTTAGAGGGGGGGGGGGGTGAATAAGGGTTTTCAAAAAACTTTAGATTATATTTAAAAACTTTGGATTATTGCAAGATTAAGGACATGAAATAAGTGAAGTAAAACAAAAAGAGACAAGCTTTATTAATGATAAATAAGTTTTACAAAACTTGATCTCGATGACGCTAGAGATCGGAGGCGAATAATAAAAAAGCTCTTTTTTTGTTTTCTATCCCGACTCGCTTCCCCACGAACCGGTGGCCCTAGCCTTATCCTCCCCGGATTAGGCCTCAAGCCGCTCTAGCCAATCCTTCCCCGGATGTGGCCTCGAGCACCCCCTAGAACTAGCCTAGATCTAGTCGCCAACACCAGGCAAATTTCAGCCCTAAGTCTACCCCAGACCTAGTCGCCAACACGAGGCGATTTCACTACCGTTTACAATGAAGAAAGAGAAATAAAATAACAAAACCACCCTTAAGATGAACTTCTGAAGTCGGAGATGAAAATCCGCTGTAGAATCAGCGTTTGTTGAAGCGGACTTCGTCTGGATTCTGCGTGATGGAATTCTCCTTCAGAAATTGGCAGAGCTTCGTTGGGACCTTAAATTTCGGCTAAGACAAGCCTCTTGAACTCTAGTACTCTCTCTCTCTGAGGTGTATGCAATAGGTGTATCGAAAACAAGAGGAGAGGGGGTCCTTTTATAGCCCAAGCGCTACCGCCAGCGCTAGCATTACCGCCGGCGCTAGCCCGGATTAGGAAACGTTTTGCGCGGCAGGATCTTCAATCCGTGGCAACATTTTTCTCTATGCCTCTTGTGCGCCATGCTACCACCAGCGCTAGTATCTACCGCCGGGCGCTAGCTCTTTCTAAAAACACTGCCGGAATCGCGCTAATCATCGCTAGCGCCGGGTGCTATCGCTACCGCCGGCGCTAGTGAGCCTTTTCAAATTTTGGCATCAATTTTGGGGGCAGTCATCATGAGTACTCCTTGAGTCATATGGACTATGTAAACCTGCACACTTGAACAGACAAGATCAAATACACATCGGATTTGTTATTCTCAAACTTAGGAGATGCGGAAGACCATGTTCCAACACTTTCTGGTGATAGATTGGCTTGAGCGACTTGAGGCCGTATCTGGGGCGAGATCGGCTAAAGCCAACCGGTTCGTGGGGATACGAGTCGGTATAGAAAACAAAAAGGGTTTTCATAGTATTTGCTTCGATTTCTAGCGTCATTGAAATCAGATTTTGTAATCAATTTTATAAATGATAATCATGTCTTTTCCTGTTTAATAAAATTGATTTCATTTCTAGTTTCATTATATCTTTACTTTTGATTTAACTTCGACCAAAATATCAAAAGTTTTCTATTAAAGGTTAAAGTTTTTAAAACCCTAATTCACCCCCCCCCCTCTAAGGGCGCCTCAAGATCCAACAAGTTGTATCAGAGCTAGGTTATTCGAAATCGGCTTAACAACCGGGAATAATGGCGTCTCTTGATCATGATCTCGCTTCTACTAGTGGGGAAAGTTTTAATATAAATGAAAAAAATATTATCACCACCTTTATTTATGGGCAAAAATAATAAAGGGTGGAAAATATTAATGAAAAATTTTCTTAAGGCCTTAGATGATAAAGTTTGGAATATAACTATTGAAAAGCCACCTAGCGTACTAACTAGAAACGAAATTGTTTTAAATGCAAAATCTATGAATAGTATATTTTGTGCGGTAGACCAAAATATTTTCAAACTTATTTATACTTTACCTACCGCATGTGAGATTTGGAATTTTCTTGAAAGAACTTATGATTCTCCTTCTACAGGTATGGAATAATCGCAAGAACCGGAGAATATGCAAGCTTGCATATGTCTTCAAGAATGCTCCTCTCATGACGGATCAATGGAGCACACATCAAATGGAAGAGAAGAAGAAGTACTGTCTTCAGAAGAGGAGTGCCAAAAAGATGTAAAAGAAACTATATGTTCAAATAGTGCCTCTCCCGAAAGCAATGTATGGAAATCAAATCCCATTTTTTGTACTTCTATTTCTACATTACAATTGCTTCAAACTACAAAGCGCAAAATTATGAAATTAAAAAATGCTAATAAACATTTGCGCTTAGAAAATAAAAATTTAAAGGCAAAAATTAATGAAGAATCAAATTCTAATTTATCTAGTTCTACCCAAGGCTCCTTAGTTGAAAACATTACACCTTGTACAGAATTTAATGATCTAAAAGAAAAATGCAAGGAACTTGAAAAGGAACTTCTTTTTATAAAAGAACAAAATGAAAGATTATGTTTAGAAAATTCATCTTTGGAAAATGATTGTGCTAAGTGCAAAGAATATAAAATTGAAATTAAAGAGATGGATGAAACATTTGATGAATATAGAAATAACTATCAAGATCATATTGATTCAATTGTTTCCACTCTTAAAAATAGCACAATCGCGTATAATAAAGCTAGACATAATTTAAAGATCAAGAATGATGAATTAAAAACAAAAATCAACTTGCTTATGAAATTTATAAATAAAAATTCACAATGTCAAGAAATATCTAAAAACAAGTTGAATATGAATATGAATATTTTAACTAAGACAAATAATGGGAGTGAGAAACACAAAGAATTTGTAAATCAAAGTCAAAATCACCATAATTTACAAAATCATGTTTCTCCCAACATAAAATTAAATGTTCACAAATTTCCTATAAATAATGTTTTGCAAAATCATCATGGAAATTTGACAAATAAAAATAATATTAAACCAAGATTTGAATGGAGACCCAAAGTTAAAGATGAAACACAAACTCAAATCAAAAGAGCCATTCAATCATATCTCCCCAAAAGCAAACACGATGTATTTGGATACCCAAAGGAACCGTCACACCCGGTTCTCTTTGGATACCTAAATCTCTCATTCATTAGTATCCAATCATTTGCATGAAGTAGAAATCAACTAAAAATGAAATATCATCAATCTACTTCATGATATGCCTAACCTATTTTTTTGTTGTTTATTTTTTTCCTTTTGTTGAACCATCATGACATGATCACTTTATATAACTTGTGATATGACTTTCACATATTAAACCAAAATTCATAAATAAATCAAATTATATAAAAAGTCATATCATATTTCAAGTGATCTACTTATCCTTTCACTACACCATATCATGCATATGGTAGCGCTTAAAAACCGCTACTATATATTAAAAAACCGCTACTGTAGGGATACGGTAGCGGTTGCGCGTGTGTTGTATCTGCCGCCGTGGTCGTAGGGTATGGTAGCGGTTACACAATGTACTATGGCGTCCTGAAACCGCTACCATAGGTACATCTATTATAGCATTTATGGTTTTCAATGGTAGCGGTTATTGAGCGCTACCATTCTACAGCAATGACTACGATTCTTCATCGCCAGACATTTATTCTTGTATTTGACAATGTTTATTCTTCATCGCCAGACGTTTAATAAATTCAATTATTTCCTTTTAAATTGAATAAAAATAAACATATTAAATTAAATAATAATGGAGATAATATCTATTTGGAAAAGAATTCAAATAATTTTTTTTATTAATAATAAAAAGAACGTGGGAGATAGCCCAAACTCTTCATGAATACAATCAATATATAGATCTCACTTAATTTTGAGGGTTTCTGCATGACCCAAGGGGAGCTGTGACAACATCCAATATGATCTTCCTCCCCCATAACATACAAGCACCAACCATGTCTCTCTCTCTTTCTCTCTCTCCCTCTCTCTCTCCCCCCAGTGATGATGTCACCGTAGATAAATATCATTTATCCGCGCATCAAGTCGATATCCATGTGAGCATTGCGGGCGCTCTCCCATCTCCCATCATCGATGAAGTGTGGCCTTGGCTCGGGATACTGATCGACGACGCGCGTCACCCTCGGCTTGCTTGGCCTCCACCCCTTGTTGATTCGTCTTGGCCTTGCTCTTTGATTTGCTTCCGCCATACGTACATAAAGCTGCCCATGATCACCTGCACAGTTCGCACAAGCCAAAAACATGGAAGAGAGTGGTAGAGTTATTGAGAAAGTCTATGTGAAATTAAAAGGAGAAAAAACAACGCATCTTAACTTGTAATTATATGATGAGCCAAACTCATGCATCAATCTTTGAAACCTTTAACTGTTGCTACCAAGGAGAAAAAAATAGCAGAAAAAAATAGCAGCCAAACTCATGCACATTCCTCCCCCCTTTTTAATATTTCTGATGGGATTAGGTTTGAACATTCTAAATTGATTTCCATAAACTGATATGGGAAACTAAGAATCTAGATTGCATTTGATTTTGAAAAACATTAGTACTAAGGGTTTTGCGGTTACAAAGTAGACAGCGATTTTGCGGTATGCAAATTTATAATGGAGAAAAGTTTGTATTAATAAAATATACATATAAATAGTGTAAATGTTGCAAAATGAAGTTGGTTTACCATATATTATTCAACATAATTTAAAATTTTAACTCACTAACGCTCCGTTTTTGTTCCGGTGAGTTTGAACAAAAACGCTACCGTTATAGAATGCATGTTTGGCAAGACAATAGTTATGACCACCACCAAGAAAATAAAACTAGTTTTGAACATAAAAGTGGATGAAAATTCTTAGGTGAGGACGGGAGTTCACAAACCACGGTTCATAACCATCGCGTTCGCGACTGCCACCGCCGTGCCAAACGGAGCTTAAGTCACAAGTCACAATTAATCAATCATTAGTCATAAATAGAAGGGGTCAATGGCAAAGCAACAATATCGTTTTATCTCATTCCACAGAAGCCATTTTATATCATTTTATCTCATTCCATGGAAGTCATTTTATCAATACAGAACCTGCAAGCAGAATGACCAACCAACAATAAAATCTATCCCTGTAGCATATGCACTGTGAATGGATATGAGCATGATATAAGTTTTAAAAAGTACACCTAGCCCGGGCTAGTTAACATACCTATACGAGCAAATACATACAAAATTCCGATAGCTTTCAGAATACAAAAATGAATGCAGCTCTCGATTGCAGCAAGCTCATCCAAAATAGTACAGGGCAGATATGACAATATAATCAACCTATAGACAAATACATGAGTATGAAGCAGATACCAAAGGATGGGAAGTCCACAAAATTTGCATAATCAATCAAGAAGCTACCAAGTGTAGGCAATACCTGTACGAGTAAAAACATACAAAATTCTGAAAGCCTTCTGAATTCAAAAATGATGTCATCTCTCAATTGTAGTGTAGGCAATATCCAAAATAACACAAAATCAATATCTATATTCATAAGAATGCCATACAAAACATAATTAGTTAACATGTACTATCAGAATCAACAAACACAAATCTTTTCAATGAGAGAATCAACAAAATTACTATTGCATTAAAACAACATGAACAAAATTAACATAATCATGGAATCAACAATGAGCTTTCAATAGTGACCTCAATCTTAGCATAATTTCTGAAACTACTGCATTCTTAATTCAAAAGAAAACAAAAAATCCGCATTAAACAAAAACTGTTACAAGAAAAAAAACTATTGTTGTATTCTTAATACAAAAAATCTCATTAAAATATAATTAAACAAAAAATATTGGAAATCTTAATACAAAAACTATTGGAAATTTGAAATAACCATAATCTTAGCTTTACAAAAGTAACCTTTACAAAACTACTGCAATTGTAGTATGAAGATGGATAATTAGTTAAAAGGTTTAATCCTGATTTCATCTAGGCATTTCAAAAAACATGTGATATGCAATTGTACTATGAAGAAGTGCAAATCCAATGACAATGGATAAATCCAGAAAGAGTTAGGCATGAGCTTTAAACAAAAATCAAAAGAAGAATGAGGTATGAGCATGAAAGCAAAGTCAAATGAAATATTAAAAAAAATACCACAAAGCCTTCAAGAACAACGAGAGAAATGCGGGAATGATTCGCGACGATGTCGACGAACTGCGACGATGTCCAGGGAACTGCGACGATGTCCAGGGAACTGCGACGATGTCCAGGGAACTGCGACGATGTCCAGGGAACTGTGACGATGTCCAGGGAACTGCGACGATGTCCAGGGAACTGCGACGATGTCCAGGGAGGGCTGAATGGATGGGGAGAAGTCCTCTGTCTTTGATGGAGATGAGGGGAGAAGTCTTTGACAGAGGAGGGAGCGCCAGGGTTTTGCGAGGCGCAGCGGCCAAGGAGGAGGGATCGCTAAGGATTTGCGAGAGGGAGCCGAGGGTTTTGCGAGGGGGAGGTTGTGAGCGGGCGAGGGAACGACGCCGGAATCTACAGCCGGGAACGGTGCGCGAGCGGGAGAAGGGAGGTTTCACACGCGGGGTTAGGGCTTGGCTGTGGGGGGCGAGCGGGAGCAGCGAATAAAGTCGGGGCACAATTAAACAAAAGAAAACACGTAATTTCATGTGTTATTACGGACTGTGATTAGTCATTATAGGATTGCGTATAACATTGCCCTATTTTATTTTGCTAATAACCTATGGCTACGTTATTCTTGAAAGCGCCGCAAGGAAGAAAAAAGGGGGCACGATTCTGGGCGATGGAGTCGCGGTCGACTTCAATTGCGGCAGGGGAAATGTTTTGCTTTTATGGTTAATTTGGGCGCGTGAAAAAGGAAAGTATAGGTGGGATAGATTTACCAAGTTTTACCTTTCCAAACGCCACAGAAAACGTGCTCTGCAGTGGTATTTTTAACAAAAGCGCCGCAAAAGTAAAAAAAGATTAGCCACGTTTTTTAAAACGTCGCATAAAAAGCGTTGCGGTAGCCTACATCTCTTGTAGTGATCCACCAGCGATGTCGACGGGCAGCGGAGTCCGGAACGTGGGAAGTGGAGTCCGGAGCGTGTTTGTAACCGCGACAAAATAACTGGTACAATAGGTATGATATATTATAGTAGCGTTTATATATTTACAGTTGCGCTTATAAACGCTACCATAAATAATTTTTGGTAGCGTTTACTAAACCACTACAAATTAAGCGTTACCATATGCATGATATGGTGTAGTGTTTTTATGTTTATCCTTCTAGATCCATTTCCTAAAAGTCTTATAAAATTTGAAAAACTAAATTTGTCATATGATATTATTAAGACTAAATGAAATAAGTGTCAAAATGGATTTAAAAGGTATTTTAGGGGTATTATGCTAAATTTATAAAATGCGCAAGTTTTGCTTAGGTATTTAATATATTTGCGTCATTTTGATTACCCCTAGTATGTTTAATCATAATCATGTCAAACCGGAATTGAAAAAATGCATGAATATTATTCCACTTATTTATGATCATTTCACTCATGCATATGTTGTGCAAAACTCAAGAATTAAGGTCTAATGAATATGGAGCTTTAATGAATATGAAACCCATGTACTAAAATTTTAACTTCCGCAACCTTTTGCGATTTCTTCTCGTCTCTTCACTTCATTAGACAGGCCTTACACTGCACAAACATAATTAAGAAATATCGGAAGCAAAATCGAAGAAAATCTAGGCTATATGATTAAAATAAGCACTTTCTGTGAGCTAACGCAGGAGCTTGGACCTAACGCCGGCGCTAGCTCAAGTATCCGATTTTCTGTAATTTTAAAATTCTGGAAAATCACTAAAAATATATGTTTTTGTTTAATATTCAAAAACCAAAGAGAAAATTTATAAAACCTTTCAAAAATAACCAAAAAATAGTTTCTCATTGTATTCATCATTCAACTTGCAAACTTTCTCTTTACTATTTTGAAAAGGTTGAATATGAATTATTTTATATACTTCACTTACAATAATTAATTATGAGTATCAAAATCTCTATGTGATAAAATTAATGATCATAATTATATAATGTAATATCAAAAGATCTTTTAATTCAAACATTACACATAATTACAAAAGATCATTTTGGTTCTTTCATAAAATTGGTGATCATGATAACTATATGAATAAATTATGTATTGTGATTGTAGTACCTTACTATATCTAGACCATAGAATCACCTTGATATCAATAACATCAAATCATATCATCACTTAATTCTAGGTCTTCAAATTGAATTTCTATCGATATAAAAGACATGCAATATTCTTATGGCATAATATGAACTCATCATACTAGCATTATCAACTAATAAATATTATCATTCATGCTAGTTATCAATAATACCATAATGAATCCATCTTAAAGTAGAAAAATTGAAAGATAAAATAACTATGTAACTTTAAATTGTTTCCATAATACAAAATGCTTAGGATGTCCATGATCGTTCACCCACATTATGTGTCTCACAATAGCGAGAGCATAGGATTGTATGCATTAGAAGACCTAACCTCTATGTCATGTCTTGTCCTTAACCGTGGAGGGTTCCAGTGGGGCCTTGCGAGGCACTGGGGGGAAAGAGTGCTAGGTTGAGCGTTCTCTAGTGTGTGCATATGGGATTAACACCCCATCCTACGGCATGCGTGCAGCTCCTCATGCCCATCCGTCACTTAGTACGGGCCTAGTTTGTAGGCATATAGTTAGGGTATTATTATCTAAGACATTCCTATGTCGTATATTTTGCATGCACTCTTTATGACTATATTATTCATGCATTCTTGTCTTGATCGAACATGCTTATTTTGTGTTTTGCATATTTTATCATTTTAGAGTTCTAATGATCTTGTAAAACACAAATATATGAAAACCAAATAAAAATATAAAAACCATTTTTTGATCAAATAAAACATGCTTGAATAGCCTTCTAACTATTTCCAACTTCTCTGAAATTTCTACCCTATGAAGGTCTATGTACATACTATCTATGCCAAAGAAAATGTTTTTCAAAAACCTCAAAAATCGAGTACTGTTTCAGCGTAAACTAGTTAACGCCCAGCATTAGCCTTTTTCTCCAGATGAACATTCTACGTTCACTAGTATCTTTCTGGTATTTTTATAATGATTTTTTTCTCAATTTATTGTGTTTGATTTCAAATTATTTTATTATTAATTTGGTTGTTTTATTTCAAAATACAAAAAAAAATCAAAATGCTCAAAAATATGTTTTTTGTTATTTGTTTTGCTTTAACTCTTTATAAAATTATAGTTTGACTATAAAATTTCACAAGAGCAAACATCTTAGTTATTTTTGTTTCAAAAAGGCCAAAATTGTGTTTGGCATACACTTAAAGATAGTCTTCAATGTCTAATTTTAATTTCAAATTTTCTAAACATTGTTTTTGTCATGTCTTGACCTTAATCTGATTATGTGCAATGAAATAGTCTATAGATAATTGTGTATGATTGCCTAGCATGCCTCTAAGTATAAGTAATGCTTTATGTTAATCAATGAATTATACACTCACTGTTTTGGTAATCTACATGTGCTCATAATCTTAGTCTTGCATGATTGTGTAGTGTAATAGTTTTAACATATTAAGTTGTATATCTAAATTACCTACATCGTCTTTCAAAAATAAATTTCATGCACAATATAGGAATGTTATTTCAATAATATAAATGTTTGCAACAACAAGTGAATTCGGAGACCTTTGGCCCAAAATAAAAATCTGAAATAAAAAGCCAAAGATAACTCCACCAAGCACTACTCACCCTCCTGATAAGTCTTAATGAGCATTGTGAGGTTGAGCACCTTGGAAAGAATTGTAAAGTGTCTTGTGCAAACACATTCATCTTTTATCACTTCTATTTGTACACCAGATCACTAAAAATAAAAATCAATAAAAAGACTTATGTGATCCCCCAAGCAATACTCCACTCCCTGATAAGTCTTAATGAGCATTGTGTGGGCAAAGCACCTTGATAGTTGTACGTATGTTATGTGCTTAGAAATTTTATTCTAGATGTGATGTGTGAAAGTAATTATATGATTACAATCTTAATGTTGTTGTTACTATATCACTACCTATGTCATGTGTTTTGAATATTTCACTTGTATACTTTTATCAAAACACATAATGCACACATCATTGATTTTCATAAAGCTTCTACACATGAGAATTGGATTCTAATGCAAAATTACATAATTCTCTAAAACCTTAAGTAAAAGCACTAGATTGTAATGCATGATTTCTACAATGTTTTCTTTATTTGAAATATGAATTGGGTACATTGTAGTTCTAATCTTTTTGAATATGTTGATTCATGCTTGCCTATTTGTTATGAAATTTTTCAAAATTAACTGCTCAAATGTGAAGAGTCTAGACATATTGTTGGAATGGTCAAACTATAACAAAAATACTACTCTTAATTATTTTGTTTTTTCCGCATTTCTCTATTTAATCATGTATCCTTATATCATGTGTTCTCATGCTTATTTCTAAGGATTTGTCTTTCACTTGTACTTGTCAAACAATATTGCATCTCTTTTTACAAGTGGTACAAATATGTAATATTCTTCTTAAAAATTATTTTGAAAAACAAGTGGTAGAATTCTTTTGGTAAAATCATGGAATGTTGTTCTTTCACGCTTATCATATATTGTTTCTGCTGTGCTTCTCTCTCCCTTAGCTCGATCATGACTTACTTTATGTTTACACGAAACTCTTATTCCTCTCTTAGTTATGTCCCAACTTTTGTCGTCTTTATTCTAGTTTTGTTTCACTCCACCCTCTTTTGCTAATAACAAAGGGGGAGAATAAAATGCTAAATCATATTGATTAACAGAGTTGGATTCACTAGATTAAGGGGGAGCATGTATCTAGTTTATGGGAGTATACACTAAGGGGGAGCATTTATGTAGGGGGAGCACTATGCTCAATGATTGCTGAGTGTCATAATCAATTATCATTATCTTATAACTGCTGAGTGTCATATATCTTTATAAAAACACAAATTCTTTATCTATGAATCTGATTTATCTCTAATTGGATTTGTTATTATCAAAAGGGGGAGATTGTTGGAACATGGTTTTCTGTATCCCTTTGATTTGAGAATAACAAATCCTACTTGTAATTGATCTTGTTTGCCATTGTGTTTTTAGCATCCAGGTTTGGACAGTTATGACACCAGGTTGCTAAAATAATGGTCTGACACTAACTACAAGCTGAAGGATTGAAAGCTGTTTAACGACATGCGTTAAGCTTAATGCTGGGCATTAGCGCTAAATGAAAGTTGCGTTCGATGAAATGAAAGCTGCGTTCGACGAACAGAAAGCTGCGTTCGACGAACTGGCGATCGACGAAATGAAACTGCTGAGAACGGAAGCTGCGTTCGACGAAATGAAAGCTGCGCTTGACGAACAAAAAGCTGCGTTCGACGAACTGGCGATCGACAAAATGAAACCGCTGAGAACAGAAGCTGCGTTCGACGAAATGAAAGCTGCGTTCGATGAACTGAAAGCTGCGTTCGACGAACTGGCGATCGACAAAATGAAACTGTTGAGAATGGAAGCTGCGTTCAACGAAATGGAAACTGCGTTCGACGATCTGGCGTTCGACGAAATTGTGGTCGACGAAAGAAGAAGCCCGTTCGACGAAATGTGTTCGACGAAGATGTTGTTCGACGAAATGGCGTGCCAGCTAATTAAAGAATGAAACTCAACGCCAGACGTTAATCTTAACGCTGGGCGATATCCGCTCGACGACTTTGGCAAGGAGAAAGTAGTCGTGATTGCAGGAGGATCTTTAGGAATGATTTGCCCAACGCCTCGCATTAGCCGTAACGCCGGCGTTAGTATTGCCTAAAATAAAACATTTCCTAAAGTGCAGAATCTCCTTCCTCTTCCGAAGATCCGAGACATCAATATGTTGTTATATATGGGCAATGCCCGACGTTATCTCTTAACGCCGGCGTTAGCTCAAGGTCTATAAATTGGATGATTTCGATGTCTCAGACTACTGATTGAAAAGAGCCCTATTCCAGCACTTTAGAAACTTTGTGAAGGCCGTATTTCCAGACCAACACATCTCCCACTCATATTTCAAAAGGAGGAATCAAAGGAGGCTTGGATCAACACGCTAACACAACGCGAAGAACGCACGCTTGGACTTCAATGATCTTCAGCGATTCTTCGGCGTCTCCTTCAGATTACCTCATAGGGAGTTTCATATTTATATTTTGTATTTGTCCTTTATTTTATGGTTGTAATCGTTTTGTGAATTCACCTCGTGTTGGCGACTAGGTCTAGGTAGGACTTAGGGAGTAATTCACCTCGTGTTGGCGACTAGGTCTAGGGAGTAGATCTAGTGGGTGCTCGAGGCCTTTCTGGTGATAGATTGGCTAGAGCTTCTTGAGGCCGTATCTGGGGAGAGATCAGCTAAAGCCAACCGGTTTGTGGGGATACAAGTCGGTATAGAAAACAAAAGGAGTTTTCATATTATTCATTTCGATTTCTAGCGTCATTGAAATCAGATTTTGTAATTAATTTTATAAATGATAATCATGTCTTTTCTTGTTTAATAAAATTGATTTCATTTCTAATTTCATTATCTCTTTACTATTGATTTAACTTCGACCAAAATATCAAAAGTTTTCTATTAAAGGTCAAAGTTTTTAAAACCCTTATTCACCCCCCCTCTAAGGGCGCCTCAAGATCCAACAACCCCTACCAAGCTCATAGGATGCCAAAACCATGGAGATGGCTAGACCAACCCCTCCCGACACACGGGGATCTTCATCAAGCCCTCAACACATCCATGCGATCATCAGATATCCCCCTGTAGAAGTAATCGGGATATTGATAGACGATGATGTGTCCACCAACATGTTGTTTCTATCAACCCCAAAATGGTAAGAGATGGCTAGGCCAACCCCTCCCGACGCACGGGGATCTTCATCAAGCCCTCAACACATCCATGCGATCATCAGATATCCCCCTGTAGAAGTAATCAGGATATTGATAGACGATGATGTGTCCACCAACATGTTGTTTCTATCAACCCAGCTCCAGCTTGGAATATCTGGAAGAGACACGCAACTAGGCGCGGGGGGGGGGGGGGGTGCACATGTTATGAGACACCCAACGATCCCCATCCTGGGGAGCCATATATTTCCGGTAACCCTGGCGACCCCCCCCCCCCCCCCCCCCCCCCCACCCCCACCCCCCTCAACACAAGCCACATACGACTTCCAGTTCATCATCATGCAGGCCGCCTCAATGTGCAATGCCATTCTCTAGGGACACGCCCTCACACAAGGCATTGTGATGTAGATCTGCTCACAAGATGCTTTTGGTTTTTCCTTAGGGGTAGACACATCATATGTGCACAGCGAAATATTCAAGAACAACCCAAAAGGGAGAAAATATGATCTTGCTTTAACCATGAATCAAGAAATCGAAGCAATAAATAAATTACTTGTGCTGAATTGTGTCGCTACTCAATAGGATGCTCCAAGTAAAATTCTTCTCGGAATCAGAATCCTATTTCGATTCTTCTTCTTCCTTGTTCCCGCGACTTTGTCGAGATCAGCAAGCTCGTCTGAAGGAGTAAGTGTAGAAATGGATCCACACCTCTACATAAGTCAACAGGATCTTCGGAGAACCCTAAGTCCTTGTCAAACAAGAACTAAGTTGGAGATGTAATGCCCTTCTATGTCTATACAGATTACTAGATCTGTTCATGGAGAGGCGGCGACCACAAGGGTCACAGCAAGATCTCACAGGAACTCTTCATGTTGATCTTCAGAAGTGATGAGATAACTAAGGAACTTTTCCTCTAGATCTCCAGGAGCGGCGACTGATTTCACGCACACGGGTCATCGATTGGGATCACGATTCTGTTCACGCGTTGCCCTCTTCGCTTTCGTCTGTTTGGCACTGATCGATCGAACTTGGAAAACCTAAAGTCTGGCCTTATACACCAATGATTATAAAGTAGACAGAAGTTTCCTCTATCCGCAGACCCATTTAAAACAGAATATAAAGTTTTGTCGGGATCAGTTCATTCGTTGAGACATCTCAACAAAATTGTCGAGGCAGTCTCGACGAAATCATCGCGACAATCTCGATGAATTCGTCAAGACATTCTCGACAAAGTCGATCATTCGTCGAGACTGTCTCAACGAATCAACCCATGATGGATTATTCCGTCGAGACAGTCTCGACAAATTTGTTGAGACAATTCGACGAACTCATCGAGACAACTCGACGAGATAGTCATGATAGTCTATATCGTCAAGACGTTCTTGACGACATCGATCGCGAGTTGATATTCACAATATCGACTTATGATCTCGACTACAGGCTACCTGTCATGACAACATTCACACTGTCATCTTGAAGTCATCTCGATGATATTCATAATATCGTCTTGAAGTCCCTTATCGACATGCTCCATACAATATTCACAATATCTAAGGAGCAGTCTTCCCGAACCAACCATATTCCACAATGTCATAGGATTGGTCCTTTCACGCATATCTAATATGAGCAAGGCCAACACATTCCTTTCTTCAATTTCTCTAAACGCTCTTATGTGCAACCATATATGCTCATATCGCATTGGTAGTAAGACTAACTACTTGATAACTTCTGGATCACCTTAGAAACTCCAACAGTCTCCCACTTGATCTAGAAGGCATCAACAAAAGTCTCACAAATAATGGGTGACATCTAGCAATGCATCATTACTACCCAGACAATAAAAGTTCCTAACTCGAACAAGCCTGTCTGTGACCAATGTATCAGTTTTGTCATGTTCCTTTGTCCATTACATCCAGATTGAACCCGAGGCATTGACTGTGTCACCCTCTTAATAATTCAACCTTAATTCTTGATCTAGAATGGACTTCCAGGAATCGGTGAGCTCAATATCATATATTGATTCAACCAAGCATGGTCATGCATTTCTCGGTCCCATTCCATCAAGGGGCCCATAGATGTAACTCCTGTCATATAGGAGGACAAATTCCATTTCTGTCCATACACAAACCCCCAAATGATCCGTAACGTACACAATAACCACCCTTATCATAAACCTTTCTGAACGAAGACTTTAGATGGTATCAAAGTACGATCTTCCTCACTTGATGAACGTTGTGACTTCAGGTCAAAGAACCACAAACACCATTATCACTTGAGATCTACTTGTGACACATTCATATAACAATCCACAAAGTAGTCTCACGGTGGGTCTCTCCAGTACAACTTGTTCCTAACAAGTACCTATGTGATGACTTGATATCCCATATCATGACCTGTGAGAACCGATCATCAGTCACCCACATACTAGTCATAATATATCATCCTCGCCCTAATTTCTAAGATAATATCTCGACCAGGGACCATTTAAGAATGATGTTTCAAATAAACACAGGCCCTCACATTCAAGTCACACACTTGAATTCCTATGAAAGCAAACATTATAAGGACATTTATTATGTTAACTACCATATCAAATATAGAAACAAATTGACATAACAAAAGAACTTGCCGAAAATGTAGAAAGAGATACATAATACAAATCACAGTTCATCATATGAATAAACAACCAACAAATATACAATCAACAAGGATCCCACTAAAGATGATCATTCATGTATCTAATTCCCATTGATCTAGCATGATCATCATGCTTCCTTTGCGCGAGAGGCTTTGTTAGTGGATCTGCTATATTTTCTTCAGTCGGTACTCTGCAAATGCTTACATCTCCTCGATCGACAATCTCTCGAATAAGTTGGAACCGCCGAAGTATGTGTTTGGTGCGCTGATGAGATCTAGGTTCCTTAGCTTATGCAATAGCACTGTTGTTGTCACAGTAGAGAACTACAGGATCAACAATGCTAGGAACTACATCTAACTCGCCGATGAATTTCCTAATCCATACAGCCTCCTTTGCCGCATTTGCAGCAACAATATACTCGGCCTCTGTTGTAGAATCAGCAACTATCTCTTGCTTGGAACTCTTCCAGCTTACAACCCCTCCATTAAGGCAAAATACAAAACCTGATTGGGATTTTGAGTCATCCCTATCAGTTTGGAAGCTAGCATCCGTGTAACCTTGTATAATGAGCTCTTCCTCTCCACCAAACACCAAAAATAAATTCTTAGTTCTTCTCAAGTACTTTAGGATATTCTTGACTGCTGTCCAGTGACCATCACCAGTATCAGATTGATATCTGATCATCGTGCTCAAAGCATATGAGACATCGAGTCGAGTACACACTATTGCATACATAATTGATCCAATTGCCGAAGTATATGGAATTAATTTCATGCGGAACTTATCTTCCAAAGATTTAGGACAATGGTCCTTAGAGAGACTCACATCATGTGACATGGGTCTGAATCCCTTCTTGGACTCAAGCATGTTCAACTGTTTCAACAATTTATCAATGTATGTACTATGGGTCAAACCCAACAACATCTTCGATCTATCTCTATAGATCTTAATACCAAGTATATAAGTCGTTTCACCCAAGTCTTTCATAGAAAAGCAGTCGCCTAGCCTATTCTTAACAACTTGTAGGGTCGGAATGTCATTCTCAATCAACAGTATGTCATCTACATGCAATATCAGGAATACAACAATGCTCCCACTAATCCTCTTGTAAACACAAGGCTCATCCTCATTCTTGATGAAACCAAACTCTTTGATTTTTTTAACAAAATGCAGATTTCAACTTCAAGAAGCTTGTTTCAACCCATAAATGGATCGATGTAACTTGCATATTTTAGTGGTTTCATTTGAAAAAATAAACCCTTGGGTTGTGTCATATGCACTTCCTCAAGGAGGTTTCCATTAAGAAAAGCCGTTTGACATCCATTTGCCAGATCTCGTAGTCATAATACGATACAATAGCAAGTAGAATCTTGATGGACTTGACCACAACAACAGGGGAAAAAGGTCTCATCATAGTCAACACCATGAATTTGCCTGAAACCTTTAGCCACCAGTTGGCCTTTGAATGTCTGCACATTCACATCTATGCTGGTCTTCTTCTTGAAGACCCACTTGCACCCTATGAGTCGTACCCCTTCAGGTGGTTCCACCAAGGTCCAAACTTGGTTTGCATACATGGAGTCCATTTCAGATTTCATGGCCTCAAGCCACTTCTCAGAGTCTGGTCCACTCATAGCCTCTCGGTATGTTGAAGGCTCATCAGCATGATCCATATGCAACACACTACCTATTTGAGACATGAGAAATCCAAATCTCTCAGGCTCAACTCTAGGTCTACCTGATCTACGTAGGACTTGTGTTTCTTAAGCAAGTTCTCTAGCTACAGCAGTTTGTAGTCCTTGCTCAGGTTATAATTTGGGCTCATTCATAATTTGTGGTTCTTGAACCATTTCAAGTTCTACCCTGGTATTTTTCTCTAGACAGAAACTCTATCTCTAGAAAAACAGCACTCCTTGCGACAAACACTTTGCCGTCGGATCTCAGGTAGAAGTAATAACCTTTGGTTTCCCTAGGATATCCCACAAGATAATGCTTTTTTGAGTTGGGTTCCAGCTTTTCAGGCATTTGACGTCGCACGTATGCCTCACATCACCAAATATTAATGAAAGACATACTATGATGCTTCCCAGTACACATCTCATATGGTGTCTTTTGAACCGTCTTTGTCGGAACTCAATTTAGTGTAAAAGCAGCTGTCTCTAGAGCAAAACCCCAAAAGGAAACAGGCAAATCTGCATGACTTGTCATCGATTGTACCATGTCTAACAGAGTACGATTCCTCTACTCAGAAACACCATTATGCTATGGTGTTCTAGGTTGAGTGAGCTGTGATATAATACCACACTCTTTCAGATGATCACAAAACTCCTGAATCAAATAATCGCCACCTCAATCAGATCAGAGTGCTTTAATTGTTTTTCCTAGTTGGTTTTGTACTTCTTTCTGGAACTCCTTGAACTTTTCAAAGGATTCAGATTTGTTCTTCATAAGAAACATGTAGCCGTATCTACTAAAATCATCAATAAATGTAATTAAGTAGTGGAACCCTCCTCTAGCCATAGAATTCATGGGTTTGCATATATCATTATATATGACACCCAAAAGATTATCAGTCCTCTAAGTATGACCAATGAAAGGGGTTTTAGTCATTTTTCCTAATAATCAAGGCTCGCATCTCCCAAATGATTCATAATCAAATGAGTCCAGTATTCCATATTCATGGAGCTTGGATATGCACTTCTTGTTTATATGGCCTAAATGACAATGCCAAAGGTACGTAGGATTCGAGACTTTTGTTCTTAGTCTTTTAGTATTTTCTACATTATCGATCGAATGGTCTAAGTTCAAAACATACAAACCAGTAAACAATTGAGCTACATCATAACAAACATCATTCATAAAAATTGAACAACAATTGTTCATAATTATAAATGAAAAACCTTTCATGTCAAGGCATGAATTGGATATAATGTTTCGAGTTATGGCTGGAACAAAATAACAGTTATCTAGTTCTATTACAAGCCCAATGGGCAAAGAAAGACGATAGACTCCAACGACAATGACAACAACTCTTACTCCATTTCCAAAGCGCAGGTCTATTTCTCCTTTACCCAACATTCTTCTCCTTACCAGTTCCTACACATTTGTACAAATGTGAGAACTGCATCCAATATCCAATACCCAAGATGAAGGACCAGAAAGGTTTATTTCTATAACGAAAATACCTGAAGCGGAAGTCACACTTCCCTTCTTCTTCTGCAGATCCTCAATATAGAGGGGACAATTCCTCCTCCAATGCCCTGCCTTGCAGTGGTGGTAGTTCCCTTCCTTAGCCAGACCTTTCTTCTTAAGTGCTGAAGATTAGGGATCAAGATAATACTTAGATCTTATCTTCATCTTCTTTGATCCCTTGGCCTTAGCCTTGCCTTTATGCACCATTAGTACGGGGCTAGCAGGCTTGGCCATCTTTATGTTGTTCTTGGCAGTTCTCAACATGCCTAGGAGCTTGGGCAATGTCTTGTTTATCTCATTTATGTTATAGTTTAATGTTGGATCGGTACGCGCCCTTAGAGTGTGGGGGGGGGGGGGGGTGAATAAGGGTTTTAAAACTTTATCTTATATTTTGAATATCTTGAAATAATAAGAGATTAAGATGGTGAGAAATCAAACAAACTAAGTGAAATAAAATAGAGACATGTTTATTATTATAAAATATGGTTTTACAAAAATTGATTTCTATAACGTTAGAAATCGGTGGCGAATAATAATAAACTCTTTTTGTTTTCTATCCCGACTCGCATCCCCACGAACCGGTGGCCCTAGCCTATGCTTCCCCGGATAAGGCCTCAAGCCTCTCTAGCCAATCCTTCCCCGGATATGGACTTGAGCACCCCCTAAACCTAACCTAGATCTAGTCGCCAATATGAGGCGAATTTCTGCCCTATGTCCTACCCAGAACTAGTCGCCAACATGAGGCGAAATCTCTAACGGTTTACAAAAGATATGAAATGATAATAACAAAAACTCCCTCTTGAAGAACTTCTGAAGTTGGAGATGAAGATCCGCTGTAGAATAAGCGTTGTTGAAGCGGATGTCGTTTGGATCCGGCGTAAAGAAATCCTCCTTCAGAAATTCGCAGAGCTTTGGTGGGAGATCAACTTTCGGCCAAATCAGGCTCTGGAATTCTAGCACTCAACCTCTCTCTCTAATGGTTGTCAAAAAATGAGAGAAGAGGGGTCCAATTTATAGCCTTAGCGCTAGCTCCTGCGCTACCGCTACCGCCGATGCTATCCCATATTAGGACATATTCTGCGCGGGAGAATCATCAATCCGAGGAAACATTTCCATCTTGCCATCTATGCTTCGCGCTACCGCCTGCGCTATCCGCTACCGCCTTCACTATCCGCTACCGCCTTCACTATCCGCTACCGCCTGGCGCTAGCGCCTTCTAAATGTGCTCCCGGAATTGCGCTAAACATCGCTAGCGCCGGGCGCTAGGTGCTACCACCGACGCTAATGGGCATGTTGGATTTATTGGCTCAATTTTGGGGGTAACCTTCTTATGATATCCTTGAGTCATATGGACTTTGTTTCCTGCACACTTAAACACACAAGATCAAATACACATAGGATTTATTATTCTCAAACCTAGGAGATATGAAAGACCATGTTCCAACAAACTCCCCCTTTTGATAATAACAAATCCATTAATGATAAATCAGAGCATTAATATATAAGCATGATGAAACCAACTTGTGTGTGTGAGAGAGTGATGATTTAGAATAATTATCGATTTTTGTATTTAGAATGGCTCCCCTAAATACATGCTCCCCCTAAGTGAATGCTCCCCTAATATGTAAGCTATCATCTTAATTAATCATGTTAGTTTTCCATTTTGATAGCAAATTTTATTTATCATGTTAGTTCTCCCCCTTTTGTTATTATCAAAAGTGGGTAAGGAAGCAAAACACATAAAAATTTGATAATAAGATAAATGCATGATCGAGCTTTTAGAGAGAATGATATGATAAGGAGTTGTAGGATAATTTTCATAGAGATAAATCAGAGGTTTAGGATAAGTATTTTCATAGAAATAAATCAGAGTTTTGAGCTTAAGTAATAATATAACATTTACCATGCAAGTCTTTTATTTGGTTGAAATTTTTTTTGAGTTGGAAGACTTGAGATAAGCATGAAAAGAACACACGATAAACGTAATGTTGCGGAAGACTTATATAAATACAACAAACATCATTTTGCAAGGCATGCTGATTCATAAAAAGAAATATGAGTGAAGGTCCAAAAATGAAAAAGATGTTTATGTAAATCATTTTTCTTTGAAAATCTTTAAAGATTATCATGAAGTAGCCAAGCATGAAAGAGATGTATTAAAAAAGAGACTACTACAATGTTATTCCAATTCATAAATTCAAAACATACCAAACATTGTAGAGAGCATGCTAGTTTATCTAGTGCATTTAGATATAAAAAGTATTATAGAATTAGCATTATGATCCAATACTCATGAGAAGAAGTATTATGGAAGATTATGATGTGCACATAAGTGTATTTTGAAGAGAGTAAACTAATGTTATAATTAAAAAGACAAGACATATGTTGAGTAAAATGCACAATAAAATACAAATAAGTTTACTTCCACACACTTTTATGCACAAAAAAAGTACAATTACCAAGGTGCTTTGTACACACAATGCTCATTAAGATTTATCAGGGTGCAAAATAGTGCTTGGGGGGATCACATAATTTAATTTTTCAATATTGATTTTGTTTTTGATCTGGTGTACTTAAGAATAAGTGGTGTAAAAATGAAAGGTTTGCACAGGACACTTTACTAATCTTTCCAAGGTGCTCAACCACACAACGCTTATTAAGACTTATCAGGAGGTTCAAGTAGTGCTTGGTGGAGGTAACTTTGTCAATTTATTTCATGATTTTTGTTTTGTATAAAGTTCTCCGATTACACTTGCTTTGCAAACCAATTAAATTTTGAAAGTACAACCACTTTTCTTTATATTTAATAATGCAAATAAATGTAGTGTAGGTAAGATACTTGTGCAAATTTAATTTATTGTACAATTATAATACACTAGCAAGCATTTTCAGATTAAAAAACACATGTAGACTTAGCCAAAAAGTGAGTGAAGAAATATCATTATCAACCATAAAACATTTACTCATACTTAGAGGCATAGTAAACTTGGTTATACACTACTGTTACAATATAATTGATGCACTTATTAATAGATATATCAAAGCATGATAAGAACAATGTTCAAAGTAGTTTGACAAGATAAATTGTAACATTGTAGAAGTTCTAAATGATAGATTAAATCATGCTTGATTTTCACAATAAAGTCCATACAGTTTTTTTGATAATTTTTATGTTTTATATTTTTGTATTTGATTTTTGCATTTAGATATAGAATTTAAACAAATGAACAAATAAAAGGAGTAAAAGAAATATTTTTTGTAATTTAGCTTTTGTATTTTTTTGTTTTAATTTTTCAAAAAGCAATTCAAAACAGAACTGCAAAACTATGTAGTACATATAATAGAGCATAATTTTAGGTATTTAATAAAAATTTAAAAATACAGAAAAACAGACCCAAGCGATACCGCCCATGCTAACAATAGCGCTGGCGGTAGCGCTGCTTTATTTAAATCCCCTTTTCACTTGTCATTTCGGCCATTGCGTCTCAAGATCTCCCAAAAACCCTAGAAGTTAACGTAGCCCAAGTATAGATCTAAGGTAAAACTTCATCATTTCTTATGAATTTTGTTTTAAACTTTGATTTTGATGTTTGTTACGAAGATTTATGAACTCGTTTAAGAAAAACTTTTGATTTTGATGATGGATCTAGAAGAAGGCTAGTTCAAAAAGAGGATCTTCATCATTTTTATAAATTTTGTTTTTCATTTTGAATTTTTATGAAGATTTCTAGTTTTAATTTTAACTTAGATTATGTGGGTTTCTTGGATCTAGCAATTTGAGAAGGTTAGGATTTGGAAATATTTTATAGTAGAGAGATCTTATTATTTTAGATCAGAGGACAAGCGTCAGCGCTACTGCAGGCGCTAGTGCTAGCGGCGGGCGCTAGTGCTAGTAATTTTTGTTTAATTTTAATTTCTCTGGTAATAATGTGGCAGATGACTCCTAGATCTAAGGGAAAGAAGCAAACAGGACTAGCAGTGGAGGCAGTGATGGGTTATTTTTCTAACAACTCGAAAAGGCAAGTGCACCAATCGAATCGTAGTATAGAAAAATGTCGTATTAGACCGGGGCTGTCAATTACTACTACTCACGCCGTTACTATTATCCTACCGAACGAAAGTTGATTTTGGTTTTTGAAATTGAAAATTGAAATTACGAAGAATTTACGAAAGAGAAATTCACGATTTTAAATAGACTTAGCACTTGATTGAGTGTTTTTGGGAATCCAATTATAAAAGTGGTGGTGTAATTCTTAAAAATTTTGTTTCGATTGGAGGATTGAGAAATACGATAGAGGCTCGCTAGAGACAACTACCGCCTAATTTTTATAATACTTCAAACAAAATCTCTAAAAATTTGAAATAAATTAAAATTGCATGAACGTTAATCCCAAATCCAAAAGCAGCAATATTTTCAATTCTCAAAGAAAACACAACAAACCCTTTATTTCCGAGAGATCTAAAGCATCCACGAGCCTCTTGGCCAACTAGAATACCAAATCGGATAGCGAAATTTATATACTAGTAATATAAACTCGCAACCAAAATTTAATCGGAAATAAATCGAAACTAAAAATCTAAGAATTAGAGATGATAAATTATAAATTAATCTTCATCCCAATACTAACCAATCAAGCACTAAGAGAAAATTTAGCTACTCATAGTAAGAAAAGAGACAACAATAAAAGAGAAAGACTGCATTTTCATTAAAAGGAAATAATAAAAGTACATAACTATATTAAGTAAAATGGAAACCAAAAGCATATAAGAAACAACATGAAATTAAACTCTCATACAAGGTAGAACTCTCTTGAACTTTCTCTCTTCTCCAACTCTTGAACTTTTTCCAACCTCCCAAAGCCTTGGATTAATGCTCCATATATAGATGCAAAAACCATCTAGAATCATTCATTACAATAAATTGTGGTCTTTGGACTCCAAGAGAAATAAAGAAATGAAGATGAGAGGTTGCTTGAAAATAAATTATCAATAATAACAATCCTTTGATTTTGATTGGTGGAGAGGAGATGAAATGAAATGGTATGGCCGGCCACATGAATGGATGGAGGTGAGTTGTCAAAATGCATTGAATTAAAATGAATGGTTGGAGATGAAGGGTGGAAGGAGTTTAAATGGAGAGAAACGAAAGAGAGAAGAAGAGGGGAGTGGGCGGTTGCAATGAGGAGAAGGTGAATGAAATTTTAATAAGTGGCTGGTATAATATAGCTGCTCCAATTAAATGGGCTGCATACATGCAATTAATTGGAGGAGAATGTGAACGGGCTGGGCTGCACATATGGAATTGAAGTAATAATAGCCTGCTGCATTGAAGTGGAGGAGTTAAAGTGGACGGTTACATGAAGTTGAATTGAGGAGAGAGAAGTGATTGCATGGATTGGAAGAAAACCGAATGGCAGCATTATGAATATTTTAAGTGCATGCATTTAATGGAGAGGGGGTGGAAATATGGAGAGTTCACGTGCATGTTGGTTGGTAGCAGCTTGGGCTCGGCCATCTTGGATGGGTGCGGCATGAACTGAAGCGGCTTGAACGGGTGCGACTAGCAGCGAACGTTGCAGCGTGCTTTTACGTTGAATCATGCCAAAATTCCCCCCAGGCCTGCCATAAAATAAAACAAAATAATATTAGCGCGAATAAAATAAAAATAATAATAAGATAATTATAATATAATTTACAGAAATATATATAGTTTATATTAAAAATATAATAATAATAACAAGCATATTTAAGTCAAAATATGCGTCATCAGGCAGCCATAGTGGGTGTCCCATATTTTGTGGATTTTGCCATGCCAAGACACCACCACATCATGCAGTTATTCGCAAACTCCGAGGTATCGAATGTATTTCTCTCAGAGGGGGTTTCCTCAGAGTTCGTACGTGAGTTTTATATGCACTTGGAAGATCCATCTCAGTCAGATCTGGATGGAGGAGTGCGGTCTCAGGTGCAGGGACAAGTGGTTACTATTACCCATGATGATTTGAGGGAGATGTTTGGGTTGACTGAGCATCCAAATAAGTTGGATGTGGTTGAAAAAGTTTCGAGTTGATAGGGATTGGACTCATCTAAATATGGTACTCCACCATAGGGAATGCATGAGTTTGATCTAAATGGTAGGGTCACTTACAGTGGATGCCCTTACAGTACAAGACGTTCTACGCCATACTATCTTGCTGACATTGGGTGACACGGCGAAGATTACAATATAGCTTAATCTTGTCTCGTATTTTATTCTCGAGGAGGAGAGATTCGATGTGGCAGACTTATTGCATTCATTGATTAGATATACATACACGTTGCGGGAACCTTCTCGTCAGAGATACAACAAGCTCCCGCTCGATGGCATAATAAAGAGGGTTATTCTTCATAGGTACCCTTCTCTTGAGATTGGTTTTTATTTGATAGATTGTTTTCCTCCTATCCACAGTACCTCACACCTGTTGGGTTTTTCTAGAACCATACATCAAATGTAGGCGCAGCGGAAATGAAGAGAAACAACCCAAAAAGACTTTGGATCGGCCATGAATGTTGAATCAAGAAGTTAACAAAATGCTAGGTATGAAATTACCTTTGCGGGATTGGATCAAATCCAACCTAGATGCTCCACGAGTTGATTCCTGTCGTCGGCTATGCGAGTCCTCACGTAGAATAATATCTACGTCTCTACAGTGATCCACACGAGCCGGGAGAAGAATGACTGCACCTTGAACTTCCACGAACTGCTAGGTTCGCTCCAGGAAGAACACACACGGCGACGATCGCCGGAGAGGAGGTCAGCGAAGGCGAACGAGCGACGGAACTCCTTCCGTCTAGGGTTCGGGCGAGAGCGGAACACTTCCGTCAGCCTTTCTTTTCGTTAGTTATAAGAACCCTAAAACGAAGTCCTATTTATACCCAAAGGATAAACAGCTTCTAGAAGAATCGCTATCCGCAGACCACACAGCAGAATAAGGGCTTCTGTTACAATTCGTCGGAATTCCACGGAAGATCATTCGTCGAGTGTTCACGGGATAACCCGACGAATCCCGACGAATCCAGATCAGACGGCAACATTTGCCGAGAAAATGATCTCTGTAACAATTCGTCGAGTGTTCACGGGACAACCCGACGAATCCCGATGAATCCCGACGAATCCAGATAGACGACAACATTTTGTCGAATGAAGGGTTTCTGTAATAATTCGTCGAGTGTTCACGGGACAATCCGACGAATCCCGACGAATCCGACGAATTCTATCCGTGTAAACCCGACGAATTCAGACAGCAACAACCTGCTGGATTTCCCCATTCTATATATGGTGATTGGTAACATTTACCAACACAGTCAATCTACCAACTTCTCCACATGCTCTTATGTGCGACCCTGCAGGCTCATATCGCGTTGGCAGTGAGATTACATGTTTGACCACTTCTAGATCACAATGGCAACTCCAACAACACCTACGAGCTAAATCCCTCCCGGATGAGCCATCAACATCCACTCGACCACCACTCCGGCAAGGAGCGTCATCCCGAGGGACTTGAGATGATTCATTTGAATCTTTTCGAGAAGATATGGGAGAGCGGATGTCAAGAGTGGAGAAAGATGTTTTCGGTATAAAGAAAATGGTGAAGTTCATGATCAAGGCATTAAAGCTAAATCCATCTACACTGAAGCGTAGGAAGTGGGATAGCCCATCACAGGATCCACCACGTCATTCAGTTCAGAGGAGTCGCAGAAGACGATCCCCAAGTGCTAGTGTGGAGGAGATTGACAAGACAAAGTAGAGGAGTAGGAATGTCCCGCGGGTAACTAATATTTGAGTTGTGTAATAATATCGGAATTTGAACACATGTTTCTTGGATACTTTCTGCTAGTGCTGGCGCTACCAGCTAGCGTTGTCGCTATCTGTTATGTTTACTTTTGTTGTTTTTGGATGTTTGGATATTTTTATCTGGTCCTCCTTTGGTAATTTTGAAGGTTTTGTTTTACGTTTTATTTATAAATTTGAAGTCAAATAAAGTGGAGATGTTTAAGCAAATTTGAAATTATATGAAGTAGTATATATTTGAAATCATATGACTTGAGATTTTAATATCTCATAGAAAATTTTGAATTCAATTTATGTTGATGATATATGATATATATATATATATGCAATGAGTTTAGGAAGAATAGATTGGTCCTTAGAAATAAAGGGTATGACTTTAAAATTTGATAATTTGATTTATAAATCTTTAAGTGATAAAGTCTTGTGTCTATATGATGACCATACCATGATAGCAAAACAAATAAGAAAAAAAAAAATTTAAGGCATATCATGAAGTAGAAATTTGTATATTTCATTTTGAAAATATTCTACTTCATGCATTTGGTGATACCTAATGAATAAGAGATTTAGGTATCCAAAGGGGACCAAGTGTGGTGGTTCCTTTGGGTACACAAATATAATGTTTAGGTTTGTGAGTAGATATTGATGAATGGGTCCATTCATGTGATGTTAAAGTTTCAGTTTTAATCTTGGGCCTCCATTCAAACTTTGGTTTAGTGTTATTCCTATGCATCAAATTTCCATTGTGATAATCTTTATATTTATGATTGTAATGATTATTGAAGGTATTGTTCATAGGAAATTTGTGTAATGTTACTTTTAAGTTAGGAGAAACATGATTTTGTAAATAATGGTGATTTTGACTTTGATTTACAAATGTGTTGTGTTTCTAGTTTCCATTATTTGGCTTAGTTAAGATATTCATATTTATATTCAACATGCTTTCAGATATTTCTTGATATTGTGAATTTTGATTTATAATTTTCATAAAGAAGTTGATTTTAGATTTTAATTCATCATTCTTGATCTTTAGATTATGCCTAGCTTTATTATAAGCTATTGTGCTATTTTTAAGAGTGGAAACAATAGAGTCAATATGATTTTGATAGTCATTTATAAATTCCTCAAATTTTTCATCCATCTCCTTGATTTCAATTTTATAATTTTGGCACGTAGCACAATTATTTCTTAATGATGAATTTTCTAAAGATAAATTTTCATTATGTTCTTTTACAAAAATAATTTTTTTTCAAGTTCCTTAAATTTTTCCTTAATATTATTATAATCAAAACAAGGTTTTGTATTTTCAATTGAAGTGACATGGGTAAAGCTAGATTAATCAGAATTTGATTCTACTTTAACTTTTGCTTTTAAATCTTTATTTTCTAAGCGCAATTTGCAATTCGCATTTTTTAATTTCTAAATTTTGTGCTTTGTAATTTGTAGCAATTGTAAAGTATAAATAGAGTTGCAAACAATAAGAAGATTTGATTTCCTTACAGTGCTTTTGGATGCTGTAAGATTGGAGCATGAATTTTCTTTGTTATCTTCATCTATTTGGTATTCCTCTTCCAAAGAAAGGATTTCTTCTTTTCCACTTGATGTGCACTCCATTGATCCATCATGAGAGGAGCTTTCTTGATCATTTGTGCAATCTTGTATGTTCTCCATTTCTTGTATTTGTTGCATACCTGTATATGGAGAATCATACATTTCTTCAAGAAAATTCAAAACTTTATATGCACTAGAAAAATAATATATTAATTTGAAAATTTCATTTGATAAACCACAAAATAAATATTGTTTGGCTTTTGCATTTAGATGACGTTCCTTTTTATTTGATTCATCCGCTGGTCTAACTATTGCAAAATTCCATGCTTCGATATCTATAGTTTTAATAAAAATTTCAATTAAAACTTTCCATCCTCTATAATTTGTCCCTTTAAATAAAGGTGGTGCGAGTGAATTTTCTTCTTCATAAAAATTTGCTCCACTAATAGAAGCGAGATCATGAGACGCCATTATTCCTGGTTGTTAAGCCGATTGGAATAAAATCCCTCTGATACCACTTGTTGGATCGGTAGGCGCCCTTAGAGGGGGGGGGGGGTGAATAAGGGTTTAAAAACTTTTTCTTATATTTTGAATATCTTGAAATAATAAGAGATTAAGATGGTGATAAATCAAACAAACTAAGTGAAATAAAGTAGAGACATGTTTTATTAATATGAAATATGGTTTTACAAAAATTGATTTCTATAACGCTAGAAATCGGTGGCGAATAATAATAAACTGATTTTGTTTTCAATCCCGACTCGTATCCCCACAAACCGGTGGCCCTAGCCTATCCTTCCCCTGATAAGGCCTCAATCCGCTCTTGCCAATCCTTCTCCGGATATGGCCTTGAGCACCCCCTAGACCTAACCTATATCTAGTCGCCAATACGAGAAAAATTTCCGCACTAAGTCCTACCCAGACCTAGTCCCCAACACGAGGCGAATTCTCTAACGGGTTATAAAAGATATGAAATGATAATAAAAAAAACTAACTTTTGAAGAACTTCTAAAGTTGGAGACGAAGATCTGCTGTAGAATAAGCGTTGTTGAAGCAGACGTCGTTTGGATCCGGCATGAAGAAATCCTCCTTCAGAAATTCGCAGAGCTTTGGTGGGAAATCAACTTTCGGCCAAATCAGGCTCTGGAATTCTAGCACTCAACCTCTCTCTCTAATGGTTGTAAAAAAACGAGAGAAGAGGGGTCCAATTTATAGCCTTAGCGCTAGCGCCAGCGCTACCACTATCGCCGGCGCCATCCCATATTAGGACATATTCTGCGCGGGAGAATCTTCAATCCGAGGAAACATTTCCGTCTTGCCTTCTGTGCTCCGCGCTACCGCCTGCGCTATCCGCTAGCGCCTTCTAAATATGCTCCTGGAATTTCGCTAAACATCGCTAGCGCCAGGCGCTAGGTGCTACCGCCGGGCGCTAGGTGCTACCGTCGGCGCTAGTGGGCATGTTGGATTTATTGCCTCAATTTTGGGGGCAACCTTCTTATGTTATCCTTGAGCCATATGGACTTTGTTTCCTACACACTTAAATACATAAGATCAAATACACATATGATTTGCTATTCTCAAACCTAGGAGATGCGAAAGACCATGTTCCAACATTTAAGACAATCTGCTCATAACTATCCGACAATGATTGCAGGATCAGATCAGTTGCCAACTCTTGGCTCAAGGGAAAACTCAGTCTTTCAAGGTTCATAATATACCCAATCATCTTGAGTACGTGAGTCCCTACTGAGTCTCAAGCTACCATTTTGCATTGAAAAAATACCTTGGATATGTCAAACTTCTCTTGCCGAGCTTGCACCTCAAACATTTTCTTGAGGTTCTCGATTATCTCATAACCACACATGCTCTCGTGTTGCTTCTAAAGGTTAGAGAACATGGTAGCAAGCATGAGGCATTCCACATCCAGGGTATCATCCTGATACTTCTTGTAAGCATCTTTGTCTGCTTGGGGAGCATTCCCAGTCGGCTCTGTTGGGACTTCCTCTTCCAAGACATAGAGCTTGTGCTCTTGCCCGAGGATAATCCTCAGGTTCCTATACCAGTCAAGGAAGTTCATCCCATTGAGCTTGTCCTTCTCAAGGATAACTCTCAGGGACAAGGTGGAGTAGATCCACTTGCCATTGAAATTCTACAATAAATTTGCAAAAACATTTTAGTGTTATATCTCTAAATACGTTTTATTTTAATAAGGACTTTTATTAAAAGCTCTCACTATTTTATTCAAATTGATAACCCTTAATATCAATTCAGAGAGTTTATGCGAGCTACTCTGTTAGTGGACAAGATCCGTATTTCACCACCCTCATAAGTCAGCTTTGGCTGATCACCCACAATGTGGCTATTTAGGTAAACAAGGCTTGCCGATTGCATCATCATGCAACTCTTGTATAGTTGGTGAATAACTCTTTATTCACATCCATCATATGGTGCATGCCAACCATATGCCTTTAGGCACTCAACCTTTGTGGTCACCTAGTTAAGTTGAACCCGATGTTGACAGTGGGATACCATAATTATCCGTTCGCACCCTTACAAGGATAGATTAATGCACCTTGCTTTGGCAAGCCCACACTTCATCGATCGAGGCAGGAAGAGTGTCATCTATCAGAAGGCAACCGAATACTTAATATTAATTTTAAGGGATTTTCATGATGTTTGATTAACAATTAATTTTGATTAACATTTAACCAATGTGCACACAATTCACAATCATGAAAGAAACAACAAGCATAACCTGGATACGTTGCAGATGCACAAAACCATCAACACTTAATGATATGGATTAAATCTGAATATTTTGAACATTTCTAAATATTCGGATTTACATGTACCAGATGCTAGCACAGGCAAACACCCTTATGACAGTAAACATGCTCTCTTTCTATGCCTTAGTTTCACAAACTAACATAGAGGAAGACGGTTACTGCCAAGGGAACAATTTCTGAAACATGGAAATCGCACAACCTACCTCTGATACCATTTTTGGGTTTTCCTTAGGGGTAGACACATCAGATGTGTGCAGCGGAATATTCAAGAATAACCCAAAAGGGAGAAAATAGGATCTTGCTTTAACCATGAATCAAGAAATTGAAGAAATAATAAAATTACATGTGCGAAATTGAGCCGCTACTCAATTGGATGCTCCAAGAAAAATTCTTCTCGGAATTAGAATCGTATTCCTATTCTTCTTCTTTCTTGTTCATGCGGCTCTGTCGAGATCGGCAAGCTCGCCTGAAGGAGTAAGTGTAGAAATGGATCCATACCTCTACAGAAGTCCACACGAGCTTTCGGAGAACCCTAAGTCCTTATCAAACAAGAACTAGTTCAGAGATGGAATGCCCTTCTATGTCTCCACAGATTACTAGAACTATTCATGGAGAGGCGGCGACAATAAGGGTCACAGCAAGATCTCACATGAACTCTTCCTGTTGATCTCCAGAAGTGATGAGATCACTGAGGAACTTTTCCTTCTAGATCTCCAGGAGTGGCGACTGATTTCACGCACACGGGTCATCGATCGGGATCGCGATTCCATTCACGCGTCGCCTTATTTGCTTCCGTCTGTTCTGCACTGATTGATCGAACTTGGAAAACCTAAAGTCGGGTCTTATATACCGATGAGTATAAAGTTGACAAAAGTTTCCTCTATCTGCAGACCCAGTTAAAATAAAGTATAAAGTTTCGTCGGGATCAGTTCATTCGTTGAGACATCTCGACGAAATCGTCGAGACAGTCTCGACGAAATCGCCGCGACAGTCTCGACAAAATTGCCGCGACAGTCTCGACGAATACGTGGAGACATTCTCGACAAATTGTTGAGACAGTCTCCATGAATTCGTCGAGACAGTCTCGATGAATTCGTCGAGACATTCTCGACGAATTCATGGAGACAGTCTCGACGAATTTATCGAGACATTCTCGACGAATTCATTGAGACATTCTCGACGAATTCATCGAGACATTCTCGACGAATTCATCAAGACATTCTCGATGAAGCCGATCATTTGTCGAGACTATCTCGACGAATCAACCATTGATAGAATATTCCTTCGAAACAGTCTCGACGAACTCGTCGAGATAACTCGACGAGACATTCATGATAGTCTATGTCATCAAGACGTTCTTGATGACATCGATCACGAGTTGATATTCATAATATTAGATTGTGATCCCGATTACAAGCTATCTGTCACAACAACATTCATAATGTCATCTTGAAGTCTTCTCAACGATATTTACAATATCGTCTTGAAGACCCTTATCGACATGCTCCATACAATATTCATAATATCTAAGGAGCAGTCTTCCCGAACCAACTATATTCCACACAGTCACAGGATTGGTCCTTTCACTCATATCCAATATGGGCAAGGCCAACGCAATCCTTTCTCCAATTTCTCCAAACGTCTTATGTGCGACCCTATAGGCTCATATAGCGTTGACAGTAAGACTATCTACTTGATAATTTCCAGATCACCTTAGAATTTTCAGCAGATACAACTCCCAAGGGCTCCACCAGGACTTGACGCACTAGGCTCATGTAAGCAGGGAGGAAGAAAATGCACCGCAATCCATTGATTACTTTCCCGCATTTGCTAGAATAACAAGCCACAGTGCAAAGCATGCGCGCACATGTATCTTCTTTCAGCATTAGTGCAACGGTCTTTAGTTTCACCTACTACAATAACTATTTGGAGGAATGGACCTTGTGTCCCTCTACTGTCACGGCGAGAGGAACAAAAGTCCTTCTGCACCTCTTGAGAGCATTGGCCCCGTGCCCTTCTACTGCCAAAGCGATATGGACGAAGGTCTATACACCTCCTCCAATGGAAAGGACCCCAAGTCCTTCTGAGGTGCGAACGGACAAAGGACCATCGCCACATCCAATAGAACGGACTACGAGTCCTTCTGAGGTGTGAAAGGACAAAGGTCTTTTGCCACTTCCAATGGAACATACCCCGAGTTTTTCCAATACACGAACTAACAATGGTCCTTCGCCACCTCCAATAGAATGGACCCTGAGTCCTTACGAGGTGCGAACAGATAAAGGTCCTTTGCCACTTCCAATGAAACGAACCCCGAGTCCTTCCGAGGTGTGGATGGACAAAGGTCCTTCGCCACCTCCAATGGAACAAACCATGAGTCCTTCAGGGGTGCGAAGAAAAAAAAGGTCCTTTGCCACATCCACCGGAACGGACCCCAGCCCTTCCAAGGCGCGAATGGATAAATGTTTTTCACTACCTTCAACAGAGCAAGCTCAAAGCCCCTCTGCCAAATCAAGAGGGGGCAATATTCCTACTGCGCCTCCTATAAGGGCAAACCCAGAATCCCCCTATAGGATCCGGCGTGAACATACCCCATGTCCACCCGCCTCAGCAAGGGGGAAAACGCCCCTCCGCACCTTACTCAAACGCCTACGCTCAGGCCAAACACTAAACAACGACCGATAAGATGCACACTAAGTGTTACGCGCATGTGTTATTGCAAAAGGAACATAAAAAGGCAAAACACTTCTAAAAAATCGCAAAAGATACCCATACAAGCTCAAAAAGCCGCACCTACAACGACAAAAGGAAATGAAAGGAAAGGCAAGCAACAAATAAAACATGCAAATACTAAAAGGACACAGACAAATCACCCCTCAATGTTGACGTCAGGATCGTCGTCCGAAGCATCGTTTACCCCAAGACTGGATCGTTTCAGCATCCTTCGTGCCAGCCGAAATCCCTTGCTGAATCCAAGGCGGAATGCAATGTCACACTCATCCTCCAACAACGGATCGACCTCTGTAGCCATCATCTCAGAACGAGCCTCGTCCACAATCCAAGCCAGCTCCACTCTAAAGTCATAGGACTCCTTGTACTCAGCTACATCGGAAGCTCGCGCAGCCTTAGTGTCCTTCTGCGCCGCAACCAACTACGCCCTTTCCTCCCTCACCAGCGCCATTTCATCCTCCATCTTGTACATATCCTCCTCGGCTTCCTTAGCACAGTGGAGCACCTCTGAAAGGCTCGCCTTAGCCACGACAAGCTTCCCCCGAAGCACCTCGATCTTGGACTAAAAGTGGTGAGCTCAGACTCTGACCTGTCTAGGAGGGAGAGTGCCTTCTCCCTCCTCTTCCTAGTAGAAGCAAGGGACTCCTCCTAGGAGGACAGCTTCACCCAGAGAGAGAAAAACTCATCGTTCATGGCCACATAACAACTGTCCCACGTAAGCAAGACCTCGCGCAGTTCGTCTAGCTGGAAAAACGAATACCGGTCAAAATGGAGACCAAGTACACAACGAAGGAACGAATAAACAAAGTGACCAACATACCTTTGGCATGGCAACCTAGAAAGAGGAGGACTCCCATTTCTTCCCCTTCGCAGTATCTAGTGGTAGCGCCGGTCCATCCCACAAGGCCGGCTCATCCGTGGGAGACTATGGACTCTCCTCGTCCCTAAGGATAACAAGTTGGGGACCGTCCTCAAACTTTCCAGAGCAGACATCTGTATCCTCTATGATGGACTCAGGAGAAACTGAGGACGACCCTACCTCCCCCTGCTTCAGCGGGAAAATCGGCTTCCTCTTCTTCCTCCAATCGAGAGGAACTGCATAGCTCCGCTCAGCGTCAACAGAGAGGACCGCCAGGACCAGGCTTTTCTCACTAACGAATGCGCCAATCCCCAGGAGCATGTTTGCCAACTTGCATGGATCCTCGAAGCCCAACACGGAAGAGAATTTGTACTCCTGTCCCTCGAGCGGGCATCAACGCCTCAGGAGCACCCGCCAAACTTTAGGTAACCTCCAAGGGATCTAAACGCTCCCAAAGAGTGTTCCACTATGATGGTAATGAGTCTTATACTCAAAGGATGGACATTTCTTGTTACTCCTCACCTCAATCCGATCACCAGTGCTAGGGAAGACTTCGCACCACTTGCAGAAAAGCTGATCGGATAGGCGGGAGCCATGCTCTCGGAAAAGCAAATCAGCCTCATAATCCTTGTCATTCCGACCATGGAAACCTGCGTGATGGAACACCGCAGAATCGAAAGATCTCATCAGTTTCCTTAGCAGGAGAGATCCAGAAGCTAGCCTTCAAGCACCCCTCCGAGATCGCAGTATAGCCCGGGGGAGGATTTTGAACACGCTCCTCCGGAAAAGGAATCTTCACTTCAACGTTCGCTAGGATGCAAAAGCGCCTCTGCCATGCATCAACCGGTCCTCTCTTAAAGTCGATGGGAGACGCATCGACTTTCGTTGAATGTTATGCTTCTGTTCCTGACGAAAAAACAAAGGTCAGCACATGGGGTAGTAACGAGAAAAGTTTTAGCGCATACAGAGTCTACTCACAATTCGGGCGAGCGCACTCGCAATGAGTGCCTCGATATGACGCACCTACATGAGACCAAATGAGTGTCGCACCCGCATGGGCACCATGCTCCAGCGCAGACACAACTTACACGAGTCGTGCGCCCGCAAGGGCACCACGCATGCACGGGTATCCCACGAATGCGCGAGTATCATGCACGCCCCGTGCATGTGCGGGTGCCACGTGCGTGCGCAGTTGTTGCCTGCATGGACATCATGCGACTGCATGGTTGTCGTACATCCGCGTGCCCGCGGGCGCACCATACGCCCGTACAGGTGACACACGATACCGCACGCCTCCATGAGCGTCGTGCGGTGGCTCATAAACCGTGACCAAACGATTGCCACGCGGTCATGCGGAGCGCCCCGCCGACATCCCCCGGCCGTATACGCGCGGAAGGTTGTCCACACGTCGCGCACCTCCCCTCGCACACACGACGTCCGACACATTCATTTCTTTTCTCCCCTTGTCCCCTTTTCCTGGCTCGGTTCGTTTTCATAAAAAACTCTAACCTTCTTGGATTGAGACATGACGACGGGGAACCTCCACGTACTCTGGGAAAGATCTCCACCAAAACCCAGTAACAGCGTAAATAAATGAGCAGAAACACTCTTCAATTTATAAGACCTGTGGGGAACCTATAATGGAAGGCTTCATTAAAGTCAGAGAATATTCAGCCATGTTCTCTCCTCCTGAAAGAGGAAATAGAGTTAATCATAATTTAACCAAATATCTCACAAAAAGGGCAGGAAATATCTGCCCTAATCACAACAAATCTTTGGCCCAATTAGAAAGATATTCGCCACATCGCGCAACAAAAAAATAATAACTCATAGCCCGCGTCTGTAACCATGCTCGAGGTCTACAACTCAAAGTAGTCCCGAATGCAAGTAATAATTTTCGCACTTGTCTCTTCGTGGACCACGACATACGGAGTTTCAGGGGCATTTGATGGAGTTCCCCCTAAGGATTTCTGAGTTGGACCGGACCGAAACGTCCAAGCAAGCCGACCTGACCGAGTGGGCGGCGCGCACAAGTCACGCCCAAACTCAAAGGGTCCAAAATCACCCCGAAAGTGGGGAATGAAACCAAGCACGCATGGGCGCCGCACACGTCCCACGCACATGGGAGCAGTGCACATGCACATGGCCAGACAACGCATGTGCGCGGGGCGCACAACCAGCCCGCATGTGGCACGTGGACAAACTGCATGTGCACGAGGTGCGCGATCATCTTGTATGCGCGACCAGCATGTGCCGCGTTGGCCTTCAGCGTGTCGTGGCTGCTTCCGGCTTCCATCGTTGTCGGGCAGCTTGCCCTGGCTGCCCCAGACCGCCCTGGGGGCATGTTTGTCATTTCGGAAAAATTGGTGAGCCAGGTGACTGGAACGGAGCAACGTCATTTGCCAACTCAGGATTCAGCCGGACGCAATTACCAACGTGTCCTTTCAAGAAAGCTATAAAAGGTCCTCATGTCTTCATTTGAGGACAAGCAACCAGAGAGACTAGAAAGAGATTTGAGGTTTTCCGGCGAGGACGTGAGACTTAGATCGTTCCATCGCTCAGAATTCAATCTGCTCACACTCACCGCTCTCGTGGACGCAGCAGCAGGCACGAGAAAGACTTATAAGAACATGTAGGGATATAACCCACTGAGAAATCTGGGCACACTAGAAGATAATTAAATGCAGCAACACACTGAAAAATAAGGACAATCATAGAACAACAGATTTTACGTGGAAAACCCTCTCTAAAGCAATAATGGAAAAACCACGGAGTGGGACACACAAAAATCACCTAGCAAGTCAATAAGGATTACAACAAAAATAATCTAGGTTTGCCCAACCTAGATCCCCCTTGGATTCACAGATTGAATCCCCTCTCAACTCAAGGTGAAAAACTTCTCTTCAAGAACAAGGGACAAAACTCAACACTCTCTTCAAACGCCCAAAGCAATGAAGAGAAGATTGAGATAAAAATTCCCTTACAGCGAAGACAAATGCACCGATCTGAGAAAAATGTTCTTCCTCCTTGAAGAACTCCCTCCAGCAACAATGGTGGAAGACCCCTCTTGCTCTCCAACTTCTTCTCTTGACGGATCTAAAATGGAAGTTATGACTTCTGCCAAATTCCCTACCTATTTAGGGCAAATAAGCGAACTCATCTTTGCCATCCAAAGAAATTTCAAAGTGATTTGATGGCTCCTGATCTCAGATTGATAATTCTATTTCTGCCCGCTACCGCTCGACGGTAGCTGCTACTGCGCCGCGGTAGCCATCAAGACAATATTGTCCCGATGATATCGGCGACACATCTTGTCGATAAAGCCCTTTTCCGTCAACAAATCTACCGCCCACGGTAACATTACTGTCGGGCATTAGTCCTCAGCTGCCAGTCCTCTCGAAGACACAGTTAGTCCATTCGACGACACTGCTAGCCGAAAAGTCGATATGCTACCTTCGGCGGTAAGGTTACCTCCCGACGATAGCAAATAGACCAAGAATATGTCTTTTTACACATCCTCCTTCTTCTTCTGCAGCATCACAGTTCCAACCAAGATCTGATTTTCTTCTCTTTAGGAGCTGGAACCCAACAAAATCCCTTCCAGACCATAAAGAGGAGTACCCCCACCTGACATCTTCAAATGGTCTTCATGACGAACAGTGTTGGGTATTGTAGCCACAATTGCCTTGATTTGAAGAAGTCCCCCCTTGAACTAAGATGAATTGATATTGTATTTGATTTGGTATTTTAGTTTTGTGTTTGCAGGATATTAATTGCTAAGTACAAACCAATGTCAAGTTTTAATTATTCATAAACACATGCATATGTAATATAATCCCTCATTGTGTAGACCAAGGTATTGACTCATATGAAATCTCTCTATTGGGGTGTACTTCATATTCAAACACTATGGAGATGTCAAGATGAAGTAGTTGTTGGGTTCAGGACTGCAAGAAAACTAGTTCAAGTTAATTCGTCGAGCACACTCGAGAAGAATTGCTGACTAGTTCATAAAAATAATAGTATAAATAGTATTTTCAATAAAAATCATTGTTGGGAAAAATAACAAGAACTTTCTGGGAAAATTGATCTGTTTATTCAGAGTTGCGTCGAATAGAATTTGATGTACCATGGAATTCTACTCGACGTCTGCTTCGAGAGCAATCTGCAACAGATAATTTGAATAGCATTCGACGTGACATCGACTTCATATCGACACATCCATCAATTTAATACAAAATTTTTAAATATAACTATTCATTCAGAGCTGTGTCGAATACAAATCGACGCACCGTCGATTTCTACTCGACGTCAGCTTTGAGAGCAGACTGGGATAGTTCATTCGAATGGCACTCGACGCAGTGTTGAATTCTTATCGCGCTTACGTTGATATCATAATTGCTGACTATTTTCGAAGCCACGTTGAATTCTACTCGACGTTATGTCGACTTCGCACAGTACACGCAGAAATGAACCATTTCGACATGTTTTGGCGCGCTAAATCCACCTCCTCTCGATGCTGCTTCAAATACAACCCTAAGTTGCGATGAATCGTCTTCTTGTAAGTAACTTAGGCATCGAATCTATTGTGCTTTAAAATTATCTTCCTGTCGCTCTCTTCTTTTTTCCTTTTTACTTCTCTCTTTCTGTTTCAGTGAAACTACTCACAGGTCATTAATGGCGTCTTCTCCAAATCAAAGAGACATTGTCGAAGCAATTGATCTAGCTTTAGAGACATTGCTATATCAATTCAGTTCTCTCTATCTTGATTTCTCGAAAGACTGTTATCGAAAGCTTTGTGATCATCATAGGAGGTTACAGAACTCAATGCTCAAATCAAAGCCATTAATAAAGAAGTAAGGTTATTAGTACTGCCTGTTGATGCCTTTATATCCTTGTTCAATGATATAAAGCAGGGGGAGAAGTGTACCAGCATGACACCTCAAGATTTAGTATACACGACAACTCTCCCCGTGTCCTTTGTTTCTAAAGGAGAGCCTGCCATCACCTCCAAATTTCTTCTACTCCCAACATCTTTTTCTCCTCCAAGAACCCTGCCTTCAATACAGGGGGAGTCATCAAAACAGGGAGAGAGTAATTTATCCTCAGATGATAATGACTACCTGAAGAGTCTGCATGAGTCAAAAGAATGGACTGAGTTACCTCTTCCTGAAACACCTGACTTTAGGCCCTACTCTGAAGAATCCACAACAGTACCATCTCCAGTCAAGCCTGCTGATTAGATCTCTGAATCTGCTCCATCATCTCCTCCACCAGCTCAGCTCCCTCCTGATCCTACTCCAACACCCACTACAATTGTCCAAGCACCAGCCTTCAGAGGAAGACCTCCATACAAAGGAAGGTGCATGGAAGGAATTACAGAGGAAGAAGAAGAGATGTTATAGGGAGAGGATATGGAAGAGATATACCTATTTGGTAGAGGTATACAAAAGAACAAAGAAAACAGTACAAGAAGGACAGATCCTACAACAAAAATTATGAGAAGGTTGAAATCCCTGAAAATAAAATGAAGGAGTATTGTTGGAACAACCCTATTACTGACTTGGGCAAGGATCACTATATGTTGACCTAGGATCAAGTTGACCCCATTGTATATTTTAAGGGTCAAGTCTTTAGGCTGATAGATTAGCTAAAACTTAAGGAAAAATTTAAGTTCCCAGCGTTCGACAAATGACTATCGGCGCTCGACAAATGGCTGCCAGCGCTCGACGAATTCCTTCCAGCGCTCGACAGATTTCTAGCCAGCTCTCGACAGTTTTCCAGCCAGCGCTCGACAGTTTTACAGCCAGCGTTCGACATTCTCTAAGCAACGCTCGATGAATTCCAGCCAGCGCTCGACAAATTCTTTATTGAGGCTCAGATCGACAAATACTGATTCCAGATCAATTAATACCTTAAATATCAGTTATTTGTCAGTTCTCTGAACACAGATCGACGACTTTAACGGATCTATTCAAATATCTTTGGACGTATTCAAGTCAGATAAGTAAGGATATTATATTCAGTTAATATATTCCTTTCTTTCCTTATTCCAAGACAAAGATAGCCGTTGACAATTAATGCAAAAGAATATTTCACGGCTAAGGAATTAAAGGACCTGCCAAAGTCGTTTGGACTTTGTTGTTATTCCAAGAAAGAATTAAAGACTGATTATTCTTTTCCAAAAAGAGAATATATCAAGACAGAATTCATTGTCTCAGATCTCGACAGAATTCAAATATTCTTACAGAATACAGAGAGAGAACAATAACAAGTTTAGAGAAAGAAAAAGAAGAACACTCAGAAAAAAACACTCTCAGTCTTCTTCCTCAAGCAGCAATCACCATTTCTCTGAGAACATCTTCTTCAAAGATAAAACCGTTAGATATCAGCTGCAAGTTCAAGTCTTCTAAAAAGAGCAACAAAGAATCTGAATAACCATTTTCTTCCAGATCAATCTGCTACAGAAGATTTCTGCTTCAAGAAAAAGCTTCTCCATCATCTGTCAAATACTTCAATCAGACGGGGGAGCTTTACAACAAATCCACTAGAGTCTTTTCTCAGCATCTTGACAGATAAGAACACTACAAACTCTTTCTCACCTCTCTTGTACAGGGTTAATACTCCCTTCAAAAGTGTAACTCCCTGGTGGCAAGACACCTGATCAAAAAATCTAGTTAGTTTTGAGCACCTGAATAAAAGCTCTGTGGTGTGTGGACACCTGATCAAAATCACCTTGGAGCTAGGGCACCTGATCAACCCTCCTAGTGGATTCCTACCAAGGGTGGTAGAAGAGTGGACTACCCAGATTTATTGGGGAACCACTATATTTCCTTGTGTCCTCTGTGTTTGGTTATTTCTCTGTGCTGTGCTGTGTGCTTTTACTTATTTAGTTTTTCTGCTTATATAGTTAATCTCACTCTTCTTACACATATATATATATAACACTATTTTAATTCCGCTATAAAACTAAGAAAAAGTTTTTAATACTCTATTCACCCCCCCCCCCTCTAGAGTAACTTAAGATCTAACCTCCACTTTCAAGTATATTGATCCAAAGTTTGAGAGTGCGCTAGATGAAATTAGAGAAAGAGATAAATATGAGTTTGAAGCTATTCAAAGAGAGCTTGAAGAAAAGAGAAGGTTATTCATTGAAAGGCTGCAGAAGGGTAAGGATGTTGTGGAAAAAGAACAACTCAAGGAGGCAATCCAAATCCCAAGTACACTCTTTGATCCTACAAAGTATGCTGCAACATTTCTTCAAACAAAACTTCTTGAAAATAGAGGGCAACTTCACAAAGGAGGTATTGGTTTTGATCTGGATGAAGCAGAGCAACCACTTCAAAAGAAAAGGAAGATTGCATTCAAGACTATTCCAATTTCTGATAATACACAATCAACATTCATTGTACCAGACCCTGATGCAGAAGAACTAGATTTGGAAGAAATCAACTTGATGACAGTTAAAGTCTTTGGTATGGGTTTCAAACTAAAAGATGTCCATGCTGAAGTAGAAACTAATCTGGAAAAGCTCTTCAAGGGATATGAGAGAATTCAGAAGAATCCAGAGAAAGCCACCCCAGCAAACTTCAAATATGTGGAGAGAAAATTCAGGAAGGTGTATGAGGCCTTGTCAACTTTCCTCAAAAAGAGAAAGTAAACCATGACTTGGGTAATTAACTTTGATAAACATTCATTTATATCAATTAGATGTTTTTCAGTCTATCATACTTTTCTGTCTATTGTTTTTAAGTATAGTAGTTTGTATTTAATTTTATGTCAAAGCATGTTTGAAATCACTCACTTTATTTTATAAAATTTATTAAGATAAATAAGGGAGATTGCTGGGAAAAACCCTTGTGATTTATCTAACAAATTACTTAATGTTATTTCATCAGTTAGGTTATATTACCCATATTGTATATAAAGGGTAAAATGGTCATTAGATGTCCTAGGTTGTCACACTCACCTTAGAATGTCAAGGCCAGGTCAAGATAATCACAAAACCAGTTAACTTAAGACTTGCGTCGAATGGAAGTCGACGCAACTTCGACTTGATGTCGACGCAACTCTGACTAGAAGTCGAAGTACTTCAATCTGTCTGTCGAAGTACCAAGTCAAGCCGACGCAATGTCGAAAGTAACTCGAAGAAGAAGGAAGAGTCTGTCGAATCCATCTTAGAATTCGACGCAACTTTGAATTCAACTCGACATAGAAGATAAAGTTCAAGTCCAAGTCTTCAACTCGATGAATACGTCGATAAGGACTCGACGCAACGTTGACATCTGAGTTCAGGCAGAGCTAAGAAGGAATTTGAAGCTACTTCGATAAGAACTCAGAGGTGCGTCGATATGACGAATGATGAAGTCGACGCAGCGTTAAATACAGACATAAATATAAGTTTTTCTATTGTCCTATCTAATAAATTTTCAGAAGGTCTAAAAAGCTAAAGACTGTTCTCTAACGGTTCGTTTATTGCCAAGAATTGAATGGAGTAATCCAGAAATACAACAAAGATATTCTCGGAAATTATTCAAATCAGATGGATGGGTCGGGAATAAAATTAAAAAGAAATATCAATTGTCTAATCGACATTCCTTCTAAGGACAGGAGAAGAAAAAGACAACGAACTGATTATTATTCTATCTGTTGAAATAGGGTTTCTTCTTCTTCCTCCTTCAACCCTAAGACAAAAAAGAAGAACATCTCTCTCTGCACAGGTAAATAACAACACAGGTGCTTCATCTTCCTCATCACATAGCAGCAAGACAACAAAAGGGCGGAGAATCAGGATCAAGCTCATAACCCTTGCAATCATCACAATCAGAAACAAGGGTTTATCACATTCAGATCCTGTGATAAACAGAAGCTACAACATTCAAGAAACAACTTCTGAAGAATTTTGAAAGCAGAATTCTATTCTACTCTTTCTTTCTTCTTCTTCATTCACCTACTGTAAAAGAGTTTTTAGAATCCCTTTTCCAAAGGATTTAGTGGTTCTAAGAGTCTCCTTATCAAAAGACTCAGTGGTTCTAAGAGTCTCCTTATCAAAAGACTCAGTGGTTCCGAGAGTCTCCTTATCAAAAGACTCAGTGGTTCTGAGAGTCTCCTTATCAAAAGACTCAGGCACAGTTAGTGCAATCCTACCAGGGAGGTAGAAGAGTTGACTACCCATATTTTGGGGAACCACTATAAAAATCCTGTGTCTTCTGGATTGATTTTCTGTGCTGTCCCATTTTACTATTTTCTGTATTTATATTTCTTGCATTTACTTTATTCTGTTTTGGTAGTGTTGATTGCATACTACTTAGTTGTTTTATTGTGTGTGTACATTTAGGGTATAAAATATTTAAAAATCTATTAACCCCCCCCCCCTCTAGAGAATACTAAGAGGCACACTGTGCACTTTCATTATTGATTCCAGGTATGTCCAAAGGCCAACAACACGCCTATCGAGTATTTGGACAGTGGATGTTCATGGAACATGACCGGAACAAGAAGCCTATTGCAATGTTATACCCCAATCAAGGATGGTCCAAAGGTTATCTTTGGTGGATCTGATTGGGGAATCACAAAATGCTACAGTATAATTACCAACGGTAAAGTCTCTTTCACTTACATAGCTTATGTTAAGGGATTACAACATAATCTTATTAGTATAAGTCATCTATGTGACAAATGTTATATGATTGAGTTCTACAAGGATAAGTGCTTGATAAAGTCGTCAGATATGTCAGAAACTATTTTAACAGGCACACGGAGTAGAAATATTTTCTGCCTAAATTTTTTTTGTTTAGATTCTTCTACACCAGTGTGTTTTTTGGCAAAAGATAGTGCATCTCTTTGTGACCAATGACACGAGAGACTAACACATATTAATTTCAAAACTATAAGTATGCTATTTTCTCACAACTTAGTGTGTGAAACACCTGATGTTCAGTGCATTAAAGAGAGACCTTGTCATGCATGCCAAATGGGCAAGCAGACACAGGCTAACTTTAAGATCATCATTAGCAAAGATTCTACCAGATGTTTATATTTGCTCCATATGGATCTATTTGGTCCCATGCCATTTATGAGCTTAGGAGGTAAAGCTTACACCCTGGTTATTGTTGATGACTACTCATGTTTTACTTGAGTATTCTTTTAGAAACACAAGTCAGATACTTTTGAATCTTTCACTAACTTTGTTAGGCAAATCCAGAATGAACTAAACTGCTCTGTAGTCAAAATCAGAAGTGATCACAGAATAGAATTCTAGTCTGGAGCTATGGCAGAGTTTTGTGAAAGCTTAGGTATATTTTAAGAGTTTTTTCTCCTCATACTCCACAACAAAATGGAGTAGCTGAGAAAAAGAATAGAACACTCATAGATACAAACAGAACAATGTTGAATGATTCTTCTCTTCCTGAATATTTCTAGGCAGAAGTCGTCAATACTGCTTGTCATGTGCAAAACAGAGCACTAATCAACAAGAACCATCGTAAGATACCTTATGAACTTCTATATGGTAGGAAACCAACTGTATCTTATGTTAGAATCTTTGGCAGTAAGTGTTTTGTACTTAACAATAGGAAGTATTACAAAACTAAGTTTAGTGAAAAATGTTTTGAAGGTATTTTTGTAGGCTATAGTAGCCATAGTAAGGCATATAGGATTTTCAACAAGAAAACTTTGGTTGTAGAGGAATCCATAACAGTTATATTTGATGAGACGACTATGCCTTATAACAACTCTTCTAGTGTTTTTGTTGAAGATGCAGGTGCGGGTTTAAAACTGAAGGAACTCAACTTGGAAGAAGTCATTAAAGAAGATGCTCCAAGGATAATTTCAGTGAATATCCAACCACACCTGAAGAAGAAGAACATCAAGAGATAGAAGACGGACCAGAAGTTGAAGAACCTAGTATTAGGGAAGATGCAAGGAACCTGGTGATCAGACATCAGAGAGATCACCCAGCAAATCAAATCATCGGAGATACCAGAGTCAGAATAAGGACAAGAAGAGGTACAACTAACAAAGTTTTGCATTTAGGTTTTCTTTCGCAGATTGAGTCAAAGAAATTTGATGAGGCAAAAGTGGATGCCTCATGGATTATTGAAATGCAAAAGGAGCTCAATCAATTCAATAGATACAAAGTTTGGAAGTTGGTGCCAAGTCCCAAAGGTCAGAATGTTATCGGGACAAAATGGGTTTTCAGAAACAAGCTGGATGAAAACGGCGTGATCATCAAGAACAAAGACAGACTTGTTGCCCAAGGTTATCGACAAGAAGAAGGGATCGACTTCGATCATACTTATTCTATGGTAGCAAGACTCGAAGCGATCAGGTTGTTTCTAACGTATGCTGCTCACAAGGATTTAAGGTCTATCAAATGGACGTAAAGTCAGTCTTCCTTAATGGTAATCTAAAGGAAGAAGTATACATAGAACAACCTCCAGGTTTTGTTGATTCCTCCCTCCCTGATTTTGATTATTTCTTACAAAAAGCTTTATATGGTCTATAACAAGCACCCCTAGCTTCGTATGAGACCCTCTCTAGCTTTCTTCTTGAGAACAAATTCACAAGAGGAAAGATAGATATGACATTATTTCTTAGGGAAGTAAAAGGCAAGATTTTGCTAGTGCAAATCTATGTCGACGATATTATCTTTGGATCTACGGATGATCACCTTTGCAAAAAGTTTTCTAACTTGATGCAAGGGAAATTTGAAATGAGTAGTATGGGTGAGCTGAAATATTTCTTAGGACTTCAGGTGAAACAATCTGAAGATGGAATTTTATCTCTCAGATGAAGTTCACCAAAGAGTTAATTAAGAAATTCAGAATGAAGAATACAACCTCAATGAGGACTCCGATGGGTTCAACTATGACTCTGGACAAGGATGAGAAAGGGAAACCTTTTGATGAAACCAAGTACAGAAGCATAATTGGATCCTTGCTCTACCTTACTGCCAGTAAACTGGACATAATGTTTTCAACATATGTTTGTGCTAGATTTCAGGCGAACTCTAAGGAATCTCATTATGCCGTTGCAAAGAGGATTTTGAGATACCTCAAAGGCACACTGAATCTTGGCTTATGGTCTCCAAGAAGTAATGACTTCGAGCTAACCGACTTTTCAGATGCTGATTTTGCAGGTAGCAGGAATGACAGAAAAAGCACCTTCGGGACATGCCAATTCCTTGGAAGGAGGCTTATTTCTTGGAGTATCAAGAAGCAGAATTGTGTAGTAATTTTAACTACTAAATCGAAGTATATCTCCGCAGGCAGTTGTTGTGCACAACTTCTATGGATCAGGAATCAGCTAGAAGACTACAACCTGAAGTTGAAGGAGATTCCCATGTTCTGTGACTCATCAAGTGCCATAGCAATTGCTAACAATCCATTCTCTCATAGCCAGACAAAGCATATAGAGATACGCTATCACTTCATCCGGGAGCATGTGGAGAACAAGGACAACAACCTCAGTTATGTCCCGACGGATAAGCAAGTTGTAGACATTTTCACGAAGCCGCTAGATGAGGCCAAGTTCAACTATTTCAAGATGGAACTTGGCATGTTGAACAAGGATTCTTGAAGAAAAGTCAAAGAAATCAGCCAACATCAGAAAATATGGTCTTTCAAAGAAGTCAAGGAAATTACACGAGTTCATTCGACGAATTCGTTGAATCCTCATGAATGGTTTCGATGAAAAAAAAATTCGTTTAGTCCTTTCAACGAATTGAAGAAATCACTCGATTAATTTTGACGAATTCTGAAGACTATTTCATCGAATGTCTCTTTTCCTGAAATTTAAAAATAATCTCTCTATTTATTGGATCCGAAGAGACATTTTATTCTAAAAGGTACGCGCCTATTTTATTTAGTCAAAATATTAATTATGTATATAAATATTATAAGAGTACAAACTTCACACATGCATTCATCGAGACTTCCGACCCTTGCGACGATCCGTCTCCTGCCTCTTTCGATGACTCCTTTTCTTCAATTGTTCATCGATTCATCCTCAAATCCTTATGGCTCACAGAAGATCAGGAAATTTGCAGTCAAGGGGAGAGCTGGTCAGGACTGGATTTAGCAGTGCTTCCGACGAATTCAGGAATGTCATCTGAATGCTTGAAGTGGCGGGATTGTCATTCATTTTGGAGCACCCCTTTAGAGTCTTGGATAGGGAAGTGCTAGAATTTTTCAACAATGCTCATCTCAAACATCAAGGAAAGTCAATTAAAAGCAAAATTGGAGATTCAAAGGTGAGAATGAAGCCCTCATACTCAGAAAATATTTACAGTTGCCGACTATTTCAGAAGAAGATCAGATGGATGATAGAGATTTCAAAAGGACTTTATCTTTCTGTGGATTGCCAAAGAATTCAACCTCCACTCGTCGGAAGTTCATGAATGGAGAAGGAAAATTACTTTCTGATATAATAGGAAAAGTCTTACTATGCAAGGTTGGATCACATGACTATCTCTCCAGTGATATGTTCAAACTTCTGACAGCTGTAGTATGCAAAAAAAGAGTGGATTGGGGCTTAACATTATTTGAGAAAACTAAGGCCACATTGTCTTCTCTAAAGTTTGGAAGAATTATTACACTGTACTTGAATCAGATGGATGGAAATCAGTTCAACATGTCCTCAGGTATAGTTGTTCATCATTTAAAGAAGATAGATTCTTCTATCTTCAGCAGATGGGAAAGAAAGATTACAAGGCCAGGTGCAGAGAAGCCATAGGTGAATGTTGAAGAGGACATGGAATATGAGCCTGTAATCCATACCTCAGCTCCTCACACTTCTGCAAAATCTCCGGTAGTAACAGTTCCGGGGGAGAGCTCTCAAGATCCAGACTCAGATATTCAGCAAGAGCCCTCTCCAACTCAGTCCCTTGTGCCACTTGTTTCACCTCCTCCGGTTCATGTTGAAGATCAAAATCTACCTGCTAACTTGGAAATCATGAGGAAGAACATGTAGACCCATCCAGTATGCAGAGAAAGCTAGATCAGGTCATCTTGAATCTAGAAAAGAGAATAAGTCTTATCCCTGATCAATCTCCAGAAAAGAGAGTTGATCCTTCTGGGGGGGGGGGGGGGAGCCAAAACAATTGTCTGATGATGAGAATGATGCTGATAATGATGATGATGGTGATGATGATTGTGTTGATGGTCCTGAAAATGAAGCAGTTCAAGTAAGTGGTGTTGCTGAGAAGGCAGTTCAAAGTTCTCACCAGTCTGGTGATGAAGAAGTAATTGTGAAAGGAAAAGAATCCACACCTGATGGAGTTCTTATTGTTATTGTTGTTCCTCAAATTGATGAGATTTCTTCTGCAACATAGGTTTTGGTTGATGATGAAGAAGGATAGAATGTGCAGTCTGCACCTCGTATTCAAGAGAATGTGGTGTTTCACAATGTGCCTTCTGCAAGGGGAGTAAAGTCAGATGAGATCTTATTTCATGATGAAAGTTATGGAGCTCCCACTCCTCAGATTGCTCCTACCTCTCAGCCTGATTCAACTCTTCTGAAATCTATTGAAGCAATGCTGATGACTTAAAAAGAACATTTTAAATTCTCCTTGAAGCAAGTATTTGACAGAGTGAAAAAAGTTGAGTCTGGTCTGAACAATGGCCTAGCTGAGGTAAAGCACAATCTATCTAACATGAAAGATGAGTTAGATAATTATTTCACCAATGGTGTTAAAGCTGTGAGCTATACAAATGAAGGACTGAAGTTTGTTTATGATAATTCAAAGACTCTTCTAGAAGGTCAAGGAAGGATATATCAGGAAGGAGAATGTAGCAGAAATACTGTTATTGATGAGTTGACAAGCTTCAAAGAAGAAATTTTCCAAACCCTTAATGAAGAAGTCAGAAAGGGGGAGGAGAATATTTTAAGTCAATTGCTTGATCTGAGCAGTGAAGTTGAAAGAAGACTTCGTGAAGCTAATGTTTTCAATCATCAAAGTTTTTAGTGGCTTCATGCTGAGCTTTCAGTGAGAGTTGCAGAGCAAATTCCTAATCAAAATTTTCCAGAGGTCCCTCCAGAAGCACCTCATTTTGATGAACCTCAGATTTATGAACCTCCATATCAGTACTACTGGTCTGATCAAGAGGATGTTGAAGAACCTTCAAGGACTCCTCCAAGAAAGAGAAGATATGGTGAGGATCCTTCTGCCAGAACATCTGACCCTAGTGAAAGAGGAGAAGCCTCTGAAGATAGAAGGGAGGTTGGTGAAGAAAGGAGAGATCCTGTCAGAAGAGCAGATGTAGAAGATTGGAGCCAGTGTTAAAGGCCATCATTTTGGATACCTTCAAGCTGATAGATATTTCGAATGATTTAGCTCAAAATTATTATAGCCAGGAAGAGATCAACATGTTCAAGGCTGTCAGGCTAAGAAGAAAAACCCACTTCAGAACATATGGCAATAACAACCCTCAAGCTCCACCTCCACCTCCAAGATACTATCCCAAGCCAAATGCTTATTTTGACAGGAAGTTTGAGAAGACCCAGAAGGGAAAAGGAAAGAAAGAATGATCTGTGTTGAATGATGTGTGAACATTGTCCCACCCTTATAAACATTATATATATATATATATTAATGTTTTGTTGGTGCATTTCATGCTTCTATTTTCTTTAAGTTCATTCTTTATGTTTATGATTTAGCTATTATCTCTGCAATTCACTTTAGTAGATAGGGTTCTGACTTCTTCAAATAGGGGGAGATTGTTGAGTATTGTAGCCACAATAACCTTGATTTGAAGAAGTCCCCTTGAACTAAGATGAATTGACATTGTATTTGATTTGGTATTTTAGTTGTGTTTGCAGGATATTAATTGCTAAGTACAAACCAATTTCAGGTTTCAATGAGTCATAAACACATGCCTATGCAATGTAATCCCTCAATGTGTAGACGAAGGTGTTGAATCATGTGAAATCTCTCTATTGGGGTGTACTTCATATTCAAAGAATATGGAGAAGTTAAGATGAAGTAGTTGTTGTGTTCAGGACTGGAAGAAAACTAGTTCAAGTCAATTAATCGAGTACACTCGAGAAGACTCGACGAATTCGTCGAGACATATCGAGTGGACTAGATGAATTCGTCGAGATCACTTGATATGTCTCGAGTTATTTGCTAAGTCTTTTTCGTCGAATAATAAAGTGTTCACTCGAGAATACTCGACGAATTCGTCGAGTGGTATATTGGTTTCTCGTGAACACTCGACAAATTCGTCGAGTGCTCTCGAGAAGTTTTCGAGTGATCTCAGTTATTGTTTCTTCCCGTCTCAACTTTCAGCCATGTCCTTTGCGTCAAGTTTTCAAGATGTTTTCGTCGAGTGATGAAGTGAATTCGTCGAGTGATCAAATACTACACAAAATCATTCGACGAATGAAGACAGAGTGGTTTCTTTTTAAATGTGCAGACGGCTTTCCTGTTACGTCTTCACCATGTACAGTACACGTGGATATCCCTCCTTAATTTTCTTTGTTAGCCGTTAGAGCAGAAGTGCTATAAATATTTAAGGTTTATTTCGTTCAACCCTAATCATGCCTAATTGTTGTTTATAGGGTGTCTACTTTATCACCTAGAGGGGTGAATAGGTTTTTCAAATTATATTATCACCATTTAGGTGTTTTTGATTTCTGGTTAGTAGATCTGTAAAGTAAAGAGCAAACCACAGAAAGCACACAAAAGATCTATAGAGGTTCCTCAAGACCGGGTGTCTTGAGTAGTCCTATGTCCCTCTGCGCCTACCCAGCAGTGTGCTAGGATCGGCAAACTCCGCCAAAAACTTCAGGCCCTCAAGCCTTACAACTCGAACCCGCAAGTCCCAACAGCCTAGGCCCGCAAGCCCCTACTGCCCCCGAGCCCGCAAGCTCGACACTCAGGCCCTCAAGCCCTCAAGCCCTACAACACGGACCCGCAAGTCCCAACAGCCTAGGCCCGCAAGTCCCTACTGCCCCCGAGCCCGCAAGCTCGACAAATCGCACCCGCAAGTGCACTGCACTGGCCCTCAAGCCTCACAGCTCTCCAGCCCGCAAGCTAGACGGTGTCGGACCCGCAAGTCCACTGCCCTGGCCCTCAAGCCTCACAGCTCTCCAGCCCGCAAGCTAGACGGTGTCAGACCCGCAAGTCCACTGCCCTGGCCCTCAAGCCTCACAGCTCTCCAGCCCTTAAGCTAGACAGATAGGCTCGCAAGCATTTACAAGAGATTACAGTAGAAATAACTGTTGCTTCTGCCGGATGAAGATTGGCAACTTTAGCCTGATGAAGATTGGTTTCTTTAGGTTGAAGAAGACGCTTCTTGATCTGGAGATTTAGCACTGGATCTTCTTCAGCCTTCACTTCTTTTGCCTGGTGTTGATCGACTACTTTTCAGTCGATGATGATGACTGATTCTTCAGAGAGCACTTGGTGCTTTCTCTCTACTTGATCTTCTTCTTCTCCGCCGAGAGTACTATTCTATTGAAGTGTAGCGGCGGGATACTTTCTCGTTCCTTTTCTTTTTCTTCGAAGATTCTTTTCTAGGGCATCATTGTTCCCTTTTATAGGACAGATGAGCCGCATAACGGTAATATGTGATGTCCTTTAATGACATATGCCCATTCCTTAAGAGCACGCGCTGATTGGACAATCAGGCGGCGACATTAAATGTTGACGGCGAGTCCGCAACATTTGAATCTGTCTTGACGATATTTCCATCGTTATGACATCATGGACAATATCTCGACGACAGGACTTTGTCTAAGATTTGAACTTAGATACACTTTCAATTCTTCTAGCTTCTTCTTCTGATGCTGGTATCTCGTCGATACGAGACAATCTGCAGCTACTGCATATACGACGATATGTAATCTTTGACTGTGTCGTCGTAATCACCTTGATTTCTCGACGACATGCCTTCTTTACGACGATGTTCGACGCCATTAGTCATACTTAGCCTTTTCAGCGACAAGGCTTCTGCACAACGATGTTTGTTCTTTCTCGACGACAAGGCCACTTTGGTGAAGTCGACGATATCGCGTCTTCTCTGCGTTCGACGATCTTGTCGAGTCTCAGCGGTCGACGATCTTCCTTCTGAGTTCGACGATCTTGCTTCTGCGTTCGACGAACACGCCAATTCTCAGCGGTCGTTGATCTTCCTTCTGAGTTCGACGATCTCCATTCTGCGTTCGACGAACACGCCAAATCTCAGCGGTCGTCGATCTTCCTTCTGAGTTCGATGAATCTTGTTCTTCTTGACGATATATATAGTACTTTCAGGAATAGTTAAAGTACTTGACATTTGTCGATCTCTGTAAGCATGAACTAGATGGAGCATTAAATACAGCTTGCACTTATCATTGAGCTGAGTACTTCTTCAAATCAGGAACATTGCTGGGCACTGTTCCCAACACTAATCTCCAAAAAATTGAAAATCATCTGTGTCGTCCATTCTCATTTTCGCAAAGGACATTTCTACTGCCGACAAAGTTTCTACACGATTCATCTCCAAGTTCAGATTCAACAAGATCACATATTTCAGATTCTCTCAAGTGCTTTTTTAGATCTTGTTGTCTCAATAAGTTTTTAGATCAAGTTTCCTCAGGATATGATTTCTTCTTCCTCCTTTCAAGATAAAAACTTTTATTTCAGTGAAGGAAGATCTATTATTTTCATATCTGAACAAGTCAAATCTCAAGGAGATTTTAAAAGATTGTTTCTCGATCTATAGTTGTGTAAAACCCCTTTTACAATACTTTGTAGGACGTTTTACTTCTGAGTTTTTGTAGATCCTAGTTTAGAGGATCGAGTGTAGGAGAGGTTGTTCTCTGAGTTTTTGTAGGAGAGTTTGTTCTCCGAGTTTGTGGGAGTTGCTAACTCCGAGTTGTAAGATTGTTTCAATATGAGATTAGTGAAATAGCCTAGTCTAACCGCGAGTGCTAGATAGATGAGGCGGGAAAGTGGGCGTACCCATTCTAGGGAAACACTATAAATTCTTGTGTTTGTGTGTGCTCTTTATTTCTGTGTGCTTTTCTTTAAAGTTTTTAATTACGCATAAAAGCCATAGAATTCACCTATTCACCCCCTCTAGGTGATTTAGGTACCAACTAGATACTTTCAATCAGCAACCGACACAACACGTGCTTCTCCCTTGGCACGACCTTCGTCCTCATGTCCGAAGGATTTTTCATCCGTGTGGACTTTCTCCACCTTCAGCAGCTTCTCCTCGATAGCATTATGTATCCAATGATACCTCACATCAATATGCTTCATCTTGGAGTGGTAGGTGAGGTTCTTGGCCAGAAAAATAGCGCTCTGACTGTCACTGTAGACAGTGAACACTTCTTGATGGGGACCAAGTTCAAGTCTGAAATTATTCATCCACAAGATATCATTTGACGCTTCCGTCGGCGCAATGTATTCTGCCTTCGTCATCGACAGTGCCATGCACTTTTGCAACCTCGAATGCCACGACACAGCTCCCCATGCATAAGTAACAGCAAATCTAGATGTGGACCTTCGGGAATCAGAGTATCCAACCAGCATTGGTGACTTTACACCGAAATGCAAACATAAACATGTGGCACCTCTGAGATATCGGAGTATCCACTTCACAACATCCCAATGGATCATTCCTAGATTCGCCAAATATCTGCTCACAACCCCCACTGCATAAGCTATGTCTGGCCTCGTACAAACTATAATATACATCAAAGTCCCCACTGCAGATGCATAGGGGATTTGGCTCATCTCCTCCACTTCCTTCTCAGATGAAGGACAATGAGAGCATGATAGATTAAAGTGTCCACCCAACAGAGTAGCGACCAACTTTTCCTTCTCCATCATGAACCTCTTCAACACCTTCTCCACGTACTCAGCCAATGATAACTATAACAAACCTGCACTCATGTCCCTTGTGATCTTCATTCCAAGGATTTTCTTTGCTGGTCCCAAGTCCTTCATCTTAAAGGACTCACTAAGCTCTTTCTTCAGCTCAACAATACTGGCATTGTCATTACCGACAGTCAACATGTCATCTGCGTACAGCAACAGAAAAGTAAGGGTCTTCTCAGTCTTCTTCACATAGACATAGTGATCAGCCCTGGTCCTTTGGAACTTGCTCTTCAGCATAAAAGAGTAAAATTTGTTGTACAACTGCCTAGGTGCCTGTTTCAACCCATACAACCCGTCTTGAGTCGGCAGACTAAATGCTCCTTCCTCTTGGCTTCAAAACCTTCAGGCTACTCCATGTACACCTCCTCCTCCAAGTCTCCATGTAGAAATGCTATCTTGACATCCATCTGCTCAACTTCAAGATTTCTGGAGGCAGCTAACCCCAATACCAGTGATAGAAGACATTTTCACCACTGCTGAAAATATGTCATCAAAGTCTACACCATGTCTTTGACTGAACCCTTTGAATGTCAACCTTGCCTTGTACCTAAGATGGGAGAGGCTTTCATCAGTCTTCAGCTTCAAGACCCATTTGTTCTTCAAGGCTTTCCTCCCCTTTGGTAGTCTGACCAAATCATAGGTCTCATTCTTCTGGAGCGAGTCTAACTCCTCCTCCATAACTGCTACCCAAGACTCTTTGTCTTTAGCCCTTTAAGACTCCTCACAAGACTCAGGCTCACCACCATCAGTTAGCAAATATAGTTTTGAGCTGGCTACCTGGTGTTGGGCTATTGTACCCAGACAGATCTCCTAAGGGGCACTACCACCATCGGTGGAACATCAACATGCAATGCTCCCCCTCCATACAGAATCTCCTCCTAATCTGGAATCTACACAGCTTCTTCTTCAACACGCCCTTCATCATTGCCATCATTCTCTGGCTCAAGATCAACATCAAAACTTTCCACAACCTGTGGATCCTGTGGCTCAGCAACACTCTGCTCACCAACAATCTGGTCTTTTAAGAAGGCCACATCCCTGCTTCTGATGATCTTCTTCTTCACTGGATCACAGAGTCTATTACCAAACTCTTCATGCGAGAATCGCAGCAAGATACACTCCCAGGACTTCTCATCAAGCTTCGATCTCTCTTCCTTGGGGATATGGACATGTGCCCTACAACCGAACACCCACACATATCCATATGACACATCCTTCTCAGACCAAACATGCTCTGGGATATCTCCATCCAAAGGTACAGAGGGGGACAGAATGATCAAATGCACTGCTGTCTGTACGACCTTTTCCTAGAATTCCTTTCCAATACCTGCTTGAGTAATCGTGCACCTGATCTTCTCCACAATCGTCCTATTGATCCTCTCCGCCAGCCCATTCTATTGCGGTGTCCTCAGGACTGTCTTTTCATGCACGATGCCATGCACCCTGTAGTAGGCATCAAAAGCACCAACGTACTCACCCCCATTGTCAGATCTTACCCGCTTGATCTGTTTCCCGGTCATGTCCACCTTTGCCCTGAACTCCATGAACTTTGTCAAGACATCACTCTTCTGCTTTAGGACATAAGTCCACACCTTCATCGAGTGATCATCTATGAAAGTGACAAAGTAAGCTGCTTCGCCCACTGACTTGGGCTTTATAGGATCACGCATATCCATGTGTATCAGGTTCAGCAGTTCTTCCTTCCTCTTTGGTTCAGCCTGCGCAAAGGATACTCGTCTCTGCTTTCCAGCCAAGCAGTGAGCACAAGTGTCAGGAATCTCTCCTGACAACTCTGGAAGAACCTTGTTCTTCACCAAGATCTCTAGGTTCTTATCACTGATATGGCCAAGTCTGTGGTGCCACAACTCCATAGAGTTGTCTTTAGCTTCATTCACACTCGGACTGCAGATCTTGGTCTTTGCTCAGTACAAACTGCATCACTTCTTGACCCTGAACACCACCAAGGATCCCTTCACGAACCTCCACGCACCACCGCCTTCAATGCTAGTAAAGCCTTCATCATCTAGCCTTCCAACAGAAATGAGGTTCATCCTCAAATCAGGAATATGCCTGACATCCTGGAGGATAACCCTCCCAAGATCAGTCTCCAGGTGGATGTATCCACTGCCAATGATCTTCGACACACCAGTATTCACCATCCAAATAGTGCCAAAATCTCCTACAGCATACGAGTCGAAGTAATCTCTGTGAGGAGTGTAGTGGTAGGATGCACCATCATCCACTACCTAGTCTATGTTAACACTCCTAGCAGGCCGATCCACTGCAATGTAAGCACAATGACTCATCTTCAACAATCGAGGTTGCACCACCACCCTCACAGGATTCTCCAAACTTCTTCGTCTTTCTCTTCTGATCTCTCTGCATTTTAAAGCAGTTTTTTCTGTAATGGCCCTTCTTCTTGCAGCAGAAGCACTCAATCTCCTTCTTAGACTTACTCTTGGACTTGCTCCTGGAGTTGCCTCTTTACTTACCTTCTTTCTTCATCAGTCTGCCCCTCCCCTTCATGAGAAAAGCATCTGATGTAAAGGTTCCAGAGTCCTTCCTTGTCAACCCTTCGTTCAACAGACAACTCATCACCATCTTCATTGACACGATGCCTTTAGGTGCTGAATTGCTCAGCGACACCACAAGAGTCTACCAACTCTCTGATAAGAAACTAAGGATCATCAAAGCTTGCAACTCATCCGCCAAGGTGATCTTCATGGCCTCCAACTGATTGATGATGCTCTGGGCAAGGTTCAGATGCTCTGTCATCTGAGAACCTTCCTTATACTTCAAGTTCACAAGTTTTCTGATCAGGAAAGCCATATCGCATGTTATCTTCCTCTCGTACAGTGCTTCAAGCTTTCTCCATAAATCCTGAGTAGATGACTCAGTGGATACATGGTGGAAGACAGAATCATCTAGCCACTGTCGAATGAATCTCACTGCCTTCCTATTCGTCTTCTTCCACTATACATCATCTAACATGGTAGCCGGTCTCCCTGGAAATGGAGCATTGAGATCCTTGCAATACAAGAGATCCTCCATCCGAGGCTTTGATATATTCTTTTACTTGCCATTCATGCCAACCATTCTTATGTTCTGCTCCATCTTCTACAATAGCCCAACGGTCTGAGACAAAACCATGATCAGATTTAGGAAGATAGGAGCGGACCAATGTCGTCACCTACCGTTGACCCAAATCTAAATCAAAATGTCCAGTAAGACAGGAATTAACCTATCTCTGATACCACTTGTAGGCATATAACCCACTGAGAAATCTGGGCACACTAAAAGATAATTAAACGCAACAAACACACTGACAAAATATGCACAATGAGAGAATAATATAATTTATGTGGAAAACCCTCTCTAAAGAAAAGAGAGAAAAACCACGGTGCAGGGCACACAAAAATCCACTATCAAATCAATACAGATTACAACAAAAAACAATCTAGGTTTGCCCAACCTAGATTCCCCATGGATTCACAGATCGAATCCCCTCTCAAATCACGGTGAAAAACTTATCTTCAAGAACAAGGGAGAAAACTCAACTCTCTCTTCAAACGCCCAAAGCAACAAAAACAAGATTGAGATAGAAATTCCCTTATAGTGAAGACGAAGGCACCGATCTGAGTAAACCTTTCTTCCTCCTTACAGAACTACCTCAGACAACAATGGAGGAAGACCCTTCCAAAGCGATCCGACGGCTCCCGATCACAGATTGACGAATCTGTTTCCGTCCACTATTGCCCGATGGTAGTTGCTACCATGTCGTTGTAGCCATCAAGATAACATTGCCCCGACGATATCGACGACATATCTCGTCGATAAAGCCCTTTTCCCGTCGACAAAACTTATAGGGTTTGCTCGAAGCATTCGAGTGTGGATCAATGTGGAATCTACTACCAGTTGACCCCAACTAGGTATTTATACATAAAACCCTATGTTCAATATGGGTATTGGATGTCCCAGTATCTGAACCTGTCCGTTATATGTCCGAATATACATTTACAAAAATTGTCGCCCGCAGTAACACTACAGTCAGGCGGTAACACTACCGTCGGGTGTCAGGCCTTAGCTGCCAGTGCTCTCGACGACACAACCAGTCCATTCGACGACACTACCAGTCGACAAGTTGATATGTTATCGTCGGTGGTAGGGTTACCACCTGGCGATAGAAAATAGACCAAGAATCTGCTGTTATACACAACCTCCTTCTTCTGCAGCAGCACAGCTCCAACCAAGATCTGATTTTCTTCTCTTTAGGGGCTGGACCCCAACAGAACACACTCGTGGATGCTGTCTCCAAAGCTTTGTGGACTTAGCCATTTCCCCCTTTTTTCTGTACTTAAAGCTTGTGAACAGAGAGGTGGTCTGTCACCCTCCAGGGAACTCAAACTCTTGTAAACTCAAGGAAAATAGTGGATTTCGGCCTGACATAGATCCGACCACATGGTTTTCACCCTTCCAGGGTTTTCCAAGCTAAAATGTCTTGAGTCATTGCTGCTTTAGTTTTCATTTGACTGTTTGCGCACCCGGTCTGACTCGGAGCTAAGACGGTCCGATTCTCCGGACCAGAGGAAAACCGGGCGACACTCAACATATTTATATATCACAATGCCCAATAAAAAAGCTAATTATCAGGTATGTGTTTAAATTATAAAGACCCTCACTATAAATTTAGCATGTTTATTAAATCCCTCCTTTCGGTTGAAAACTCTAAATAATTGTTATTAAAGTCCACATTACCCTCACATTAAGAAAACATATGGAGCATTTCACTATAACCCTAAGAACTGATAGGTTTGTTCATCTCCCGCTACTCCCTCCTCGAGCGCAGCTTGCACTACACCTGGTTCCAACATTTGGCTCCACGATTTTGACACCGACGACTTCGCCATTTAACGTAAGGGGGACTTTGCAAACATGCAAAGCTTGTAAGGGAGGTTGACACATGTAGTTATACTTGATATTAGCAGTTTGATTCTCGCTATTCATAGTCAATCGCTATTTGTAATATGAAATAATATTTCACAGTCCAATGAATTATTCGCACACAAATATACTAAAAATAATAGTAGGCAAAGAAATCATTTGAGGCCTAATGTAGGTGAGTGGTTGCTCGAAGCATCCGAGTGCGCATCAAATTGGAATGGACTACCCATTGCCCCTAGCTAGGTATAAATAGGAAAACCCTAGGGTTTGAGTGGGTTATGGATATCCTGATATCCGTACTAGACCCATTAAGCCTCTGAACCCGCTATTGATCCAAGTACACTTATAATCTCCTCCTATATTTATGATTAATATCGTTTACGCATCAGAATGCAAGAGAGTAGTCTCTACTAAATTTCAGACTTAACACATTTTCCTCAGAAGAGAAACACACGTAAAACGAAAAAAGAGTTTTGCTTATACAGAAAACAAACATCCCAACATAAAGTGCAATACTATTGATTAAAGTCTGAAGTACACAGTAGTAATGGATAAAACATATAACAATTCTACTCATCTAGTAGATCATCAACATCCATGTCAAAGACTACTTTCTCTCCTCCAATTCCACCATAGCCTGCAAGAAATTTCATGACTTTAAAACTCTATGAATTCATAAAACCTATGCAGTGACATTTAAAGTAAGCAAGTACTACCTGAATGAGCTTAGCACTTGTAGCAGTAGTGAAGTAACAATGTCAGCATCTCTATCCAGTCTAACGAGGACCATTCAAGTGTTGATTTTGTAAATCAAATATTGTTATCTTACTCATTAGTGATCATTATGTACCTCATCATCAAATGTGGAATGATTTGACACAACAACGTTTGCAACATTATCGTGTGTGGAATAATGTGCTATGATCATTAATGCTAGATTAACCTTTTACAAACGACTTTCTATTCCCAGTTGAATAATCCTTGAATCGACTTACAATGAGAAAGATGTTAAGCCATCAAAAGTGGAATGACTAGAACCTAACCATCTTTGGTTTTCATCAATAGATTATTTGGGGTTTTCAGTCTATTTATTAGATGCTTCAATGTTGTGACTATAGGTTCTCACTATCAAAACGTAAACAAAGGAGAAATGTTTCATATTTTTATGAACTTTAGTATCATCTACCCCGATGTTTTTATTGTGAGAGCTCTATTCAGGCCTTTTGTCAAAGCATCTGCAACATTATCTTTTGATCTCACATCAATCAGGGTCATAATCCCTTGACTTGTGAGTGAGGTCAACCTGGATTGTTTTAACCGTAGTTGCCTTCTTTTGCCATTGAACAGAGTGTTCATAGCAATTGTTTTGGTGGCCTGATTGTCACAGTAAACTGCAATAGAACTCAGTTTCAGGCTCGTCAGTGGAATGTCCTTCACTAGATCTCTTAACCACTCTGCTTCTTCTCCTGCTGAAGCTAGAGCGTAGAGTTCGGATTCCATAGAAGAGATAGCAATATAGGATTGCCTCTTGGACTTCTAGGCTACATGTGCTCCTCCTAGTGTGAATACAAACCCACTAGTGAACTTGTTGTCGTTTAATTCCGAGCACCAAGATGCATCAGAATATCCTTCAAGAACCGAAGGATGACCAGAGTAACATAAGGCATACTTTTTGGTGTGCTTTAAGTATCTCATCAGCCTATCTAGGGCATCCCAATGGTCTTGGCCAGGATGACTAGTGAATCTGCATAACATGCCGACCGTAAAGGTTATGTCAAGTCTAGTGCAGACCATAACATACATGACACTACCAATCAGTTTAGAGTAATCTAACTGTCTAACTGTAGCTCCTTCATTGGGCTTTAGATGGTTGTTGTCGTCATATGGTGTCCTAAATGCTCTACTGTCACTGTATACCCAAGTATCCAACATGGACTTTATGTAGTGGCTTTGACTTAGGGAGATGTCATTCTTCCCAAAGCTCACTTGCATGCCTAGTATAGTGTCAACTACACCTAGGTCTTTAATGCTGAATTCTTTTATTAAGTCTGACTTAACATCCTCCACTTCGGATTGATCAGACCCTAGAATGAGCATATCATCTACATACAAGCATATTATTGCGACTTTATTTGATCTATGACGTATGTAGAGGCATTTATCCGAGAGGCTCGACATGAATCTCATGTTCTTTACACTATAGTCAAACTTCTCATGCCATAATTTCAATGCTTGTTTTAGTCCGTATAGTGATTTTAACAACTTACAGACCATAGTTTATTGACCTTCTACAATGAAACTTTCAGGTTGATTCATGTAGATCTCTTCGGTCAGATCTCCATTCAGGAACACAGTCTTAACATACATTTGATGAACAATAGAGTTCTCAATAGACGCAATGGCAAGGAGGGCCCTAATGGTTGCTTGGTGACACACGGGTGAATAGACATCAAAGTAGTCTACTCCGCTTACTTGAGTGAAACCTTTAGCCACCAGACGTGTTTTGTACTTAGCTACGCTACCATCAGGATTCAATTTTTTTTTTCAGAATCCACTTATACCCTACGGTTTTAGCCTCTTTTGGCTTGTTAATCAACGTCCAGGTGTTATTTTGAAGTAGAGAGTTCATCTCTTCATCAATTGCTTCTTTCCAAAGTAGTGAATACCAGGATCTCATCGTTCCTTATAGGTGGATGGATCAGCCTCAACATGGTAAGTGATAAAGTCATTACCAAAGGTTTTAGGAGTTCTCTCTCTTACAGATGTTCTCCTAGACTCTAGGCCAGAGTTGTCTACAGGAACTGAATAAGAGGTGCTCGGTACTGATTCAGGATCTTCTTTAGTAACAGTTACTTGCATACCGAAGTGACAGATTCTTATCTTTAAGGAATTTATCTTCGAAGAACACTGCATCCCTAGATTCAATAACGACATTATTAGAAATATCTAAGAATCTGTCTGCAACACTATCTTCAGCACAACCTAGGTAGACACAGGTATTGGTCCTAGGTCCAATCTTAGACTGACTAGGGTCAGGAACCCTGACATAGGCTATATAGCCCCAGGTCTTAAGTCTAGTAAAAGTTGGGGGTCTCTTAAGCCAAAGCTCGTGGGGTGTCACCTCTAACTTAGCATGAGGAATCTTATCTAGAGTGTGGTTTGCAGTTAAGATTGCTTCTCCCCAATAAGCAGAAGGCATGTCTGCAGTCAAAATCATAGAGTTTAACATTTTTGTTAACGTCCTATTTTTACGCTCAGCTATGCCATTAGATTGGTGTGAATAAGGAGCAGTGGTTTCTGCAATGATTCCATGTTGGGCAAGGAAACACTTGAACTCACTGGACATATATTCTCCTCCTCTATCACTTCTAAACCATTTGATTTTCATGTCAAGTTGGTTTTCTATCCTGGTTTTGAAAATACAAAATTTTTCAAACGCTTCATCTTTAGTTTTAAGAAGATAAATGTGACAAAACCTTGAACAGTCATCTATAAAGGTGATCAAATACTTCCTGCCTCCTCTAGTGACAAAACTTTTGAAGTCACATATGTCGAAATGTAGTTATAAGGGTGTTGCGCTCCTAGTAACCGTATTAAAAGATTTCCTAATGATCTTTGTCTGAGTACACACTTCACATTTAATTGTTTTGTCTGTAGTGTCTAAAGCGATCTAGTGAGTTCTAGCAATTTGGAATATTTTCCTATAGCTTACGTGTCCTAGTCTCTCTTGTAGAGTCTTAGGGCTAACTAAGTTTGCTTAAACTTGTTGAACTATTTTGTTTGCTAGACTTAGTCGGTACATTCTATTTCAAACGTAGGCACATCCAAAGTAGTGTGAGTTAACTGACAATGTTACTCTATCGCTACAGAAAGTAAAAGACATACCAACATCACAAAGTAAGCTAATAGACGCTAAGTTAGCAGCTAGTGAAGGAATAAACTTAACATTTTTAAGAGTTAAGGTTTTACCTGAGGAGAGCAGTATCGTCGCATTCCCCACCTTCAGAACGTCAGTTGTATCACCGTTAGAAACGGTCACCGATTCACTTGCAGCAGTGAGCCCTGTCATTAGATTAGGATTGCTGCATACATGGCACGTTGCCCCCGAGTCAAGTTACCACTCAGTACTGGCCTTTTCATTTCCAACCATGGCGACAAAGTTGGATGGCTCAGTAAGACTAACCATATTGACATGGTTGCCTTCTTGTGGTGCTTTGCCCTTTTCCTTCCGAGGAAGCCTGCAATCGGATGCACTGTGCCCCAACTCGTTGCAGTTGAAACACTTGCCCTTGAACTTTTTTATACTTTTACTAGGGCCTGCAACCTGGAAATTACTAGGTGTGGGTTTGGTCTTCTTAGGGTTCGACATGCGTTTAGAGTTAGAAATCATGTTAGCTGCAACTTTTTGCTTGCTAACAACTTCAAAAGCATGTTGAGTCCTATTTTCATCCTTAATGCGTATAAAACGCTTGAGGTCATTTAGACCAACCCGCATCTTTTTGCGGTACATTTTAGTTTTGAAATTGTACCACGTGGAAGGCAATTTAAAAACTATTGTGCCAGCAACAAAACTATCTGGTAATGAAATATTCTCACTATGCAAGTAATCTACTAAATTTTCAAATTCCGATACCTGAGGGAGAATGACTTTCTCCTCGTCGAAAGTGAAAGAATGGAATTTGTCCACCAAGTGTGCCTTTGACAGATGCTCATCTTTCCTGAAGTGCTTAGTTAGTGCCTCCCAAATCTCCTTAGCAGTCTTCATCTTCAGGTAGGTATTTGTCAGACTAGAGGAAAGGCAGTTCAGCAAGTAGTCGCGACAGAAGTCCTAAACAACAAACCATTTAGCTTCATCATCAGACCTAACGACCAAGGCACGATCAGACTGAACAATGTAAAACACGTTCAGATACTTCATCCCGAACTGAGTACTCAACTTCTAGTCGTTGAACTCAGTCATCGTGAACTTCACCAACTTGATCATCGGAGCGGGGGACGAGAGATTGTTCCCCTTCATCATTGTGCACCAAGCAACTGCGATCCAACCACAAAATAGAGATGTAAAATCTCTGTCGCTAGCGTCGGCGGTAGCCGGGGCGGTAGCCGATCTAGGGCTGTTGCCACTAGTGCCGATGGTAGCCTGGGCGGTAGTGGGATTAGGGCCGCAACAAAGATCTTGGATGGCGGCGGCAGCGGGATGACGGACAGCGACGGCTGGGAGGGATCTGGGATGGAAGCGACACAGCGGCGCAAGATTAGATCCGGGGATCCGGGATCGGGCGGCGGCAGGAGTTGGCGGTGTCAGCTTCGACCGGGGAGTGGCGACGGGATCCTCAAGGATGACAAGGTCGCCGGGCGATTGTGGCTTCGTGCGGATGAGGGAAGCGAGCCCTTCGGCAGTGGCGACGAGCGGCGGAGGCGAGCGCGGAAAGGGAGACCAGCGGCTGCGACATCACACGAGCGGCTGCGGCATCACACAGGCGGCTGCGGTAAAGAGCAGTGGCAACAAACGATGAGCCCTTCATGGCAGCGACGGCGGCGGTAGCGCACGGGAGAAAGGAAACCGAGCGATGGAGGGGCGGAGGTTTCAGGCAGTTCTCCTAGGCGCGCGTACGGGAGAGAGGAGCAAGAGCAACCTAGGGCTAAACTTCGAGATTGTGAGTGGTTGCTCGAAGCATCCGAGTGCACATTAATGTGGAATGGACTACTTGTTGCCCCTAGCTAGGTATAAATAGGAAAACCCTAGGGTTTGAGCGGGTAACGGATATCCCGGTATCCGTACTAGACCCGTTAAGCATCTGAACCCGATATTGATCCAAATATACACTTACAATGTAGGATCATGGACGCTCAATGTTTTCATTCTTATTTATCGTGCATGAAAAGAACTGTAAGGTGTGATCGTAAACACTCTTAAACAATGCATAGGAGAATGGATTTAGGTAGGCTGCGGAAGAATGACTTTCGGCAGGTTGTAGAAGAATGGCTTCCGGCAGGCTGCAGATGATTGGAATTCGGTTGGCTACAACACTTCGATTGGGCTGTAGGATTTTGACAATCTTGACTGGGTTGCAGGATTTTGGTCGGGGTTAGGTTTAGGGATTTCAAAAGGGGTTAGGGTTAGGATTCCTACATGGGTTAGGGAGAAGGGGAAGGTGGACGGGGACGCCAGAGAGGTGTTGCAACCGATTATTGTGGAGCAAGGAGACCTCCAGCGAGCATATTTCGACGAGCCAGATAATGACGAGGATCCGAAAGGCCAACGTGAGAACCATGTGTGAGGAGGTTGCTGTTGATGAGGAGGTCGGCGGAGCAGAGTGCTGTTGTCAACACACAGATCAGTCGAGGAGAGGACACGAGGGGGAGAAAGTATCGAGATTTCGGGATTTTGGGGTGCGAGTAAACAATGAAAGGAGGATTTCAAATGAGGGCTTTTAGCGAACATCTTAAATTTTTTTTTTGTGGGGGGGGGTGGGGGGGGCATTAATAGCTAAAATGCGGGCTACTTATAACATCTCCATTTACCCGTGAGAGTTATAAAATTAATTATTTTTATCATTACTATTCATTTTTAGTTTTTTTTTATAATGTGAGCATTCCCGCATGGTTGTACCCGTGCTCGTCTGTTCTCTGGCGTAGGGTTACGCTTGTGCACGCACTCTAGCCCCCATAGCCCTCGAGCGCGATAGAAAATCAAACGACAGATGGAATACTACACTCGAGATGACTACGAGCGCCTGGAGTACTATCGTGCACTGGTAAAGCCCATGCTTCCGAGTGGAGGCTACCTTGAGCGAAACCATACATGAATGGTCATTTGTTTATGTTATTTTTTTCATTCCCTCGCTTCATTTATTTATTTTTTTTAAAGAGAGAAGTATGCTCTATAAATAATTCTAAGATTAGCAAGCATAATAATGAACTAAAATAATAGGAAAGGTTGTTGTCCCCAAGGTAATATATAGATCTTTTGATTGAGAGAGGGCCGCTTTGTCATTCACCGCCAACTTCTTTTTTATATACGAGTGATAATAGTTCATGTTGAAACCAGCAACTGGTCTCTTGAGTTCGGACCCACTGGGGGTGTAGCCGATGCTTATTTCTCCCTCACTAGACTCTCCTGACGGTGGATGCTGAAAATGGAATAGACCCAAGGCTGAAGCGAGGAGGTCCCGCCACACACCCGGAAGATCTTAGAGAGCTTCCCCTCCCAAACCAAAGCTCAACCGGGCACCTTGAAGGGCACTGGCTGCCCACCAAGACTAGCCTAGAGGAGAGGATTCTCTAAAATCGGATCTCCTCCAAGGTGCCCTTAAGGGTCTATTTATAGTTTTCCTAGGCTGGTCTGTAAATAGCCTGGATCCGCCTTTTAATTTTACTAACCGCACCCCAAATTGGTCTGCTAACAGCCCAACTCCGCTGTTCCGAAGGGCTATTTGCAGCCCACCAGGGGTATCCTGGTCATTTTCCCCTCACACCCGTTTGGGCGAATGGTCCGTGAGGGCACCATTCGCTGGGCACCCGCCTGGCTGGGCGAATGCCCACGCTTCTGGGCGAGTGGTCCCCTGGCTGGGCGAATGCCCTCACTTCTGGGCGAGTGGTCCGTGAGGGCACCACTCGCCTAGCGTCTTCTCTCCTATAGCTTACCTCCACCATCTTGAGGGCATTTTTACCTCACCTAGCCTGGGCGAGTGACCCGGCGAATGATCCGGACGACCCAGGTTTCGCCAGTTGGCTGGGGGGGGGGGGCCCACTCGGCGAATACGGGTTGTACACAATCCCCGCTCTTTACGAGCGGTTCCTACGATCGTAAAGAACAGTCCAACCCTGTATTCGGTGAGTGCCCGCTGACCGGATCCATAAGATTCCGTGGGTCCCACCGCCACCTTATATATATACCCTCATGTCAGGTTTTCCTGGACCACTCTCTCATCTCGGCTCGGAGTTCCTCCACTTCCCAATGTCTTTCCACAAACCTTCTGCGAAACCCCTCTCGCGAGAGATGATCGACCGCCTAGCTGCGGCCCAAGCTGCGACTGCCCCGAGAGCATCCAAATTTGCTCCCTGGCTAATGTCTAAACGGGATCCGAGTGCCCCCTATGTCTCGCGTCGAGCCAAGACGATTCGGCTGAATCGTCAGAGAGGCGAGACTGCTTCGGAGTCTCCGGCGGATACTCCACCGGCGGATACGCTGGCGGATGCCCTTCCGGACCCCGCGGTGCTAGTATGAGGATTCTTCTTGTCTCCATTTGGTTCCTGTCCCTTATCCTGCATTTATTCCGACCATTCGCAGGGGGCTTTGGTACCTGAGGACGGCCATGGGGCCGTTCTGAGCAGTGTGGTGGTGCCACCTCCCGCAGACGAGATACCTCCTCCCGATTCGGATCTTGCTCCTCCGCCTCCTCCTGGGGAGACTGTACCCCAATCTCGTGAGTTGTGAACCTTCTCGCTACTCCCTTTTATGTTGTCGGCTACTAACCACTATCTTTTCGCAGCCCTCAACACTAGCGTCCCGCTGCGGGACTCCATTCCTCCCAGTCCCCCTGCTCAGGTGAACCTTTCTGCCACCGCGAATGAACGGAGGGTCTCCCCTGAGCGAGAGCTGGATCAGCATCTCTGTGCTGATGACCGTGCGGAGGCTCCGGCCCCTTCTTCACAGCCTTACCGTCCAGGAAAGGGAAAGGTCTTACCTCCCGCCTGGCTGTTTGGGATGCACCCGCATTCGTCTCGTCCTTCGGGTCACCCGGATCCCATCCCAGGTCAGTTCACTCACCCGCCTCTATTGCACTCGCATACTTTATCACCGCTAATCCTAGTTGTGATTCCGCAGGCTATCGAGAAGCCTCCCCCTTCGACTCCTACTACGAGGGGGGAGAGGGAATGCTCTCGCCTCTCCCTTCCCCTGGGGATCTCGCTGACTTCTTGGGTGATTCCTCGGATCACGCGACCCTGAAGGATCGGATCTCGGAGGTCCTGGGGAAGCTTATCCATATCCAGCGAAACGTCGCCGGTCAGGTGGATGAGGTGCGGCTGGGAGTCACACGGGAGCTGAAGGACCTTCGACGAAGTCACTCGCATCTTCTCGCGGCGGTAGAGCGGCTGGGGGGTGAAGAAGGGGAGTTGTCTCCCGCAAGGCATGCCGCGCGAGCCCGGGACCAACTCCACCTTGCTTCCCAGGAAATCACCAGTATGCTCACGCACTACCGCCCGCGAGCGCCCACGGAAGCTGGGTCGCGAAAGCGAGGTCGGTGGGTCTGGGAGGAGATCTGATCTACCCAACGTCCATCCCTCTTGTTGTTTTCTTTTCTTACATTATGCTGCGAATGTCGAACGTTGTTTTTATCTGTAATAATTTTTCTATACTTTGCGAATGCTTCTTTATTCATCTTTCGTATCTCATAACTTTGCTCGGGTTTTGCCGAGTGATAACTTATAGCCGGATGCTATTCCAACTTCGTTGCGTAGACGCGGAATGAATAAACATAGGGCATTTGCCATTAATGGGCGAGAGGGACCGGCTCGGGCTTCGAGGTGTCGGGAGGGCGCGATGGCTATCCGCACACCCGAGGTCTCGAAAGTCAAAACGCCGTTTAGTCCCTCTATAAATAGGTCTTTCAACCACCGTATTAAATACCTAACCATCCGCTTCCTTTCCCTGCGCTAGCACTCGCGCCTCTTCCTCGTCTGCTGCTCCTCTTTTCTTCTTCATTCACAAAAATGGGCGGCGATGCGGAAGGTAGAGCTAAGTGCGCCAGCGCATTCGCCAACCACGTCTTCGATTCCTGCGACCTCTCTGAGGAGGCTTACCTGTCTGCCGTCGCCGACTACGTCCCGCCGGGTTTCGAGGCGCGAAAGCCCAGGCCGGATGAGCGCCTGAATTCCATCTCGCCTTGTGCTCTCGCGATCCCGCTAGAGCACTTCGAGGTGGGGTTTCGCCTACCGATCTGGTCGGAACTCCGCCAGACCTTCAGATACTATGGGGTCGTGCCCGGCCAGCTCAATCCCAACTCCATCGCCATGCTGGTCAGGTACGCGAGCTACCTGCGAGAAGAGGGGATCGAGTTCTCGCTACCCGTCTTCCGCAAGCTCTATACCTTCCGCTGCACCCACGGTATCTCGTTCTTCTCGGGACAGAGCCCCCTAAAGCACTACGGGCTCCCGAACAAGAACCATGACTGGGTTCGCCGCTTTATTTTCATAAGCGGGAGCCTAGGGAACACCCTCCTTGCGCCGGTGCAGGAGGAGGAGTCAACCTTCCGCCCCCCGACCCTAGGGGGGCACGAGGCCAAACTCCACCAATACATCCTGGAGCACGGGATGGATCTCGTCCATCTCCGGCGGAATGTCAACTCGCTTCCACCTATTCCGCAGGGCGAGGGTAAGTGTTCGAGACTTCATTCGCTTTCGCTTTGTAATTTTTACATCATTCGCTAGAACCGTTCGTTATATTCTGCAGGTGTGCGCCATTTCCCTCTCCATCCGCCGCGTCCTTCCGGATCTACCCTCTCTCTCGCACAGGCCGCCGCGGATGCCTGCCGGGAGGAACCTTCTTCCTCCAAGCCTGGCGGGAAGAAGCGCAAGCCAGCGGCGCCGACCCCTTCCACCTCCAAGAAATCCAAAAAAACCCCTTCCGCCAAGGGGAAGGGGGTCCTGGGCGAGACCCTCGCGGCGAGTGCTCAGATCCAAGCGCCGGGGACGAGTGCGCCAGGAGATACCACCCCTCGCGCGGGACCGTCGTTGCCGCCGCCCCCACTTCCCAGGGACCATCGGAACTTCCCCAGCGGAGAGAAGTACATGGACCCCTCGGGGGCTCCCTTGGTCAAGTGGGACAGGAATGCGAACCGGGTCTCGCTCTCTACCCTCCATCCGTCGTGGATAGAGAGCGATCTCGCCAGCGGGGAGGCTTACGCCATCGCGTATGCCCTCTATGGCCGGGAAGACGCCGAAGTATACGATGCCGAGACGACCCAGATTCTCGCCCACGAGAGTGCCAGGGCCATGCTGCGGGCGCTCGAGCTCGCGCACATGTCTTCACGCCGGAGCATCAAACTGGTGCGGGACTTGGCGGTGGTGGAGGAGTCCCGGTCCGTTGCCTCTACTGAGGCGATGGAGCTTAGGACCAAGCTAACGGCTGCGGAGACCCTTCTCTCCAACCGCCCTGTCGCAGAGGTATGTATGCTTTCGCCTTTCTCGCGAATGACTTGTTGCCGATTGACGACTTTGTTCTTACTACCCTTGTTATTAATTTCAGGATACCACGGTTGCCGAGATGCTCCGTGCTCGGGTGGCCGGCCTTGAGGATGAAATCCGTCTGGCCAAAGCCGAGGTCCAGCAATTGCGAGAGGCTGGTGCGTCCGCACTCGACCCGGGGAGCGGGGGCCATTTTTATCCCCATCACGAGTTGGAGCAGCTGATGCAAGAGAACGTGCAGAATGCCGTCAAGCATGCGCTGCAGGTGCTGAGGCGAGTGGGATACCTGAAGGCGGAGGCCGAACGCCTTTCCGCTCATCAAGTCGTCCCCGAGCTTTACATCCCGATTCCCTTTCCTGAGGATGACCACGTCGAGCCGCGAAAAGATGCCCTCGTTCCAGACTCTGACGAGAGCGACGGATCTTCAAGCGAGAAGTCTGTGGATCCTTGAGAAGGGCTTTTTGTATTTCCTCTTTTTGCAGTTATACTTTTGATTGTAATCTTGAACCGGCGAGTGCTTGTAAAAGATGTACTTCATTGATTACACTTTGCATTATTCTCAGCTTTTTTCTCAATCGCCGCCATACCACGTTAGGCTCATTAGGACGCCGATTCTTCTTATTCGCCGCCACACCTCGCTAGGCTCATTAGGACGTCGATTCTTCTTATTCGCCGCCACACCTCGTTAGGCTCATTAGGACGTCGATTCTTCTTATTCGCCGCCACACCTCGCTAGGCTCATTAGGACGTCGGGTCGTGATGCGACTGTCTTGGCCATCCCGCGAATGCTCGAAGATGACTTAGGTCGGTCGCTCCCCTTCGACCTCTCGCTACCAAGTGAACCTTACCATTCGCGTATCACGGGGTTTCGCTTAAGTAGTCAAGAGAGTGGGGTGTGATCCTCTCTCCGGCGCGTGGTCTATGCGAATGCTCTTGAGATCATCTCTTAAGAACTGAGAAACAGCCACCGAGTGAGCCTTCGGACCTGCCAGCTAGATGAGAGCCTGGACAGCGGGTCTGCTCGGGGCCATCCTCTGGAACATAGAACCTGCCACCGAGTGAGCCTTCGGACCTGCCAGCTAGATGAGAGCCTGGACAGCGGGTCTGCTCGGGGCCAACCTATGGAACATAGAACCTGCCACCGAGTGAGCCTTCGGACCTGCCAGCTGGATGAGAGCCTGGACAGCGGGTCTGCTCGGGGCCAACCTCTGGAACATAGAACCTGCCACCGAGTGAGCCTTCGGACCTGCCAGCTGGATGAGAGCCTGGACAGCGGGTCTTCTCGGGGCCAACCTCTGGAACATAGAACCTGCCACCGAGTGAGCCTTCGGACCTGCCAGCTAGATGAGAGCCTGGACAGCGGGTCTGCTCGGGGCCAACCTCTGGAACATAGAACCTGCCACCGAGTGAGCCTTCGGACCTGCCAGCTAGATGAGAGTCTGGACAGCGGGTCTGCTCGGGGCCAACCTCTGGAACATAGAACCTGCCACCGAGTGAGCCTTCGGACCTGCCAGCTGGATGAGAGCCTGGACAGTGGGTCTGCTCGGGGCCAACCTCTGGAACATAGAACCTGCCACCGAGTGAGCCTTCGGACCTGCCAGCTAGATGAGAGCCTGGACAGCGGGTCTGCTCGGGGCCAACCTCTGGAACATAGAACCTGCCACCGAGTGAGCCTTCGGACCTGCCAGCTGGATGAGAGCCTGGACAGCGGGTCTGCTCGGGGCCAACCTCTGGAACATAGAACCTGCCACCGAGTGAGCCTTCAGACCTGCCAGCTAGATGAGAGCCTGGACAGCGGGTCTGCTCGGGGCCAACCTCTGGAACATAGAACCTGCCACCGAGTGAGCCTTTGGACCTGCCAGCTGGATGAGAGCCTGGACAGCGGGTCTGCTCGGGGCCAACCTCTGGAACATAGAACCTGCCACCGAGTGAGCCTTCAGACCTGCCAGCTAGATGAGAGCCTGGACAGCGGGTCTGCTCGGGGCCAACCTCTGGAACATAGAACCTGCCACCGAGTGAGCCTTCGGACCTGCCAGCTAGATGAGAGCCTGGACAGCGGGTCTGCTCGGGGCCAACCTCTGGAACATAGAACCTGCCACCGAGTGAGCCTTCGGACCTGCCAGCTAGATGAGAGCCTGGACAGCGGGTCTGCTCGGGGCCAACCTCTGGAACATAGAACCTGCCACCGAGTGAGCCTTCGGACCTGCCAGCTAGATGAGAGCCTGGACAACGGGTCTGCTCGGGGCCAACCTCTGGAACATAGAACCTGCCACCGAGTGAGCCTTCGGACCGGCCAGCTGGATGAGAGCCTGGACAACGGGTCTGCTCGGGGCCAACCTCTGGAACATAGAACCTGCCACCGAGTGAGCCTTCGGACCTGCCAGCTAGATGAGAGCCTGGACAGCGGGTCTGCTCGGGGCCAACCTCTGGAACATAGAACCTGCCACCGAGTGAGCCTTCGGACCTGCCAGCTGGATGAGAGCGTGGACAGCGGGTCTGCTCGGGGCCAACCTCTGGAACATAGAACCTGCCACCGAGTGAGCCTTCGGACCTGCCAGCTAGATGAGAGCCTGGACAGCGGGTCTGCTCGGGGCCAACCTCTGGAACATAGAACCTGCCACCGAGTGAGCCTTCGAACCTGCCAGCTGGATGAGAGCCTGGACAGCGGGTCTGCTCGGGGCCAACCTCTGGAACATAGAACCTGCCACCGAGTGAGCCTTCGGACCTGCCAGCTAGATGAGAGCCTGTACAGCGGGTCTGCTCGGGGCCAACCTCTGGAACATAGAACCTGCCACCGAGTGAGCCTTCGGACCTGCCAGCTGGATGAGAGCCTGGACAGCGGGTCTGCTCGGGGCCAACCTCTGGAACATAGAACCTGCCACCGAGTGAGCCTTCGGACCTGCCAGCTAGATGAGAGCCTGGACAGCGGGTCTGCTCGGGGCCAACCTCTGGAACATAGAACCTGCCACCGAGTGAGCCTTTGGACCTGCCAGCTGGATGAGAGCCTGGACAGCGGGTCTGCTCGGGGCCAACCTCTGGAACATCGAACCTGCCACCGAGTGAGCCTTCGGACCTGCCAGCTAGATGAGAGCCTGGACAGCGGGTCTGCTCGGGGCCAACCTCTGGAACATAGAACCTGCCACCGAGTGAGCCTTCAGACCTGCCAGCTGGATGAGAGCCTGGACAGCGGGTCTGCTCGGGGCCAACCTCTGGAATATAGAACCTGCCACCGAGTGAGCCTTCGGACCTGCCAGCTGGATGAGAGCCTGGACAGCGGGTCTGCTCGGGGCCAACCTCTGGAACATAGAACCTGCCACCGAGTGAGCCTTCGGACCTGCCAGCTAGATGAGAGTCTGGACAGCGGGTCTGCTCGGGGCCAACCTCTGGAACATAGAACCTGCCACCGAGTGAGCCTTCGGACCTTCCAGCTGGATGAGAGCCTGGACAGCGGGTCTGCTCGGGGCCAACCTCTGGAACATCCAGGGTCTCTCCTGCGAGCTGTAGCATCATTTTCATACACATAGTTTAAACAAAATGCTTTCATTCAAAAAACATCATTTATTACATGGTACTAAGGATAAAAGCGTTTAAGGTCGTCGCCACTCCATGTGTGGCTGAGGAGTTGGCCCTCCACATTCTGAAGGCGATACCCCCCAGACTTTAGTGCTTCTTTCACGACATAGGGGCCTTCCCAGTTGGGGTTAAGTTTTCCCACCGCGGCGGATCTCCCAGCCGCGTCGACCTTCTTGAGTACCAGATCTCCCTTCTCGAACTGCTTGATCCTGACGTGCCTGTCAAAATACTTGGCCATCCGCCGCTTAACCTCTTCTTGATGGATGGCTGCTCGATCCCGAGCTTCTTCGATGAGGTCGAGGGAGATCCGCAACTCCTCCTTGTTCTCGGCTCTCCAATCTTCCTCTCCATTTGCGGCGACCGTTACCCGTGGTGTCGTAATCTCGAACTCTATGGGGATGACCGCCTCGCAGCCGTGAGAGAGCCTGAAAGGGGTCTCTCCCGTGGCGGTGTTGGGGGTGGTTCTTAAAGCCCATAGAATCGAGGGGAGCTGTTCCACCCAATTGCCTTTGAGATTTTCCACCTTCTTCTTGAGCAAGTTCACGATGACCTTGTTTGCTGCCTCTACCTGCCCGTTGCTCCTGGGATGGTGGACGGATGCAAACCTAAGGTCTATCCCCAGCTGGCCACAGAAGCTGATGAATTCCTCGCTTGCGAACTGCGGTCCATTATCCGTGACTATGGCCTGCGGAAGCCCATGTCGACAAATGATCTCCCCCCATACGAAGTTGCGGATTACCTGGGAGGTGACCTTAGCCAACGCCTTGACCTCCAGCCACTTTGTGAAGTAGTCAATCATGACTAGGAGAAATCTCCTCTGCCCACTAGCCTGGGGGAAGGGTCCTACCAGATCCATTCCCCATATGGCGAATGGCCAGGGCGCCGTGATACTCTTCAGCCTCTGAGCCGGCATGAGCTGAAGCGGGGCGAACATTTGGCACTTCTGGCACCTCTTGGCGAAGGCTGCCGCGTCTTTGCTTAGGGTTGGCCAGAAGTACCCCTGCCTCACTATTCTTGCCTCCAACATCCTGCTCCCCGAGTGGCTGCCGCACTCGTCGGAGTGGACTTCTTCCAAGATCCTTGGGACCTCTTCCTCCGAGATGCATCGGGCCAGGAGGCCCGAGAGGGTCTTCCGATACAAGTCACCCTCATGGAGCACGTAGTAGGCAGACTTATACCGGAAGCGCCTCTGGTCCGGAACTTCTTCCGGAAATTTTCCCGTTGCAAGGAAGGTGACGAAGGGATCCTTCCAGGAGGGCCGCTGTTCTACTTCCATGAGCTCTCCCTCTTCGATCGAAGGACGGAATAGGTCCGTCAGGGTCCCCCCGGCTCGTGGACCAGATTTTGCCAACCGATCTGCCGGGGTGCTCTCCTCTCGAGGGACGTGCCGGATGGAGAAAGTTTTGAACGTCCCCACGAGACCTTTGACTTTTGCTAAGTACCTCATGAGCACAGGTTCCCTTGTTTCGAACTCTCCCCTTATCTGAGAAGCTATTATCATGGAGTCAGTGAGGACCTCCACGTCATGGACCCCGAGCTCCCGGGCCAACCGCAGGCCGGCGATTACAGCCTCATACTCCGCCTGGTTGTTGGTGATTGGGAAGTGTATCACTAGCGTCTGCTCTATCTTTACTCCGTGGGGACTCTCCAGCACCACCCCTCCTCCGAGAGAATTCTTGCCCGAAGCCCCATCCACCAGCAGCTTCCACGGAACGTGACGAGGGGCTCCGTCTTCTCTCATCTCGGCCACAAAATCTGTCATGAAATCAGCCACCACCTGCGCCTTCATAGATAATCGAGGGACAAAGGTAATGTTGAATTCACTTAGCTCGATTGACCATTTTGCGAGTCTTCCCGAGTGCTCCACTCCTTCGAAGATCTGGCGGAGTGGATGGTCCGTCACTACTTGGATCGAATGGGCCTGGAAGTATGGCCTGAGCTTCCTCGCTGCGATGACCAGGGCAAAGGCCAACTTCTCTAAAATTGGGTACCTGAGCTCCGCTTCCCTCAGGACCCTGCTTACGTAGTAGACTGGCAGCTGCTTCTTGCCTTCCTCCCGAACCAGGACGGAGCTTACGGCCTCCGCCCCGACCCCGAGATATAAATGTAGATCCTCCCCCTCTTTGGGACTTTGTAGTAGCGGAGCCTTGGTGAGTTGGCTCTTCAAGGCCTGAAAGGCCTCCTCGCATTCTCTCGTCCACTCAAACTTCCGATTGCCTCGTAGCGCTTTGAAGAAGGGGGAGCATTTTTCCCCTGCCCGGGAGAGAAACCTGTTCAGCCCGGCGAGTCTTCCGGTCAAGCGCTGAACTTCCTTGGCGTTCCGTGGCGACCCCAGCTCCATTATAGCCCTAACCTTGTCCGGGTTAGGTTCTACCCCCCAGGGGGTGAGAAGATGCCCGAGGAACTTCCCTTTGCTGGCCCCGAACACACACTTCAGGGGGTTCAGGCGCATCTTGTACTTGCGTAGGGTGGCGAAGGTCTCCTCGAGGTCCCTGATGTGAGAGCTCACACACTTGCTCTTTATCATAAGGTCATCCACGTAGACCTCCAGGTTCCTTCCCCTTTGCTTCTTAAATACCCGATCCATCATCTTCTGGTAGGTTGCTCCTGCATTTTTCAGCCTGAAGGGCATCATCTTATAGCAGTAGCATCCCTCCCTGGTGATGAACGAGACATCTTTGACGTCCGGGGGGTGCATTCTTATTTGGTGGTAACCTGAAAAAGCATCCAAAAAACTCATCACAGAAAAACCGATGGCTGAGTCAACCAGCGCGTCGATCCGAGACAAGGGATAACAATCCTTAGGGCAGGCCTTATTTAACAATGAAAAGTCCACACACATACGCCAGCGGCCATCGACCTTTTTTACCATTACGACATTGGAGACCCAGCCTGGGTACTGGATCTCCGTTACAAAACCTGCTTCGAGGAGTTTTGCCACCTCCTCGCGGATTGGTCCTTCGAGCTTGTCAGCTATAGTCCTTCTCTTCTGCCGGATGGGGCGGGCTTCTGGATCGAGGTTAAGACGATGGCAAGCCACGTCCGCCTCGATGCCCGGCATGTCCGCTGTGCTCCATGCGAAGATGTCCACGTTCTTCTGGATGCACTCCAGCATCCTTCTCTGGTCCTCCGGGCCGAGGCCCCCACTGATCCGCACCTTCTCCACCCTTCCTGCCTGGGTGGTAACCTCCATCTCTATCACCTCTTCTGCCGTCTCGAGCCGGGTTGGCTCTTCCCACTGGCCCTCTGCTTCTCGCCCCTCCTCCCGGGCCTTTTTTCCTACAGCTCCTTCCGCCTCCCTTGGCTCGACCTCCTGCTCCTCACGAGCGACCTCCAACACCTCCTCTCGGGCATCGCCCTCTTCCCCTACTTCTCTCTTCTCCACTTCCTCTCCTGGCCCCTTCGGCCTTACCATCTCTTCATCCATCTTTTCGGCATCCGCCATCCATGAAATGGTGTTGACGGCAGTCACGTAGCACTGCCTCGCCACCTTAGCATCTCCTCGGACGCGGATCTGGACTCCTCCACTATGGAGCTTTAAGCACTGATGGTACGATGAGGGCACGCACCGAAAGGCGCTGATGAGGGGTTGTCCGAAGATGGCGTTATAGCTGCTTGGAGCGTCCACGATGACGAACCGGCAGTTTCTTAGGACTCCTCCTAGCGTCACCTGGAGACCTACGCCTCCCTCGACCTCCTTCCGCTCTCCCGAGAAACCAAATAGGGGTCCGTCGGAGGCCTGCACTCTCTTCTTTTCTACCTCCATCGCGTCAAAAGCTTTTATGAAAATCACATTCACCGAGCTCCCGTTGTCCACCAGGATCCGAGAGACCGTGAAGTTTTCTATCGCTGTCTGGATCACCAGGGCGTCGCAGAATGGGTCTTCGTAGTCTGGCATATCTTCTGAGGAGAAGGTGAGCTTCTCAGAGGGGGGTGGGGTCTGGGAAGTCGACGCGACGTCCCTTCGGAACATGGCCTGGAAGCTTCTCTTGCGAGAGGCCTCTATCCCAACCCCACCGTGAATCACCCCGATTCCCCCCTGGTTCCTGTATCTGCCCTATCCTCACACCGGTCCTCTTCTGCCTCTGGAAGCACTTCCTCAATTCTGGCATGCTGCCGCCGTGGCTGTCCCCTTTCCCTCATTTCCAAGAACTCTGGGCAGGTGGCGATTGCGTGACCTTCTTCCTGATGAAAGTCACAGTAAGGCAACGCCACCCTGTCCTCTCTTCCAGCTCTTCCTCTTCCTCCTCTTGCTCCTCTACCTCTTCTCCCTCGGCCTACAGCCATGGCTTGCTCCCTCGGGGGGTGAGGGGGTTTGGGACCCTGCCTCCACCCCTGATTCATTCCTCCTGCCTCCCTTCCTTGGTACCTTTCATCCTGACCTCGCGCTGGTCCTTCCTGGTTCCTCCAGCCCAACCTGTTGTTGGGTTCTTGGTTCCTCCAAACCCGAGGTGGTCTTTCGAACCCCTGGCCCCTGGGCTCCTCTCTCCTTCTTCCCTCTGGCTGCCTCGCCTCGGGCTCGCTCATCTTTGCCAACCTTTTATAGAATTCGGGGTTGGCTGCCTCCCCTTCAATCTCCTCCGCGGCTCTCTCCATCAACTCCTCGAAGGATACAGGAGGTCTTCTCTTCAGGTCCATCTTGAAGAACCCCTCTCGCAGCCCTACGATGAATGCCATCTGGAGGGCGAATCCCGGCACCTCCTGCACTAGGTGTATCTCCTCCTGGAACCTGTCCACGTACTTGGCCAGGAATTCCCCCTCCCTCTGCCTGATCTTGAAGAGAGCCTCCGCATCCTTCTTCCTCTTCTTTGACGTCGAGAAACGCAGTCGGAAGCTTCGGCGCAGATCATCGAACGCATAGATGGAACCTGTGGGAAGTTGGTGGAACCAGTACCTTGCTTTCTCCTTCAGGGTGGTCGCGAAGAGTCGGCATTGGAAAGAATCCGACATGGGAAGGATTGAAGTCATGTCCTCGAACCACTGCAGGTGCACAACTGGATCCTCCTTGCCGGTGTAGTAGGACATCTCCGGCCCACGAAACCCTTCTGGCACTGGGGCCGAGAGGATCATCTCGCAAAAGGGGCTCCCTTCCCCTGCTCGGCGAGTGGTCCTCTCGCGCGGGACCAACTCACACACCTCAGCACTCGCCGGACTGCTGAACAGCTGCCGTCCGGGGAGGTCTCGCGCACTTCCTTCTGCTGGCACCTCCTTCCCCGGCCGCTGCCCCGGTGCGTTCTCGCCAATCTGCAAAGGCGGGACCACTGGGACCACCGGGGTCTCGCACTCGGTCCTTGCTGCGAGAACCGTCTGCAGGACCTCTCGCTTGAACTTCTCAAACATCTCCAGCCACTCCCCTACCGCTGGTGGCTGCGAGTGACCTGAGTCAGAACCATTTCCTCCATCTTCTGCCATCGAAACCAGCTTGGGATTTTCTTTCACCAGCTACGGTCCACGCTCACCGCACCAAAAATGTTGAAACCAGCAACTGGTCTCTTGAGTTCGTACCCACTGGGGGTGTAGCCGATGCTTATTTCTCCCTCACTAGACTCTCCTGACGGTGGATGCTGAAAATGGAATAGACCCAAGGCTGAAGCGAGGAGGTCCCGCCACACACCCGGAAGATCTTAGAGAGCTTCCCCTCCCAAACCAAAGCTCAACCGGGCACCTTGGAGGGCACTGGCTGCCCACCAAGACTAGCATAGAGGAGAGGATTCTCTAAAATCGGATCTCCTCCAAGGTGCCCTTAAGGGTCTATTTATAGTTTTCCTAGGCTGGTCTGTAAATAGCCTGGATCCGCCTTTTAATTTTACTAACCGCACCCCAAATTGGTCTGCTAACAGCCTAACTCCGCTGTTCCGAAGGGCTATTTGCAGCCCACCAGGGGTATCCTGGTCATTTTCCCCTCACACCCGTTTGGGCGAATGGTCCGTGAGGGCACCATTCGCTGGGCACCCGCCTGGCTGGGCGAATGCCCACGCTTCTGGGCGAGTGGTCCCCTGGCTGGGCGAATGCCCTCACTTCTGGGCGAGTGGTCCGTGAGGGCACCACTCGCCTAGCGTCTTCTCTCCTATAGCTTACCTCCACCATCTTGAGGGCATTTTTACCTCACCTAGCCTGGGCGAGTGACCCGGCGAATGATCCGGACGACCCAGGTTTCGCCAGTTGGCTGGGGGGGCCCACTCGGCGAATACGGGTTGTACAGTTCATGAGAGTTCTCTCCTGAGATCGCAGCAGTATCATTGATTACGTACCTTATAGGCAGTGTGATACGACGATAATATTACCACTTCACTAGATATTCTCATTGGTCAATTGAAAATCGCTCGGATATTGAACCGAACCGGTATCAGTTACTATTGATTCGACTCACATTGAGTCGATTCAGTTCGATTCGAATTACATTTCAAGTAGATTTCGAGTTACCCATAATAGCTTGAAATACAAATCGAATTAGCTCAAATTGATTAAATTATTAAATATATATTTAATATACTATTATTTAGAAATTAAAAGACTAACTCTAAACCTAAAATAAAGGAGTAAAGCTTTAAAGCGTTTCATCTACTCAATCCCGAGTTGGCTCAATTTAATTTCGAGAGAACAGACTCCACCTGTCTCGTGGGTTGTGAGCGCGCCCCGTTTGTTCATGAGTTGTCAATTGGCTATACGTGTGCCAGACTGCTCTTTATTGCGAACAAGCTCCGCCTGTCCATGAGTTTATTGAGGGCACACTGGTTGTGATCATACCCAGTCAAAGTGGTGACGCATATGATTCCTTTGCCCATATCCGATTTCATTGAACATCAAATGCATAGTGAAATATGAAAAACTCACCCCAAGGAACCATGCAAAACTAATAAATTAAGTAAATGAGTTTATACCTGGGACGGAATTAGATTTTCTGGAGATTATACTGAATTTGAGAACCAAATGCTTAACAAAATCCGCGTCTCCATTGCTATCCACATGAATGTAGGAAATGTCACGCTGGCCGTTCAACGGTCTCGAGGTTGGAAGATGATCATTCTTCTCTACAACGAAATACTAGTACCGTTTGCCTACATAAATTCTTTCTGCTTCTACTTTTCGCAAAAAGTTTCTGTCAATCGAATAATCTCACACGAACACACAGTTTCTCAACATATCATTCTTATATCAAAGGAGAAGACTTATTCCACAAATTTATGAACAGTGGAAGTGTGATAATCGGATATAACAAATTTTCAGTTCAAAATGAAAAAAAGGAACAAAATCCATCAAATTCAGCCGAATTCGACGTACATCAATTTCTCAAATCAATGTTTATCAAATTTAAATCGCCGTGTCTCAAATTCAAGCCAAAAGTTCTGATTTCTGTTAAACACCATCGGATATTAGAGATCAATATTTTATTGAATAGATCTTGTTGAGACGATCAATATTCATAATAAAAAAGCTATGATCCGACGGCGAAATTGAAAGTTATGATATTATATTTAATTTAATTAAGTAAAACCTATATTTTTTTAATAAAAAAGGAACCCGCACAATAACAGGGAGTACTCTAGATATAGGAGTTGCCTTATAAGCAAGTATAGATGTGATTTTATATATTATTTGATTAGTTGTCGAAGTAATAAGTGTGGCTTTGGAAGTAATCACCATTTAATTACTATTATCTATTTCTTCGTTGTTTTAATTATCAGTTCGAAATTGGTTTTGCTTCATTCATGCTCCGAAATTTCAATCACAAATATAGCCAAACGGAACTTTAGCAAGTTTTTCCAATTTTATTTCACGGCCTTTTATCAAAATTTTTTATTAAAAAATAAGGCAATTTATCTGGAGGAACGAAGCCGGCCAGTTACTTTCCTCGTGGACTGTCCGGAATTCCGGACACAATAATTTTAGGTGATTGTTATCCTACTACAGTTTTGGCTATCCGCACTCTTTTTGTATGAGTTATTACCCGGCTTTTGAAAATACGTCTTGTACGTGCATTTTTAGGAAAAGTGTTCAACACGAAAGTTGTAGAACTTGTAAAAGTGTTCGAGATCTACAACTTTCGTATTGAATACTTTTCCTAAAAATGCATGTACAAGACGTAATTCCTAAAATTCGCTATAGTTATGCACATGTTTCAATCAGGGCGGCAAAACGTCTTGTGCGTGCATGTTTAGGAAAGTGTTCAATACGAAAGTTGTAGATCTCGAACACTTTTCCTAAAAATGCATATACAATGCGTATTTTCAAAAGGCGTGTAATAACTCATACAAAAAGAGTGCGGATAGCCAAAATTGTAGTGCGGATAACAATCACCTAATTTTAGCTCAGAAGAGCTGATGGATGAAATTATTTCGTCCGAATGAGAAGTATTTTTATAGGTGCAGCGTTCCATATATGCTCTAGGCTCGGAACTGTATTTTCCCAATTAACTACAGTTGTATCGAGAATACATTTCCAAAAAAATTATGTTTTCAGATCTTTTTTGCATGAAAAAATACAATTGTATTTAACACTAACAAAAATATTTTTTCTACAGTATTATTTTACAACCTTTATCTAAAACATATGCATATGCGATTTTAAAATATCGTAGTAAAATATGAATCGATATTATGAAAATATATATCTTAGCATACAAAATCAATTTCACAATTTCTTGTAAGAACGCTATATTTGTGAAGAGTGATTCATAGGTGCGTTCTCCCACCTAGTTTTAGGTGAGAAATTAAATACAGTCGTATGATTTGACATTTTCACAGAATATGACATTATTTTTAATTGACAATTACCAATGATTTCGATAAATCAAGGAGAATCCCACCTAATTTTTTTTTTTCATTTGTGAAAGTATTATTATGGCGTCTCAGACCGACTAGAAATGCCAGTGGTTTTGAAATGGGGTCCAGCCTCACATATAAATGGATATTACAACTTGCCTAAACTCAGTTGTCCGGAATCCGGCGGAATTATTCGGTCTCCTATTCAGTCCTCACCGCTCATTCATCTGCAGGCGCAGTTGGTAACACGTACATGCAGTCAGTGCCACAAATATAAATTAAAATGGCAGATAGATTTTAAAAAAGGGAGATGTTAAAAGGCAGCCCTCTTTGACTAATGGCAGACCAAAATTATTTAAAACCCCTCTTCTTTCTCTCAAAATACCAAAAATTAAACCTAAAGTCAGAGCAACCTTCCCTGGCTGATAGGGTTTCTCTCGCAATTTCAACCTCTCGTCATTCCTTGCCGACGAGCACCTGATCCCGCCGATGTCGTCTCCTCCTTCGCTGGCCCATCCCGTCGCCCCCCTTCCTCCTCTACTTCCCTTCCGCTTACCCGACCCAATCCCTATTTTTGATGTTCCAAATGACCTAGATCCCAACTATGAAGAGGTCCGGCCGCCAAATGACCTAGATTGTCGTTCTCCTCCTTCGCCAACAGCAGCAGTGTAAGATCCATGTCCTGGGTTAGAGAGAAACTTTATGCCCAGTGTAGCCGTTCCGCGGTAGTGCCATCAAACATGACCAGTACCACCACATAACGCCTACCTTACCGACCATTCATGACAAAGTCCCATTAGAGTATACATGCAACGAGCACATCGGAGGTAAAGAAAATGAAATATACTAACTCAAAAGCAAGTCACAAGTAAAACCAAACATACTCAAATGTCATAGTAGCATGTAGCTAACACATGCCCTGACCAGACAACAAAACAAACAAAACTAATCAATCATGAAAACTTCGACGACGCACACATTCACCGGGTCATCAGATAAATCCGTAGAAGAATCAACAATATGGGGTGGTCTGGGTGCGTCCTAACTGAACGTCTTCTACCTCGGTATGGATGGAAACTCAGCGCCTGCTCCCCCCGAGACTCTGCAGGTGCCTGCTCCGGGTCGTGTTTAATAATAAAATACTAGTCATCAACGACTAAACAACATCAACCCTCCCTCAGTGCCCTTAGGGCACAAGACAAATAGGGTCAACAGATTATTAAATCAATTTATCACATCAAACGGGTTAGGTGATTAATTACCACATGAATGAACATTACATATATCACGATTTCTACATAAGTAACTTATCATATAGAAATACCCATATGAACCTATACAAAAAGGTTCCATGAAAAATATCAACATTATAAATGTAACTTATCTTATTATAGCGCCCATACACCAAATAAGATAAAGGTCCAGGTACATGAAGCATAAGTACATCACATTCTCTATAAGTACAGATACACACATAATGATTCTATATTATTGGTGCACGAGTCCTACAGTATTTATAGACATTAGAAAAGTATGCTCCTATGTCGACATAGTTAACCTATTTAAGTAGATAGTGAACCTACTAGCTTCGTCGTGGTGGCTAGACGACAACAGCGACACGGTTACCACCGCTTATAGGAAAGTAACACACAACTCATCCTAGGCCCTCATGTATGGGACACGCCTATACTAAATTAGAGTAAATGACCAAGTCAAGTACTCGTACTGCGAAATACTTCTTCATAAAATGACAGTAAAGCCTACCGGGGAAGAGTACCCTTAGAATGTAGTTAATGCTCACCTCAAGACCTACTGCTGTCAAGAGTCACATCATGTCCTCCCCGCCAGTGTGCTCTGTTCAGAAGAGTAGGAAGGACCCGTCACATAACATAAACATCCATCATAATTATGACGACGACCAATGCATGAACATGAAAACGTACAAGTTGTTAGTTTATACAACACAACTATAATGATCATGCATAGCCGGTGAACTGATGTCTCACTATAATAAACAATGTTATATGTTAGCATATTACATAAACAATACTTAGTAACATCATGGCGAGTACTTATACACGAGTACACATATGATTAGAAACGCTTCAAATCATCTCCGCTCCAGGTGTGCGATAATTCTTCCCCTTCATAAGTCTGGAGACGACAAGCATCATTCTTGAGCACCTTTTTGACGATGAATGGTCTTGCCCAATTTGGATTGAGTTTTCCAACTGAGCCAGATTTTGCTGCCGCATCTACCTTCTTTAGGACTTGATCGCCAACAACAAATTCTTTTACTCTGACATTCTTATCGAAGTATTTTGTCATTCTTCTTTTCATTTCTTCTTGTCTGAGTGTTGATGTATCTCATAACTCTTCAATAAGATCAAGACTGCACTTCAGCTCTTCATTATTTCCTTCCATCAAGCTATCTTCATTCTGCTTAGATAGCATCACTCTTAGACTTTTCACCTCAAACTCAACTGGAATAAGGGCTTTCGAACCATGAGATAGTTTGAAAGGATTCTCTACAGTATGTTGGAACAACCCTATTTCTGATTTGGGCTAGGATCACTATATGTTGACTAAGGGCAAAGTTGACCCCAATGTATAGTTTATGGGTCAAGTGTTTAGGCTGTTAGAACTAAAGAATTCATTCAGATTCTGCGTTCGACGAACTCCACACTGCGTTCGACGAATGGCTATCTGCATTCGACGATCGGCAAGCTCTCTGCGTTCGACGAACAGACTTGTTCTCAAAGGTTTGTTGGAACATGGTCTTTCGCATCTCCTAGGTTTGAGAATAACAAATCCTATGTGTATTTGATTTTGTGTGTTTAAGTGTGCAGGATAACAAAGTCCACATGACTCAAGGATTACATAAGAAGGTTGCCCCCAAAGTTGAGCAAACAAATCCAATACATCTACTAGCGCTGGCGGTAGTACTAGCGCAGGCGCTAGCTGCCGTTCGACGAATTCCTGTTCGACGAAATATTGGCTTGAAGTGAAATTGCCGGGAGAACTTATAGAGGGAGATAGCGCCAGGCGATAGCCGATAGCGCAGGCGATAGCGAGGAACACAGTTGGCAAGGGGGAATTGTTTCCTCGGATTGAAGATTCTGCCGCGCAGAATGTGTCTTAATATGGGATAGCGACGGCGGTATCGCTAGCGCAGGCGCTAGCACTGAGGCTATAAAAAGGACTCCTCTCCTCTCGTTTCATACACACATTAGAGAGATATCAGAGAGAGGTAGAGTGCCAGAATTCCAGAGGCTATCTTGGCCGAAAGTTGATGTCCTACCAAAGTTTTGCAAACTTCTGAAGGAGAATCTCATCACGCCGGATCCAAACGAAGTCCGCTTCTACAACGCTTATTCTACAACGGATCTTCGCCTCCGACTTCAGAAGGGAGTTTTTATTTATTTTCATTTCATATTCTTCTTGTAAACGGTTAGAGAAATCGCCTCGTGTTGGCGACTAGGCCTGGGTAGGACTTAGTGGGAAACTCGCCTTGTGTCGGCGACTAGATCTAGGTTAGGTCTAGGGGGTGCTCGAGGCAACATCCAGGGAAGTGTTGGCTAGAGAGGCTTGAGGCCGAATCCGGGGAGGATAGGCTAGGGCCACCGCTTCGTGGGGAAGCGAGTCGGGATAGAAAACAAAAATGAGTCTTTTTCTATTAGCTTTGATTTCAAGCTTCGATAAGAGATCAAGTTTTGTAATCATGCTTCTCAAGTTAATAAAATCATGTCTTTATTTTTACTTCACTTGATATGCCTTGATCTTCTTTAGTTTAATAATCAAAGTTTTTTCTAAAATATTCAAAATATATCAAAAGTTTTTAAAACCCTTATTCACCCCCCCCCCCCCCCCCCCCCCTCTAAGGGCGCATACCGATCCAACAAGTGGTATCAGAGCTAGGTTTTATTCCAATCGGCTTAACAACCGGGAATAATGGCGTCTCATGATCTCGCTTTTCCTGAGGGTCAAGGGGTTAGTCGACCACCTCTCTTTACTGGGTCAGATTTTAACTACTGGAAAAATCGAATGATGTGTTTTCTTATGACCATGGATGTAGAAGTATGGAATATGGTAGAAGTTCGGTACTCTCCTCCTACAACTGTAGTGGGAGAGACGACATTAGCAAAAGCAAAAGATAAATGGGACGATAATGATAAACTAAGGTGTAAAAATAATGCTAAAGCAATGAACGCTTTATATTGCGCTTTAAATAGGACAGAGTTTAATAGAATTTCTGCATGCACAACTGCTTATGATATTTGGAATCAATTGGAAGTAACTCATGAAGGTACATCGCAGGTGAAAGATGCAAAGCTATTCCAACTGGAATCTGAATATGAAAAATTCAGGATGGATACCGAAGAGGACATTAACTCGATGTACACCCGCTTCACCAAGATCGTCAACGCTTCAAAGGCACTTGGAAAGACCTACTCAGACGGGGACTTGGTGAGGACAATTCTTCGTTCCTTACAGCCAAGATTCAATCCAAAGGTGATAGCCATCTCGGAGTCGCACAACTTAAGAACGCTCCAGATCGAGAACCTTATTGGGAATCTCAAAACCCATGAGGTAGAACTCCAAATTCAACACGATGAATACAACAAAGAGCCAAAGAAAAAGGCGCTAGCACTAAAGTCAAAGAAGGAGAGCATCGAAGATGATGATGAAGAAGGTCTCCTGGTGAAGAACTTCAGGAAGTTCATCAGGAATCCGTAAAGAAGGAACACATTCCGCAAATACTTCCAAAAGGATACTCGACGAAAGGGATCTTCCTCTTCATCAAGGAAAGAAAAAGGAAGCGAAGATGAAGAAGAAAGACCACCACCTGAGTGCTACCACTGCAGAAATACCGTGCACATTCAGAGTCAGTGCCCAAAGTATCAAAAGGAGCAAAAAGAACAACACAAAGCAAAAGAAAAGAAGAAAGTACTGAAAGCGACAACTTGGGATGATTCTTCCTCTGAAGAGTCAAGCGAGTCTGAGTCAAGTAGCGAGGAGGCAAACTTATGCTTAATGGCAAAAAGCAACGATGACGACACCAGTGTTCTTAGCGACACTGAGGTAATTCCTCCTACTTTCGAAGAACTCTATGATGAATTTGTTTTAACTTGCAAATCTTATGATCAAAGTATAAAAGATAATATTATATTAAATCGTGAAAATGAATCTATTATCAAAGAAAATCATAAGCTCACAAAAAAGGTGATTTCCCTTGAAAAGAGAAAGGTTTCATGTCAAGAGTGTGAGCACTCTTTATTTTTTGGCAAAAGAACTTGAAGTATCTCTTTCTAAGGCCCTCTCACAAAACAAAACTATTGCAAAAGAAAAGGGGGACTTAGAGAGAAAACTAAAAACCTCTCTCTTACAAATTCAAAATAACAAAAAGGGATTTGAAAATAAATGTGTTATGATTGTACAAGAAAATACTTTTCTTAAAAAACAAAATCATGACCTCAATATAGCCATTAAAAAATTCGGGATTGGTCAAAAATCCCTGGATATGATTTTGGGAAACCAATGTTATGGTTCTGCAAAATTTGGGGTCGGATATAAAAGTGAACCCTACCGCCCAGCGCTAGCCACTAACGCCGGCGGTAGCTCAAGTGTTAAAAAATCTTCTATTTTCTCTAATGTTCAAACATCATCCAGCAAGAGCAACGTAGAAACTCAGAAAAGGGTATCAACTCCCTTTATTTCGTTTGCTAATTGTCTTAAGTTTGGACACACGTCTAGCTCTTGCAGGAATGGAAAACAACGATTATTAAAATAAATCTGGGTACCTAAGAAATCCACTTACTCTATGGGTGGTACCTCTTAGGTATCTGGATCTTTACTCTCATCTTCTCTCTAGATTTGCAGGAAGGCTAAGGAAATGGAGGACGTGTGGTATTTGGACTCAGGCTGCTCCAAGCACATGACGGGCAACAAAGCAAAATTCCTTAGCCTAGAAAAGAAGAAAGGAGGGATCGTAACGTTTGGTGATAACGGTAAAGGAAGGATCATGGGAGTTGGTACAGTGGGTAAAGAATCTTTTCTTATCTCAAATGTTCTTTATGTAAAAGGATTAAAACATAACTTAATATCTATAAGTCAACTATGTGATAAAGGATTAGACGTATTATTTGAATCATCCACTAATCTTTTCAAAATAGTTAATCCTAAAACAAAAGATGTGTTACTAACTGCACCTAGAATTCACAATATTTACATAATTTCGTTTCATGATCTTTTTTATAACCAAAAATGATGAATTAGAACTATGGCATAGACGTTTAAGTTACGCTAGTACAAAACTCATTTTAAAACTAGCAAAAATGGATTTGATTAGAGGATTGCCTAAGTTGAATGGAAATTTATCTTGACTATGTTCTCCATGCCAAAAAGGAAAATTTACAAAATAATCTTTTAAAAGCAAAAACGAAATTTCTACTTCAAAACCACTACAATTAATTCATATGGATCTCTTTGGTCCCGTTAACACCGCAAGTCTGGGTGGTAAAATATACACTTTCGTTCTAATAGATGATTTCTCTAGATATTGCTGGACTTTGTTTCTTTCTTCCAAATCTGATGCGTTTTGCGAATTCTCAAAATTATGTACTCGTATTCAAAATGAACTAGATTTAAAAATAAAATGCATTCGCTCAGATCATGGAGGTGAATTTGAAAATGAAAATTTTAAATCGTTTTGTGAAATGTTAGGTATTTAGCATGAGTTCTCTACTCCACGCACACCTCAACAAAATGGTGTTGTAGAACGAAAAAATAGGACAATCCAAGAACTAGCACGCACCATGTTATCTGAATATAAATTACCTAAGTCGTTTTGGGCCGAAGCCGTAAGCACATCATGCTATGTAATGAATAGAGTTGTGCTTTGCCCATCACTAAATATCACACCGTATGAACTATATTTTCAAAAGAAACCTAACATATCATATTTTAAAGTATTTGGATGTAAATGTTTTATTCTTAATACAAAAGATTCTTTAGGAAAATTTGATGAGAAATGTGATGAAGGAATATTCCTTGGATATTCTTCAACCAGTAAAGCCTATAGAATATTTAATAAAAGATCGAGTAAGGTTGAAGAGTCTATTAATGTTAAATTTGATGAGTTTATTCCATGTGCAGAGAAGCCTTCTACAGGTACAAATGATGGACCTTTGCCATCTTTGGAGCACGACGAAGAGGTACCGTCCAAAGAAGAGGAGGAGAAGTCCAATGAAGTTGAATATGCACCTCCAAGCGTGTTGAACTTCTCAAAAAATCATCCAAAAGAGCTAGTCATTGGGGAACCTTCTACTGGGGTAAGAACTCGATCCTCTCTTCATGAAACGTTTTCAAATATTTGCTTTGTTTCTGAAATCGAACCTAAAAACGTTTCCATCGCTTTAAATGACGAATTTTGGTTTTTGGCTATGAATGAAGAGTTAGGACAATTTGAAAGAAATAAAGTTTGGAATCTAGTAGATAGACCATCTAATCATCCAATTATCGGAGTAAAATGGATCTTTAAAAATAAATTAGATGGTGAATCTAGGATTATAAGAAATAAAGCACGCTTAGTCGCTCAAGGTTATTCTCAAATCGAGGGGGTAGATTTTGAAGAAACTTTTGCACCCGTTGCTCGCTTAGAATCTATACGAATATTTTTGGCATTTGCGAGTTTTAAACGAATAAAATTATTTGAAATGGATGTTAAAAGTGCCTTTTTAAACGAGTTTATAAAAGAAGAAGTTTATGTAGAATAACCCCCCGGTTTCATAAATAAAAAATTCCCTAATCATGTTTACAAATTAGAAAAAGCGCTTTATGGTTTAAAATAAGCGCCCCGTGCATGATATGATCGACTTACATCATTTTTGTTAAAACACGGGTATGCTATGGGAAGTGCCGACAACACACTCTTCATTAAGCATAATAATAACGATCTAATTATTCTACAAATATATGTTGATGATATCATTTTTGGAGCCACTAATGAAGAGTTGTGTAATAAAGTGGTCTTAGTGATGAAGAATGAATTTGAAATGAGTCTTGTAGGAGAACTTTCATATTTTCTTGGTTTTCAAATCTCACAACGAACTGATGGTATCTTTATTTGCCAAACAAAATATGTTCACGATATGCTTAAATGATTTGGATTTGAAAATCTTAAACAAGCTTCTACTCCTATGGGTGCTTCTTTAAAACTAGGAAAAGATGAATTCGGAATTTCAATTGATCAAACGTTATATAGAGGAATGATAGGATCTCTTCTTTACTTAAGTGCATCTAGACCAGATATAATGTTTGCCATATGTTTATGTGCTCGCTTTCAAGCCAATCCAAAAGAATCTCATTTAAAAGCGGTAAAACGAATTTTTCGTTATCTATTAGGGTCATCTAAATTAGGATTATGGTACCCACACAATGATTCATTCACACTCCACGGCTATTCCGATTCGGACTACGCTGGGTGTTCACTAGATCGAAAAAGCACTAGCGGTACTTGTCACTTTCTAGGACCCTCTTTAGTAGCTTGGTCTAGTCGAAAACAATCTTCGGTTGCACTCTCCACCACGGAGGCCGAATATATCGCACTTGGTAGCTGTTGTGCACAAGCTTTATGGATGAGTCAAACACTGGAGGATTTTGGATTTCATCTTAAAAACATTGATCTTAAATGTGACAACAAAAGTGCAATAGACCTCACATATAATCCCATACACCACTTGACAACAATTTTGGTCTTTAACAACACTTGACTTGACAACATTTCAAAAACTGTTGCCTAAACCTTGATAGAGAACAGTTTATAAGTGTTGCAATATGTTAGCATGTTTAGGCAACACTTTGGGTGCAACATTCAAAAACTGTTCTCTAATCCCTTATAGGGAATATTTGTGAAATGTTGCAGTTGACATTTCACCTTAGACAACAATTATAACATGTTGCCTTTTAAAAAAATAAATTGCAACATGTTTAAAATGTTGCCGAACCCTATTAAATTCAGCAAAAACTATTATTCGCACACCTAAACTATTACTTAAAAAATAAATTTATAAAAAAAACCTCAAACCCTCCAAAAAAACCCCCTCGACACTTTTTCGATTCCATTAGTTTCTGCTTTCCCGCAGAGCTCGCGATTTTCATTCTCGATTCGCCCTAGCCGCACTCATCTTCCCTAAATCCCTCGACGATCCCTCTGTGCGATTATCCACCAAATCTTCTCATGGAATTCTCCCCCAAATCGCGATCAACCTTCTCCCGCTCCATCTTGCGACTCTCCATCAGCGATACTTGACGATAAAATAGGGCAAGCCTTTTTACTCGACGGTTCTCTTCCACACATCGCGATCATCCCTCGTCGTTCCACCTCCAACCGCTGCACCATTGCGACACACCGTCAGTGACACCCAACAGGAAAATAGAGCACACATCTTCTCTCAGACGGTTCTCCCCCCAAATCTCTATCTGCTACAGGAACAGCGGCAAGGGCATCCCGATGGTTAATCTCGAGGCAAGGACATTTTCTCTCAGACGGTTCTCCCCCCAAATCTCTACCGCGAAAGTTGTTGAACTCGATGCCAAGCGGGTTTCAGAGCCTAGCATCACCAAGATGCTCTGGTGAAACTTCTCAAAGTAAGCTCTACCTGCTCCAAATCCATCGGCCCATGATCTTCTCATATCATTTTATTGTGTTGGGTGGAGTTCAATAAGTAGCAGCGTTGCATTTTCTAGAGTTGTTCTTTCTATTTCTAAACCTTGGCATCAGTTGATTCCTAGAATTGTTCCATCACTTTATGTTCCACCCTTTTTAAGCAGTCTGACGAACTCATGGTTTTTTTTCGTGCAATTTATGTTATGACTTTGCAGAAAATCACTTTTAGCACTTGATCCCTTGTTTTTTGTCCTGCATTTTATGGTATGTCTGTATGATTCATGATAGTGTATTATTTCATCTCTAGCTTATAGAAATAGAATGTTAATTATTAAATATGTACTCTATATTAGGTTTGCAATGTCCAAATTCATCTACTATTTTATTTCCTAGAATTACTACAAATTATCATAAACTCTTTTTCTTTGCGAGATTTTTTTTATTATTGGAATGGGGCTCCCATTATTCTTGCATTGTTATTGTTCCCTAATATGGTCCCATATGCAACAATATTGATCGTTCTAATACCTGTTCGCTCTTATGTCTAATTTGCGGGATATTTTTTAGGCTCATTGTTAGTGTGTTTAAGCACCTAGCCAATGCCAATGTTTATATTCTACGAGGAGATTAAATATATTAGAGATAGTTGCTTATTGAAAATCTTTTTTTGATCGTGCTTGGTGGTTGTGATGATTTAGTAGTAGAAATGTTTGATGTGTTCTTCAAAGCTGTACGGTAAGAACTATATTCTTTGCCCTGCTTACCATCTATTATGGTTGCATGTTCCTTGGTTCTAGTTTTTTATTCTAAGTTAAAATTTTACTGGTTTAAGTTGCAGAAGGGCAAATTATGCTACTCTGAAAGTTCCAATTTTCTTTCCATGTAGATGATAGTCATTTATTGAGGAGATTTATTGAAAATAAATTCTTGAATTAATAATGATTATAAAGTTGATATCTTTGTAAGCTTCTTTACTTTCATATCTCTGTCTTTTTGATCAAACATTTTTAACTATTAATTTATTCAATTATTTGCATATTTATTAGAAGTTATATCATTTAGAATGCAATCCTTACAAAAATATTTTCATGTCTGTTTCAGCAGTTCTAATTGCAATAAAGAAATTAACATTTTGTTGATTTCATTTAATTAATTCTGATCGGTAAGAACCATTACTTCAATTCATAAGTCTTGGCTAACTAATGAAGGTGGTTCTAAACTTTCGAAGTTCTTATATAATTTTTGTCTGCTGTTTAGCTAAAGAAATCAGCCTATAAGCCTAGGGTTGGCTGAGTGGGAGTTATCTAAAATTTATATATTGATGATGTGGACATTTGGTATTTTTCCCTGTATAAGTTGCTTAAACCTTTTATGAAATTACCTCTTTGCGTTGAAATCCTTGTCAAGCACTACCCCATAGCTGTTGAAATGTATTAGTCTCATTCCCAGCTATACATGTTAAAGTTTTTTAAAAAGTCAAATAGAGTTCTTTCTATGGCCTCCAAAATCTATTTTGCTTAAATATTTCTAGTTTGACTGCATAATTGTCAAATTTCAGGCTTCTATTTTCAAATTACAGTTTCTACAAATATAAATGTTAATGGTTCACTGAAGAATTTTTAGTTGTCCAAGTTTTAATTTTAATGAAAACTCCCATCCTTTTTTCTAATTGTGAAGAACTATAATTCATCTTTCCAGTGGTTGAAGAAGACCCACAAAAATCCTCTATTTGAAGCCTTGGAAAAAAAGTTACATTTTCTCAAGAAAGTTTAACAAATGTCATTGTATGTAAATGATTTACCTTGTGGAAACTGGGATATAAAGAAAACCCCAAAATTGAAAGCTATTTTTTTTATTAATTTGATGTTTACCCTGTCCTGCATAGTTGGATGTTACTAGGATTTATATCACTTCTTTTAACAGCGACTTCACGAGCAGTTTCAAGCATTTACATCGATTCGATGTCTTATAATAGTTTCTATTAGTTTTGATGGAAGTCTACATCTTGAGGCAGCAAAGGCTTTGGATCATATCCAAGGAAAAGATCTTCCTGGTTGTTTACCATGGCAGAAGATAAGGTGCCAAGATGTGTTTCATAGTTCTGTTTCTTGTCATGCTCACATTTTTTCAGTCATTAAGGCTCCGTTTGGGGGGACTTATTTTCACCGGTCAAGCGGTTACGACCGCATGAACCGGACCTTTAAGGTCCGGTTCATGCGGTCGTAACCGCTTGACCGGTGAAAATAAGTCCCCCCAAATGGAGCCTTAGTGTCAAGTGGAGTCTTTACTAGAATCATGTAAACATCCGATTGGTATGCTGATATTCATGTTTTAGAATTTCACGAAGTTCTATTATTTTTGCATTTTTTTATTAAGCAGGAACATTAATTTCTTTTTTGTTATTGTGGTCTTCACTCTTGAATTTCTTAGACTGTCGAACCTTTTAATTTCGATTCAAGATTTTTTTTTGAATTTCTATCATCTGTATCCTTATTTTCTTATAGCAAGATGATTCCTCATGAGTTTTAAACTGTTTCAATTGAATCTAACATTGTTAATTAGGTGTGATTGGGGAAGATAAACTCTTGGATGCTTAAACAGATAAATTATTTCCTTTCCATTTTTTCCCTCTCTACAGACATTTGTTTCCTTGAGATGTGGTAGTTATATATTAATTGGACCCTGCCATGAAACGTACTATGCCTGAGCATGTTGAGAATCAGGATAAACAACTTAAGAGAACTTATGAGACGTCCCCTGGTCCTAATGAAAGACGTCAGCAGACTCGCGGTATCTCCCCAATAGATGGCAAAAGCAGATTGGACAGGTAATTATTTAGAATTATGACTAGTAGTAATCACATCAACTTTTTCTGAGCACACACTAGCCATATATGGTATTTTTCACATGAATGTGGGCTATTACTAAAAATTTATTAACCGTAGAGGAACGTTATATAGAGGAAAATCATATGGCAAATCTCCTTACCATATATATTGTCCAATAGAGATAGAATGTTTGTATCGAATTGCTTGTGTTCTGCAATCTCAGTTCTTAGGGTGAACGCATCTTCACTTTTTTTTTAATGTAAAATCGGCTGCCTGCAGAGGAACGTTATATAGAGGAAAATCATACGGCAAATCTCCTTACCTTATATATTGGCCAATAGAACTAGAATGTTTGTATCGAATTGCTTGTGCTCTGCAATCTCATTTCTTAGGGTGAACACATCTGCACTTTTTTTAATGTAAAATTGATTGTTTTCTTTATTATTATTTCATGATTTTGTTGTTTAAGTTATTCTTAGAACTCCTCAAATCCATCTGCTATAAGGTCCATGGAAGATGAGCATCAGGTGAGTAACTTGATCCCTTTCAGGTTTGATTTATCTCAAACTTTTCTATTATTTTGGTAGTGTTTTCAGATGTGGTTCCATTTCTATATCTCCAGTTTATTTATAAAACTTCATTAATGTTTAGAGATGGAAAAGCGAGGCGCAACCAACTTGAAGCGGCTCTCAAGGACTCGTGGCCTATTCCCAAGCCCTTTTGGTGGGACGCCAACGTATGTTCGATGGGAATGCTGAAGGTGATAGAATGTTAAAAGGTTTTGTAGCAGCAGTAGTACAACGTTCCTTTGGCTGAACAACAATTGTGTTTCCAGATGGAGCTAGTGGCGAAGATAAGGATCGAGCTCGCCGGTGTCTGGAGTTGAGTTTGGAGAAGCAGATTTTGTGCCATGGTTGTGGCAACAGGCTTCAATGTCTTCCACGAATTAATATTTTGGCTCGTTGCGGCTGCAAACACTATATATATTGTTTCTGTAAAGCATGCAAGTAGGATTTATCCTGACATTATTTATGTCGGATTTTACTTGTTATATTACTGTATATGTCTATGCCATTTATGCAAATCTCATTATACTTTTGGGTTGAACATTATGCAACTGTTATAATGTAATATATCATCGGGGGTTGTAATTTTTGCCATAATTCAAGGGAGACTCTTATCTCGATCTCTCATTTCTATTTTATTTTGTACAAAAGAATCGAATAAAT